>CM017565.1:1975639-2360639 GCA_007844125.1 Sinonovacula constricta
CTGTTCTGCACCGTCAGCCCCACTTTCAAACGAACATTCATTCCCAGTGACTGGTGACAAGACTTGGAGTATTGTAACGAAAGTGTTTTCATTTTCAATTAAATTCGCTGCTAGTAACATAATATTCGATATTTATTTGGCGTGGACTAAAATGAACCTAAAATGAATACTTTTAAAAATCAATGAAATTGTTGAGACCTAAAGTGGCTTGCCAACTATAAGGTTGTGGTTTGTCATATGCATTAATGAGTTGTTGTGCAACATAAATATCTTCGGCTGAGCAAGATCAATTAAAAGGGCATCTGCGAAGAAAAGTTATGTGTTGCAAAGACGTTTATCCGCCACTGAAAACAAACACCATAATTTTTACATGTATATCCGCACAATTTCAGTGAAATTATCAGTTCCGGTCAAAATGGATCAATCGATTATTGAGCATAGGATTGCATTTATTTTGAATTTTAATCACTCTACAATGTTTTATAGCAAATACAGGGGAAAACAAAATAATCTATCTTATAATATCAAAAAAAACTTAATGTTAGTGGTACTACTTCCGCTGCACATAATGCTTCCCACACCTTTACAATAACCCTGATAAAATATGTTTGTGGTCAATTGATTATGTTTTTGGACTCTGGATCGGAGGGTTTCAAATTCAATCCCTAGTCCCGTCACGTTAAGTTTTCAAAAGGATCTAATTAAAGCTGTTTAATTTACTCGCATAAGAGAAACGTTCACCACACCAAGAAAGCATTTATAATACGCTTGAATTGTTCTTGGTCAAGAGGTTATGGTTATAGACTCGGGATCAGATGGTTCCGAATTCAAACCTTAGACCCGTTATGACAAGTTAAACAAACATCTTATTAACGATTTGGATGATCATTAAAGAAACGCTTGAAACACATCAAGAAAGCATTTATAACATAGTTGAAGTCTTCTTGGTGAAGAGGTTAAGTTTATGGACTCGGGATCGGAGGCTTGTGGGTTCAACCCCTAGATCTGACATGTGATTTATTCCTTTTAAGGACTTTTATTAGACGAACAATTAACAAAAACAAAATGTGTTCTGACCAATTATTACGTCTTTACACCCAGATTCACTAGAAAGTAATATCCATTTTGGATAATAAGATTAATTATTTTTGTAGTATTTCTTTCCTCTATTGAATGACAAACTACCTTTCACTTGACAGCAACTTTTGTTAAGTTATATTCTTAGTGTCAGCCCAGAGTGTAAGTGTAAACCGCAGTAGCACATACTTAGGTAATTACATTGCTTTGTTATAACATTAGTTCCGTCGGGATTAAGGGCATACTAAATCGTTCTGTCTTCACTGTTTCGCTCATTTTGTCTTATCCATTTCAGTTTAAATGTGAGAAGTAGATTAACTTTAGGAAATATTAAATATTGTTCTTTGTATAGGCCTACATAACGCTGTGTTCCAGAAAAATACAATCTGAACAATAATTATATGTGTGAGGCCGCTGCACATGAGCAATTTCTGATTGTACACTTTAGTTTTATTGTTAAATACAATAATACTGGCAACTTTTTTCTACATATGTAACCTCACGGAAAGTCTATTAACCGATTATTTCGGATTTTGCTTTTATATTATTTTAAACCATTCTATGGTCTCATAGAGATTTTTTATAGTATACTGAAATTTAAAATCATCAACTAAAAACTTTCCAAATATGTCTTTGGTAATTTCTCCCATATTGCTTTAACCTGTTTGCCTGTTGCAGTTTTACGTCGCCTTTGATGCTACGCATCAACGAATTTTCTTGTTTATTTCATTTGCTTTTGTGAGATTTCTGCTGTTCTTGTAAGTTGGCTGAAAGCGATTATTAGCGAAGATCACCGACTGTCGCCGGAAACGCGTCATGAATAGGACCCGGATGACGGAATGCAGGTGCTGAATCTCTCGTCAACATCGTGATTGTGTGAAATTAGAGAAGGTCAAAGGAATTGGTAAGTTAAGATGTTACATTTTCACAAAATGAAATATTATTTGTAACTTTAAGTTGTAAAGAGGGATCCATTTTAGTAATGTTGTAAACGAATATATAGATTTGCCCATCATGGCTGATTTTTATAAAAAGGAAAAACAAACAACAACAACAACCCAACGAAATGTCATAGTTTTAAATGAGTAAATAGCTTACATATATTTTGTATACTTGAAAAAAGGTGGTCTTAAGTGATAAAAGTTATACCGTCAATTTTTGTTAAAATGAATATGGAGTCTCTTACACTAAAATGTCGGGATGACTGTAGGATAATAATTTTCGTTACTTTGTTTATGCTAATACATTTCTCAAATGGTCATACTACAGAAAAGGGATTTTATATAAACAATATATTTAGTAATACCCTCTGTAAGGGGTGTTGAAGAAAGATAACTCTGTTAATAAAAAATTGACGTTTTATTACAGTTTCCTCCCCTTAAATACAATTATCCATTAACTTTTCTACATTCAAGTAATGATTATTAGTTAGTGATGTATTGATTTTGATAACGATGACTGCCGTTCAAGCAACTTAAAAAAACAATTTGAAGGGAAATTAGTCTTCAGCTATGCTAAACATATAAAACACGAGTTACCTCTTGAAAATTGTACTTTTATCAAATTTGGGCATAAACAGAACACTGAAATACTCCTTGCAAATGCTGAATATATTTTAAAACTGATGGATAATTGATTTGATTTTGTTTACTCAGACATGTAAGTAGGCTTTATTAAAGGTTCACTTCACCAATAACAACACTTTCTAACTGTTACACTGAATTCAGAACACAAGATAAGAGAAGTAAATCTGTATTCTGATTTTGTGTTACCATATACCCCATCAATCTTCTAAACCCTGTATTGATGGTGTTCACTGAAATAGTCTGATTGAGATATGGCTAATGAGTACCAGTTACCGAAGGTTTGGAGAAGGAAAAAGGAATTGACTATGAGCTGCACTTCTCTTATGTAGTGCAGCTCTCCCTGATCATTTTGTCAAACATCTACGCAGTCAGATTTCAGACTCAAATTAAAAGCCATTTATTTTGATGGACTTTTCAGTGCAGTAGAATTAAACAACATTAAGATTATGTTTCATTTAAAGTAAACTAACACTTTTTAAGGAACAAGAGTGTGGTCAGCTTTATAGTGGCTAAATTTAAATAAACAATATTTATATAATGTTCTTTTATTTTAATAATGTCATATTTAAACATGGTGTGCTGTGAAAAAACTTTTGGAGAAGTTTTTATTTGCACCCTTTTGAAACTGTGTGTGTGCATGTACGAGAGAGGGAAATACAAAGGTTAGTATTTTATGAGTAATTAAGATAAAGCCATAACACTCACAGTGTGGCAAGCTTTTAAATAAATTTGTTTGGAAATACTGTAAACATACTTAAATTTTGCATATATTATTGGACCAACAGCTCACACAGTGAGCCATTGCATTGTGCACATGACCTAATAAACTGAATCTTTTTTATACATTATAATAAATTTAATCTTATTTATGTTTTGTTTATCTATGTATGTCTAAATTTAAACATTGTCTCTTTAGAAGCATGAAATGGTCTGATTCAAATGGCTTGCAAATCTTACTGCTGGACACACAAGACACTTCTTTTGATAGTAAAGAAAAGGGAACTAGATGACGATGAATGAATCAATGCTCTTCAAAGAAAATATCTCCAGTAAAGTCTGGTTTTATGGGCTTTGTAGGACTATATCTAGGTAACAGTCCAGTCTACCATGCAGCTAGGAAAAAAGCCCTAGCAAAAGATTACAGAGTAGTTCACAGATTTCCGGAGCTTCATTTTACACAGAATGAAATGATTCAACATGACTGCATGATCCATAATGCATTTACAACAATGATAAATTTTTAACTAAAGCTATGGCTGAAATATGGCAAATTTTATCCCTGAAAGAATTCAAGCATGACTTTAATATAACTTCGAGCAAGAAAAACAAAGGTTTTGGCCTGTGTCAGAGCTATAGTCCACTACATCAAACCCATTATTTACCTAGGTCAGCTGTCTGGTTATGAAATCATGTCTGGTTTTGAAGACACTTTATTTTGCTGATCTGACAGTTGCTGAATGGATGCCAAGTTATTTCTTAGTTGCTTGAAGAGTGTAATTATGCCAGAGTTTGACTCATGACACATTAAGCATCCTGTGAGCTTACACTGCACCAATACTCTTTACAGATACTCTTGATACTCACTCTCATTCTCTCGGCCACCATGCTTACAAATTTGCTGGTCTATGACCCTTACTAATAACTTTACAAACAACTGAAACAAACTGCTGCCATATTAACAACTGTCCCAGAGAGGAAGTACTGGCAAAAAGCAATTAAATGCAAATAAGGAGATAACAGAAGCTAAAATTTGTAGAAAAACTAGAAAGACATAATGAAAAGGAATTTAAAAAAAGATAGCTTAGTTTGAAAATGGGAATAAATTGACTCAAGATTCTAACATATCTCAGAGAATGACAGCTCTGACATGTATATTGGTATCTGCAACTAGAAATGTTTCAAATACGATGACAACAACCCAATATCTAGAATAGGTTACTTGTTGAGTTTGTCTTAGGTTTTTTCACAAATAGTGTACAGACAGATTAAATGTTGTGTTGCCTAATAATGCTCCTGATTTTCTTATTGAATTCCTCTGTTTTCAAATTCATACAAATCCTTCTGTTAATCTGAGTGGTATCACACAATATACTGCTTTGTCTTTAAAATAATGTTTTGTGTTCTTTAATGTTAATGTGTATGCCAAATATTAATAAAATTCTCCACCCATTTTTGAATATATTCTTATTTTTTCTTCTAAAATTTGTATTTAAGGTGTCACCTTTTTAGAAATAAGATAACTTCAAATATTATGTTATATTTTCTTTAGGAGAAGTGTTTTCCTATTAAATATTGTATGGAAACAAATTATAGCAATAGACAAACCAACCAACCATGTTACTTGATAGGTTAGACTAAAACTATCCCAAATATGTAATTAACTGTTAACAAACTCACCATGTTTTAGGCTGATTTCCCCATGTTTTCTGCTGACTGTGCTTTAATAAAAAAAGTCACTGAGATCTTGATAGCCAAATGATTTTTTTCAGAGTTGCCCAAAATATACCATAAAGTATTTTGGTTGATGCTGCAAAATATTAAATAATTTCACCACATTGTTTTGATTTTGTTAGAATTTGAATATTGCAGGTAATAACTTTACAATCAAATTTAGTACAAATGATTCAATTAAAATTTTATTACAAAATAAAAATTAGAAACTAAACATGTTTTTTTCTACATATGGTAGAGTGATGCTGAAGAAAATGTCAAAGTATAAAAGTAGAATAAAAAAAGTTGATCAGCATGCCCATACCAGGATTTGAACCCTCAACCACCTGTTTTGAAGCATTTTAACCCTAATTTTGATACTCTTCTATTGGAGGTGCAGCATTACATTTGCTCTACCCAAGTAATTGTCCATAGGTTAGGTTCAAGATAGAGGATGTTGTATCCGTGATGCTGGCTGTTGTAGACTTTCTCACCTTGTGTTTATACCTACTGTTTGTGTGCCTTGGCAAAGTTCTTGAAAAAGAGTTATTTGGGGATGTGGGTGTCAGGCATACATATGACGACACAATGTAATAATTATGCTTAGGGCTTCAGCTTGCTTCAGGACCTTGTCCAGAAAGAGTACTTCCAAGGTGGATGAAGTTGTCCACTGCCTGGAGTGTCTGTACTCTCAATGTGATGTATGGTTCATGGTACTTGTAACCAGTTACAGGCTGGAATATAACTTTGGTCTCCTTGGATCTAGATCTAGTGATCAGAGGTAATATCCAATGATCATTGTGGTTCAACACTGTTTTGCTTTTGAGAACCAAATGAATACTGTGACCAAGTCACTTTAAGAACTCAAATATTTAAAAAAAAAAAAAACATGATTAAAGCTTTATCTTGACTAAAACACAGTCATTTTGCCTAATGCCCAATTTAGATAAGTTTAAACTAGACCTGGTAGCGCAAATATAGAGAATCAGCTCAAGGTACAGAAGGCCCTGGGTTTGATCCTGGGCTGTCACGTTCCAAAGATGTTGAATATGGTATTGGAATTCCCTTGCTAATGCTCAAGCAAATATAAGGAAGTTCCATGTGTGATCAGCCTGGTGTCAACTATGACTGAAAGTGGTATCATTACAAGTGTTCACAGCAATCTATACAGATGAAGGTAGCACTGTAACTGCTGTAAAGTGGACATTGTCTCCAAATAACTGAAATACTGTTGTTGGGACAATAATCCTTACAGTTTAAATGTTTGATTACAGAAATGCAGGAAATTATCATTATAACCAGTAATACATGTATAATCTCATTTGAACCAATTTAAATTATTTAAAACATTTTTTTAAACTTTTTTGTTGACTGTAGAAGTAAAATTTCTACATGTGTTTATTAAATTTATAAACTGATCCATTTGTGTCTTTTATCAAATATGTATGTCAAGTGGCAGTGAGTTGAAGTGGGATTTCACAATTTATCTGCCTCTGTCAAGTGCATATGGAGAGCTATGAATGGGCCTAATGACTGATGCACAGATGCTGTAGAGCTTTCATTGTCAGCCTTAAGTACAGGACCTGTTCTAAGAATGACAAAAAAAAGGCAACAATGCACTCCCTTGTTTAACTCCACCAGTCCAGTAGTTCCTTCTCTCTTGCAATGTAAGATACCTCGAGGAGGCACACAAATCTGATTCACAATGATGAAACTGTTATGTATCATCTGTGAGTCCCATTATTGTATGTATTGTCTCAGTGGTAAGTACTACTTCCTTAAGTCGTGGCCTGGTCTTAGGATGTGAAGTGCTTGGCTTGAGTGTGTCAGAAGAACCATTCGAACATGTGACGTCAATCAACCGAAGTTTGGTTGGCCTGCATTATTCTTTTGGAGATATGCCTCGAGTGTCATAAAGAAGCCTCGATGGAATCTATCGTTCACTTCCGATGTGGTCTATTATCTTTGTTCCACACTAATTTATGGACTGATGCTTACAGGATAAACAGGATGCTCTTTGGGTTTGGAGGCTATATTAGTACATATGACAGTATGTTGATGAACAGTCATAAGTGCTTACTAAATCAAGAAGCGGATGTGTTACTGATAGACATTTCTGAAGAAGCCTAATCACTAAGAGTGCAAGAGAGAACGGAAAGGCCCAGTAAAATAAATATGTACTGCTCTGTACGTTAAAATTATAGGCAAAATAAATGGATTATAATTAAAAAAAATAATGAAATTAACTTCTAAAATTTACATTTGATATATTGTATTGCCTGATTTGATTTGTTTCTGTCAGTGATTTTGGTTAACTTAAACTGCAATAAAATTCCTCTAAGCATGTGGTTTAGATCGGGTGGTCTGTTCTATGCCAGCTGCTTTGCTGTTAACATCCAAATTTATTGAATGTTTCTAGTTTTTATATAGTTCTGGATTTGTAGAAAGGAAGTAGTATCAAAAACGTTTTAATTGAAATATTGTTCACATGTTCTACTTAGCAAGACTTTACACAAAATGTGGTGCACTTGACGGATAAGGCACAGATTTCCAGATTTTTACAATTGTATTTTTTTCTGGTTATTATTTGTTTTTGTTCTGATGAAATAAATAGCACTACTGTTACAACCCATTTTGTAATAAACTTGATTATTTGGCCTGATATCTTCATTTTCCTGTCTCATATAAGTAGAAATCATGAATAAACAATGAAAACACATACATCTCTGGCATTTATAGTTTTTTTCACACACTTTTGAGAAATTTCATTTTTCATCCTTATGCTGAATTTTCTTAATCCTATTATAAGAGGAAAACAGGTTTTGTAGTAAAGTTAGTTTTTTCAAAAGTCTTAATGATATCTAGACAAAAGTGTTGGATTTGGTGTGAAAACATGTTTAAACAAATAATCTCTCATTTAACCATTATTTGGAATATGTAAGAGAGCTTTGAGTTTTAAACCTGTTTTTTCACAGCAGTCAAACCGTTTTGTAATAAACATTATTCTTTAGCCTCATATCTACATTGTCTTGCCTCAGATGGCTAAAATTAATGAATAAACAATGAAAACACAAACATGGCGTTGAAAGTTGTGTTTGCACACTTTTTATGAAATTTCATTTATCAACCTTATGCGAGATTTCCTTAACCCTATTATAAGAGGAAGACCCGTTTTGTAATAAAGAAAGCTTTCTCCGGAAATCATGATTATTTCTGAACAAAAGAGTTGGATTTGGTGTGAGAACAGCTTTATACATCATATTCTCTCATTTAACCATTATTTGGAATACATAAGTGAGGTTTGAATTTTCAGCCTGTTTTGTAATACTTTTTTTCACATCAGTTTTGTAATAAACTTATTTTTTCGCCGAGATTTTTCATTTTCTTGCCTCATATGGCTTAAATTCATGAATCAACAATGAAAACACATACATCTTTGGCATTAAAAGTTGTTTTTGGGTTTATCGTCCCACCAACAGTATTTCATTTGTCCACATAAAGCACAAATAATGCTGCCTTCACTGTTGGTTGTTAATATTCCTAACACTTAAGGAAAGTTATATCTATATTTCGAAAACAGGTTTTATTATAAAACGGGTTATAATATAGCATACCTTGCTTTATGCACAAATTGATTTTGTTTGTTTTGAGTAACTTTAAGACGATGGAGTAATACCTATTTCCCGCAGCAGTGTATTCTAATGAGTTCCCAAAGTATAAAAATTACAGGAGTTTTGGTTTGTTTTTAATGCATATCCAGCAGCACAATTGTCGTTATTATAGGAATTGGGATTAACTGGCATTTTTGCCGATACTGTGCAACAACATTTCTATCATTATAGCACAAGGGCTCTTATGAGGTGCCCAGGGACTGAGCCGGGCTGGTCCATTATACTGACACCGACGAGTCGAGCGTAATGCTGTCCCCTTAGTCCCAAGGAGGGAAGCCACTACTACCAACT
This sequence comes from Sinonovacula constricta, assembly GCA_007844125.1. Lineage (NCBI taxonomy): Eukaryota > Metazoa > Mollusca > Bivalvia > Cardiida > Solecurtidae > Sinonovacula > Sinonovacula constricta. Next base: position 1,984,695 of record CM017565.1, read on the forward strand.
TTTAAGTGTTTGGTTGGACCCGGGTGGGGTTTGAACCCGCGACCTCCCGATCTGTAAGCCGACGCTCTACCACCGGAGCTAATGCAGCTGGTGTAGTTATTATAGTGGTTCTCAGGTTTTATAGGTGGAGGAAGACCCCAGACAAATGTCTGTATAGGTTCACTGCAGGTCAGCTGGAAGTTCTAGTATAAAACCTTTTGCCCAGACTGGGGCTCAAACCCTTGTCCTCATTGCGGGTCAGATGATTCATTAAAATCAACCAATTGGGAAAAGGGTCTATTCATTTGTTAACCAAACAAAAGCAGATAATTGGTCCATTTCTACACATCAATATAAAGAAAAAATCAACAACAGCTACTGTCCATGGAATCCCCCACTTTCTCTGTAGCTGATTGGAAATCAAGTTCTTTCAACATCAACAAATTTGACTTTCCGCTTCCTTGGTAGAATCAGTACTCAAAATGTATTTACAAGGGACACTGCCATAGAAAATAGGCTTGCAAAAAGGACAAACATCTTTATTGTTTAATTTACCTTTTTGTAGCTCTCAAGGTATAACATTGGGATTTTGACATAAAGTCCTCAGAAATGTGGTATACATTTTTGTCTGACTAGTTTCCTACACTTGGCAAGCATGATTCTACTCTGGGTTAAGTTTATATGAGGCACCATGTCTGAAACACTTCTGGAAATTAGAGACAAAGGAAACTATAGATTAAGTTTAAATAGCACGTGTCTTAGAAATTAATTTACAGACAAAAGAGTTTCAGCCAAGATCCCTATCATGTTTGTTTTCTGAAATTCATTATACTTTTATAATTGTCCTTATTTTGTAAAATGTAGTGAGAGCAGTAGAGGTGACTTTACTTAAGATGTGGGGGAATTACTTTATAGAACACACCACATTAATAGATAAAATGAAAGATGACATTTTCATTAAACACATTGTTTCATTCATTATTATATCCTTTCCCTTCTAGGTTTATGCTGCAGAAGTTGAAGTCTATTATCCAATTATTGTAGGATGTGATGTAATCATGTTGGTAGACTGGTGCCAATGTAAAACCATTCTTCTCTGGACTGGTTGGCATTGTTGTCAGATGTTCTGGAACTATGGAATATCTGATGTTCTTTTTGTAATGCATCATTTAAAAACATGATAATTGAAGATATAAGACTTGACCTATGCCAGCTTCTGTTATTGTAGATAGCTTGTTAATTTCTTGAACGTTCCTGTCTAAGATTTGAGACCATGTCTTTATTTTAATGCTACTAGGACACAGCTGGTCTAGTTAACATTATTTAAATAAGAATGAGGAAAACACAATAAATTAAAATAGTATCTCTGAGCACTACTTTAAAGTGAACCATAAATATAAATTAAAGATCCCACTCTCTCTATCCTGTACATTTTAAACTACTCAGGACCTGGCAGTGGCTAAATCTGTACGATTGCAGAGGTGCTTCAGCTGAAGTGCCGGTGGCTCTATCCAAACATTTGTCTGGGGCCTATCTCCACCCATAATAGCTGAACATCACCATGATGACCATAATTGTGTTGCTGTGATGAGTTGAAAAATGCTCTTGGAAAAATACATGTAATGTCTATCTATCTATCTATCTATCTGTCTGTCTGTCTGTCTGTCTGTCTGTCTGTCTGTCTGTCTCTATCTATCTATCTATCTATCTATCTATCTATCTACGAGCGAGCGAGCGAGAGAGCGAGCGAGCGAGCAGCGAGCCAGCCAGCCAGCCAGCCAGCCAGCCAGCAGCCAGCCAGCCAGCCAGCAGAGCCAGCACAGCCAGCCAGCCAGAAGACAGACAGACAGCCAGCCAGCACAGCCAGCAGCCAGCCAGCCAGCCAGCCAGCCAGCCAGCACAGCCAGCAGCCAGCACAGCCAGCAAGCCAGCCAGCGAGCAGACAGACAGACATAAGACAGACAGACACAGAGCAGCACACAGCACACAGCAAGCCAGCAGCCAGCACAGCCAGCCAGCACAGCCAGCCAGCCAGCACAGCAAGCCAGCAGCCAGCACAGCCAGCACAGCCAGCCAGCCAGCACAGCCAGCACAGCCAGCACAGCAAGCAGCCAGCCAGCACAGCCAGCACAGCCAGCCAGCCAGCCAGCACAGCCAGCACAGCCAGCACAGCAAAGCCAGCCAGCCAGCCAGCACAGCCAGCCAGCCAGCCAGCACAGCCAGCACAGCCAGCCAGCACAGCCAGCACAGCCAGCACAGCCAGCCAGCACAGCCACAGCCAGCCAGCACAGCCAGCACAGCCAGCACAGCAGCCAGCCAGCCAGCACAGCCAGCACAGCCAGCCAGCAAGCCAGCACAGCCAGCACAGCCAGCACAGCCAGCCAGCACAGCCAGCCAGCCAGCCAGCACAGCCAGCACAGCCAGCCAGAACAGCCAGCACAGCCAGCCAGCACAGCCAGCCAGCCAGCCAGCACAGCCAGCACAGCCAGCCAGCACAGCAGCACAGCCAGCCAGCACAGCAGCACAGCCACCACAGCAAGCCAGCACAGCCAGCACACCAGCACAGCCAGCACAGCCAGCACAGCCAGCACAGCCAGCACATCCAGCAAGCCAGCACAGCCAGCACAGCCAGCCAGCCACAGCCAGCACAGCCAGCACAGCAGCACAGCCAGCACAGCCAGCACAGCCAGCCAGCCAGCCATCACAGCCACAGCCAGCACAGCCAGCCACACAGCCAATCAGCAGCACAGCCAGCACAGCCAGCACATCAGCACATCCAGCCAGCACATCCATCACATCCACATCCATCCATCACATCACCATCAGCCACATCCATCACATCCATCCATCACATCACATCCATCACACACATCACCATCACATCCATCCATCACATCCATCACATCCATCCATCACTCCCATCCCATTCCATCCATCCATCACATCCATCACATCCATCCATCACATCCATCCATCACTCCCATCCCATTCCATCCATCCATCACATCCATCACATCCATCCATCACATCCATCAAATCCATCACATCCATCACATCCATCCATCCATCCATCACATCCATCACATCCACATCCATCATCCATCCATCCATCCATCCATCCATCACATCCATTAAATCCATCCATCACATCCATCCATCCATCCATCCATCACATCCATTAAATCCATCCATCCATCACATCCATCCATCCATCCATCCATCACATCCATCACATCCATCCATCCATCCATCCATCACATCCATTAAATCCATCCATCCATCACATCCATCCATCCATCCATCCATCACATCCATCACATCCATCCATCCATCACATCCATCCCATCCCGTTCCATCCATCTGTGGTGCTTTTAACATATTGATGATTTGCGTTTATATGCCCAACTGTGTCCGAGACACATTTTTAGTTTTTTCCTATTTTTTATGGATGTCAAACCATTTGTGCATAAAATCACTAATTTTTCATATGTTAATATTATATTTTATCTGTACCAAGTACTTCTTTTATTGTTAGCAACATATTACACCTAGAGTTTTTCCTTGACATTTTCTAATTTTAATCAGTGATGATAACTGTATTCCAAAGCTTTTACAAAAGTTCTTTATCAAAACCATACTTGTTTCATAAATGGAATTCATTTTATTATTTTTGTCATATTAACCTCTCTGCATGTGTTTTTTGTTGTTACAAACCAAACTAGCTTTACACCTTCAGCTTGTGAACCATGCTTTCATGTCTCAACTCATACTTAACAGCTTGTGAACCATGCCTTCAGGCCTCAACTCGTTCTTGACAGCTTGTGAACCATGCTTCCAAGCCTCAACAACTTGTGAACCATGCTTTCAGGACTCAACAGCTTGTGAACCATGCTTTCATGTCTCAACTCATACTTAACAGCTTGTGAACCATGCCTTCAGGCCTCAACTCGTAATTTACGGCTTGTGAACCATGCTTCCAGGCCTCAGCAGCTTGTGAACCATGCTTTCATGTCTCAACTCATACTTAACAGCTTGTGAACAATGCCTTCAGGCCTCAACTCGTACTTTACAGCTTGTGAACCATGCTTTCAGACCTCAACTCATACTTAACAGCTTGTGAACCATGCTTTCAGGCCTCGACTCATACTTAACAGCTTGTGAATCATGCTTTCAGGCCTCGACTCATACTTAACAACATGTAAACCATGCTTTCAGGCCTCAACTCATGCTTAACAGCAATTGAACCATGCTTTTAGTCCTTAACTCATACATAACAGCATGTGAACCATGCTTTCAGGCCTCAACTCATATGTAACAGCATGTGGATCATGCTTTCCGGCCTCAACTCATACTTAACAGCTTGTGAACCATGCTTTCAGGCCTCAACTCATACTTAACAACATGTGAACCATGCTTTTAGGCCTCAACTCATACCTTACAGCATGTGAACCATGCTTTCAGGCCTCAACTTATATTTAACAGCATGTAAACCATGCTTTTAGGCCTCAACTCATACTTAACAGCTTGTGAACCATACTTTCAGGCCTCAACTCATACTTAACAGCTTGTGAACCATGCTTTCAGGCCTCAACTCATACTTAACAGCTTGTGAACCATGCTTTCAGGCCTCAACTCAAACTTTACAGCTTGTGAACCATGCTTTCAGGCCTCAACTCATACTTAACAACATGTGAACCATGCTTTTAGGCCTCAACTCATACCTTACAGCATGTGAACCATGCTTTCAGGCCTCAACTTATATTTAACAGCATGTAAACCATGCTTTTAGGCCTCAACTCATACTTAACAGCTTGTGAACCATGCTTTTAGGCCTCAACTTATACTTAACAGCCTGTGAACCATGCTTTCGGGCCTCAACTTATATTAAACAGCAATTGAACCATGCTTTCAGACCTCAACTCATACTTAACAGCATGTTAACCATGCTTTCAGGCCTCAACTCATACTTAACAACATGTTAACCATGCTTTCAGGCCTCAACTCATACCTAACAGCATGTGGATCATACTTTCCGGCCTCAACTCATACTTAACAGCTTGTGAACCATGCTTTCAGGCCTTAACTCATACTTACAGCTAGAGGATGGTGCTTTCATGCTTACATATATGCTTACATCTAGAGGCTCATGTTTTCATATACCAACTTATGCTTTCAGCTTTACATGTGTGCTGTTATGTTGCAACTCATGCTGTCAGCTTGACATGTGTGCTGTTATGTTGCAACTCATGCTGTCAGCTTGACATGTGTGCTGTTATTTTGCAACTCATGCTGTCAGCTTGACATGTGTGCTGTCATGTTGCTGCTGTCAGCTTGACATGTGTGCTGTCATGTTGCAACTCATGCTGTCAGCTTGAAACTCATGCTTGCACACCTCAACTCAAGCTTTCAGTATGAGGCTAGTACTTACATACCTCATCTTGTGCTTTTGGCTTGATAGTCATTATTTTTTGCCTCAACTGGTGCCTTCTTTTTGAGACACATGCTTTCAGGCATTAATTTATGCATTTGGTTTGAGACTCCTGTTTTCATATCTAATCTCATGCAGGGTTGTCATTAGGAGGTGGCTGGCGGGCGATTTGACCGCCTCAAATGAAAATCGGGCCGCCTCAAATTTAAAAAAAAAAAATGAAAAATGGTCAAGAGCATGCCCCCGGACACCCCTAGCAACTTTTCGCACCTTCGGCGCTCGCATAGCCTAGTCTCCTCAAAAGTCAATTGAGCCTGCTCAAAATATTTCTAGTGACAACCCTGCTCATGCTTTTAGGTCTACACTCCTGCTTTTAGCTTGGGATGTGTGCTTCAAGCCTCCATGTCTGCTTTCTCCTTGAGACTCATGCTTTCAGAGTTTGAGACCCATGCTTTAAAAGATCAGCTCATGCTTTGCTTATAGACATAACCTAAGTAAAAACAAATGAAGAACAAAATGTCATTAATAAGCATTTTTATTGATTGTGGAGTTTGCTTTATACGTAATTATTTAGTCGAGGCAGGCATGCAATATAGTCTATTCACTGAAAGCCTTTTTATTTGATATTCTAAATTTAAACCTTATTATCATGTCTTTATTAAAATATTTTGTTTATATCTCTCTTTTGAAAGGTCAGCATGCTTGCTTTTTGTGAAATAATACTTTGAACTTGTGGTTGATTTCCAGCATATTAAGGTTATCTGTTTAAACCAAGTTTTCTGATCACTAAAACCTAGGCCTAGACAGTTACATGACAGTGTTATAAATTAAAATAAAAGATAAAAGCAGATGATATTGCATAATGTGGATGTATTAAATAATTAGGTGAGTTATAATGGAAATATGTCACCACACTTATAAAACGGATTTACAGTCCCAAGTGTAAGAAGTGCGTCATTTGTGATTTTATAGATAACTGGTAAATGTTCATCTTGATATCCACAAGTGTCTCAGAGGGATGGCCATGAATAGATGAAATGATTGGAGACAATGTTATGAACCATGCTGAAGGAAAGAGATAGACAGATAGAATAAGGAGTGGTAAATTGGGATGGGATGGGATTTGCTGGCATTTTTACTGATACTGTGCAGCGTCATTTCTATCATTATAGCACAGGAGCACTTATGAGGTGCCCAGGGACTGAACCCGGGAGGTCCATTATATTGACACAATCGAGTCAGGCGTAATGCTGTCCCCTTAGCCTCAAGCGTTAGGAGTGAAGCCACTACTACCAACTTTTAAGTCTTTGGTTTGACCCGGCTGGGGTTTGAACCCACGACCTCCCGATTTGCAAGCTGACGCTCTACCACCTGAGCTATTGCGGCCGGTCCAGTGGTAAATTGATGAGAACTTTTATACAAGAAGAGGTGACTGAGAGTCTTTTGCTATAGAGATAGAAACAATCACTGAGTATACATTATGTGTTATAGAGATGTAGATATTAACCCCATCACTGCCTTTTACATGTATTTCATATGCACCTGGGAATATACATAGGGATGTTAGTGAGTACTAAAATCATTACACAAGTACTCAGCCATTTTCTTTGCCAAAATGTAGTTTTCACTATATTCTAACTAGCTTTTTTATCGACAACATAATTATCCTTGCATCCGCTAAATCAGTTGCTCAGTGGAAAACAATTCTAACTTAAATCAGAGGCAACACTATTCTATCTGCAAAAAATTGCAGTAAAATACACATATTTTCAGGTAACAAAGACTAAGTAAATTTTTCAATTTAAATATTGGCATAATTTATCATGAAAAAAAGTATTTTTCCAACTTTAAAATCTATAAACGTACAGAGAAACATGGGAGTCTGATACATTGCAATGTAAATAACTTAGGACGTTAATCCCAAGTTTGATAATGTAAAAAGCAGATTTAAATATTAGTTAAATGTAAAAAGTTATCAAAAGTATAATGTTTAATATTGCATTTAAAAAATTAAATATTTATAAAGGATATATGTTTAAAGGTTTGCATGAACTAATTATACATTGTCGTCTTGCATAACTTCTACCAATATTAAACAAGAGAGTGTTTTCTTTAAGACTTACGATGGGTCAATAAAAGACAATGTTTACTTAAATAGCAAAGCTATTCTATCTACAAAACATTGTTATAAAAATACATCAATTTAACAAAGATTAAATTGCTATGTAACAAACACAAGAAGACATTGTTCTATTATAATACATGGTAACAAAGAGAATTTTTTTAGCTCACTTCTGAATAGATAATTAGACTTATTACCTTCTTCTGTAAAATAGAAAAAAAACCTAGTTAGAATAGTCTTCATTATCAATATGTGTTCTATTGTTAGAATAACAAACATTCACTTGTGATTGATGGCTTTGATTAAGTCATATAAAAATTCAGCAACTCAGTGACAATGTACAAGGCCACTCCTTTTTTATTTTATGGTTTACAAAAATTTTTGGTCAAAGTGTCCGTAAGGCGGCCGAAAAAAAAAAAATCCATCCCCGGCCCGTTATATTTGTAACCCCACAGTGTGACCTCAACGTAATACTCCAATCGTACCTACTCGGCGATCTCCGTTAAGCTTCGGAGATAATGCTGATTACGTAAAGGACGGAATTACCCGAGGAGTTCCGAGTGTGTAATACTCGTCAGCCATTTCTGCGCTGGACTGGTTCACCAAAATCCGATTCGATACTCTGTGTATTGCTATTTTATCTCTGAGACATAAAACCCGTCAACCTGTTTCAAGGGTGCGTTTAAAACGCGGCCTATTTATATAAAAACAAGCAAAATGGGATTTGTTTCGATAGTTTTCGGCTCGTTTTCATAGGGTCGGAAATTATTAATGAAAAAAAAATGTACAAGTGGTTCAAGTTGGAGTTGTAATTGAAATGCTAGAAAGCAGTCTAAAAAAAACAACAACAAAAGTTAATTTTGTTATGTTACTGTAAATGTTCAGAGAATGTTATTAATATTGCATCCCAACAGTTTTCATCTTAGTTTGACCGAACTTAACATAGTAATATATAAAACAAATTGTACAGATCCTCATTTTGTACATGTATGTACATGAGTGTTAATAAAGTATTTGTCTGTCTGTCTGTCTGTCTTAAAGGTGATTAAAATGCTTCTAAGCGATTGACTTAATTGGTGGCATTGTTTTTCGTGAATTAGACAAATCAGACTTATGTGATGTAGTGAAGCTCTAACGTGGCAGTGAAGAAACAATTACCAAATATTTTATTAAAACTCAATGTAACAATTTATCAGTGGATGGTTAGCTTTTAATAAGGTATTCAGAACAATTGGTTGGTAGTGCTGAGACATGCCAATCAAAGTATAATTCTCATGTCACAAACTGTGATGGGAAATGGCAGGTACTTAGTTGACAGGAACTAATTAGCAATACAGTGTCCAGTTCAATTCAATTCAATAGTTTATTAAGCATAGACAAAATGTCAATTGCCTTAAACAAACATTTAAATGACGTATCATATATCAAACACATACAAATACAAATCGAGAAAAGCATTCAGCAATTACGTGGGAAAAATAGCATCAAGTGTAACATATACAATTATGAAATGCATTTGTCATATATAAATATGACTATTATTGTTTTATTATCATTTTAATTATTGCATTTCGCTATATTTTAACACTGCATAGTTGTAATGATTTACTATAATTACCATGTGTTTTAACAAATAAATGAACATAGTGCTACAAGCTAGTATTTCACTTAAAAAAACAACTTTCTATTTAATAGCCATCTGCTGTCTTTTTCTAAAATCACAAAATACAAATGTTTGCTAGTTTCCTTAAAGTTCCAGTTTGCATATTTTGCATTAATAGTATAAACTTTGTAATTGATGGCCAAGTGCAGTAGATATGTGTAATATTTTATTTTTTCATTCTCTTGATGTTTGTCTGGAGCATAACCCCAACACTATTAATGCTATTGCTTTGAAACTTGATTGGTGGATAGATCTCATTGAGGTGGAGTGCATTGCTCAAGAACCATCATCCTGCACTTCATTATTTTAGAGCTATTCCCCTTTGTTTAATTTTCTTGTCCAGAACATAACTTCGTCACTATCAAATCTTTTTCCCTGAAACTCCCTAGACGGATAGATCTCATCGAGATGGAGTGCATTGTGCAAGAACCCTCACTCTGCACTACATTTTTTTGAAGTTATTACCCTTTGTTTAATATTCTTTTCTGGAGCATAACACCTACGTTATCAAAACTTTTGACTTAAACCTTCACAGGTGGATAGCTCTCATGAAGACAGAGTGCATTGCACAACCACTGTCACTGTACAGCTCATGTATCTTTAGTTATTCCCCTTAGTTCAATGTTTGTCTGGACCATACTCCTACATTATCAAAGCTATTGACTTGAAACTTCATAGTTGGATAGCTGTTATTGAAACAGAGTGCTTTCTACAAGAACCATGACTCTGCTCTTCTTATTTTTGGGTAACACCCTTTTCCACACAAATGCCATTACTCTCATGTAATTTTTTTATATTTGATGTAATTCCCCTTTGATTTTTTTTTCAATAACCCAGATTGCAGTCCATAATCATGCCAGAGGTAATTTCACTATAGTGCATAGCAGTTTGGCAGATTATTTTTTTTTTAATGTTATTGGATTTGAATATAAGTTTTTTTGCAATAACCCAGGGTGAAGTCCAAAACTTGGCCATACTGCATTGCACAAGAGTGCATAGCAGTTTGTTTCAAATTTCCCAATTGGGCAGTCCGATAACTAAGTTGTCTGCCCTTGAGTACTCTCCGAATGCGCATGCGCATTAAAACTTCCGGGGTCTAAGTAGAAATTTTATTAGCGTGTATAACACACACACATCGAGTGACATGGAAAGTTAATTAAAGAAAGAAACAAAACCGAAATGGAAATCGCCGAAATATTGCTGAATATGTAAAGGTGTTTATAGCGGGAAGGTGGTCGAAAACAGAACTGTTTCATTGTATCGATTTCCTCAAAACAAGCGACTGCGACGCATTTCGATGGTATTATAACACTTCGTCGTCCCTTAACTGGTAACAGTTCTCCCTTGATTGGTAACAGCTCGCCCTAGATAGGTAACAGTTCGCCCTTGCTTTATAACATGTCGCCTTCGGATATAAGTGTATACATCAAGAAAAAAAAGTAAATTGGTTAATTTATAACCATTCACATTGTATTTGCTTTCTTCGTCTTAATATACATTATGAGCCTTTCTAATATAAGTGTATACGCCAACTTTCGCCCTAAAAAAATCTTTTAGAAATTAAGTAAAAAGAATGTAAACTTACTATTTTTTTTTTAAATTTTTGACACCATTCACATTAAATTTATGCTTCTTTTGTCTCCTTATTCTTTATTATTATTAACATCGTAATATAAGCATCGTAAATTATTATATTTTTATTATTCATATTTTAAAATTGTTTTAACCCAAGAAAAAAATCTGATCCTCCAAGTACAATATACGAACTGTCACTGTTCCTTGATTTAAATGCAATGTTGCGTCCTAAAATAAGATAATTATACTGTGTAGTGGTTTATTTATTTCATATTTTATATTTAAATAAAATTCCGCTGTTGCAAGGATTTGAATGTTACTTAGTTGCATACATATTTTGTTGCAAATACTTTAATAAGGTTGTCACACTCAAGATGACTTGAGTATGCAGTTATCTTATAATTGCACATAAAAGCGTGAACGCTAATTGGTGTTTGCCTACAGTCATTATTGTGATGATACCATTCGCACTAATCTTGATTGATAATTAGTCAGTGTGATCTTGATTAATGTTTACCGACATAGACGTATATAAAAATCAAAATTAATAAATTGGTCAGTGTGTGATTGTTAATTGATTTTTGCCTAGTCATTATTGTGATGATAGCGTCAGCACGAATCTTGATTGATAATTAGTCACCATGATCTTAACTGATGCTTGCCGTCATAGACGTATATAAGTGCTTGCAATTAATAGACTAGTCAGTGATTCAATCTCGCAACGTACGCTAGCTTTATCACAATACAGTATGAAAAAGTCGACTAAGACGGCAACCAACTAATTGTGTTTGTAAGCATATCTTATAAAATATTATATATATTATACACTATATAACAAATAAAATCAAGTATAAACTTTACTTGACATCATTTTCCCCTTCATTTAACGCGTGTAAATGGTACACTTATATCCGAAGTACTCATAATGCATATGAAGCCGATGGAAACAAATACAAATTGATGTGAATTGTGTCGAAATAATTATAAATAAGTTAACAAGTATACATTTTTGCTTGACGTATACACTTATATCTGACGGCGACATGTTACTGATCAAGGGCGAACTGTTACCGATCAAGGGCGACCTGTTACCAGTGAAGGGAGGGTGAACCGTTACTAATTCTTCTCGAGTTGGTCTCTCCTTTTCAATACATAATTGCCAGTAATATCTAGCTTGTAAACACCGATAATTCGCTCGATTAGCTGATATTCCCTTCAGGATCCAGTCAAACGACGATTCGCCAAGTCCTTCTTTAAATCTGTTAGCTTGAAATGGTCTAATTCTTAGTTGTTTACACAAGCTTCGTTGATTTCTTTGTCCGTGTCCGCCATTTTTTTTTTACTTAGTCCCCAGAGGCTCGGCGGCGAGTAGCCTCCCTTTGAATTCAAGGGAAGTAACCGAGTTATCGGACTGCCCAATTGATGTGTGTATTTGCTCTGCCTTGCAATGCTCTTGTCTCTTGTATAAAACCAGTTTTGAATATAAGGATTGTAAATCCTTTGTTAAAAAACTTTAAAATGATCACTACCAATCTCACTATGTGAAAAGATGTGCAAAAATTCTATAGCATCTAACAAAGTTTTGATATATTGTGCCCATTTCAAAATAAAATTCCCATTTACATCTTCAATAAAACACAATAAGTTTTCTGGATTATTTAAGATTTTTTGTCAAGACTTTAGTAATCGTATCTTACGTTCAACAACAAGTGGAAAACACCGCAACTCACCATTCACAGCAGCTACAGCAGTTTTATGCTTGACTGATGAAACGTGTTTCAAGAACTTTAAATGCACCTGTTCAATATCAGGGGCTTTATGAAAACCCCATACTTCACACCCATAACATAGAATAGGTTAAAATCATAGAATCAAATAATGTGATGCTATCTTCAGCTTTTAAAGAAACATGATTAAACAATGTATTAAATGAGTATAATGCTTTCATGGCACTTTCAGCTAAACGTTTCTGAGCAACAGAAAAACAACAGTTCATTTTGAATGTAACACCAAGATGAATGTATTCATCAATGTTTTTTAATAATAAATTATTATACCCTATATTACAGATTTCTCTCCTGTTTCCCTTTTTAATTACCATTATGGCAGATTTATTGATGTTAACTTCAATACCCTACACAGTGTACAAAATTCATAAAGTTTATTTATAATAATCTGCAGTTAATAGCTTGATCTGGAAATAACTTGATCTTGACCAGACATGTGGGTTTTTTGAATTGACAATGTGGTACAACCTGGGACAGGACATTGAACATCAGCAACTAATAAGTCCACCAAGTGGTGGAACTGGGTCTGGGACTGATGGGTAGGGTCCAGCTAACCAAGATTATTTCTTTTAATTCTGAATAAACTTCCTTATTTTAGTGACTGCTCACATAGGGAGTTTAATACATGAGTATAATACTCTGTTCAAGTACAGTAAAACCTGTTTTTTTTTTAAAGTGTCCCTCTTAATGAAGTGGTCCTCCTAGTGAGTTTAAATATATTACTATTAAATCTATTACAAGGTGTAATTTTATATTGTTTTAATAGTATCTAGTGTACTTATTGTGTTTATTTGTTTAACAAAGAAATACTTAAACAAAAAAGAAAGTGATTTTTCAGTATTTGTTATTTTATTTCAAATTTGTGATCTAGAAATTTAAAACAGAACATGTTATAAACTGCTTTTCTTATGTGAAAGCACATACGCACAATAACATATTTAATGTACTGAACAGCATGTGTCAGATTGTGACTTACTTGGAGAACTAGTAAACTAACTGTTTGTCTGCCTTTGGTGTGGACTTTCACTGCCTGCTTCTGGATGCCACCTCAATGCTAAGAAGAGATGTCACTTCACCCACATCCTTTTATACCACGTAACGTATATAACTTACCATCTGACATAATAATTTATGTTTGAAAACATCAAACAATTCAGTGTCATGTTTGACTTCTTTTACATTAGCGTAAGTGATTTGGCACTGTCATAATTTGAAGGCATAAAATGTGCAAACAATCTTTTTTATTCAAGCAGTATTGGCAGGTGTGATAAACTGATTAATGACACTTGAATATCCGAACTTCCTGGTGCTGGTCAGAGTGGCAAGGATTAAGAAAGGTGTTAAATTGTTAATTGGTTCTGAAATAACTGCCCCAGGTCCTGGGTAAAGGGGTGCCCTGTTTTCCTAGGTTGTGGGACATTAAGATAAAGAATGAATAAAACGGTTCTGGAAAAAAAAGTGTCCTGCATAGCGGGGTGCCCTGCAGAGCAGGGTGGTCTTTTAGCAAAGTTTTACTGTAATCAAATACTTGGGTAGAAAAACAGTTTCTGGTCAATAACTTTAGTTTGGATAAACCAATCTTGCTAAAACTTTCCATATAGCAAGCCTGCATGAAGACTTAGCTTGGGATTAGATTTGGGCCAAGTCAGATCCAGATCAAGGTCACTGATACTAAAAAATGGAAAAACAGTTTCCGGTCAATAACTTCAGTTCGAATAAACCAGTCTTGCTGAAACTTTGGATACAGCAAGCTTGCATGGAGACCTAGCTTTGGATACAGCAAGTTTGCATGGAGACCTAGCTTTGGATACAGCAAGCTTGCATGGAGACCTAGCTTTGGATACAGCAAGCTTGCATGGAGACCTTGCTTGGTATTGGATTTGGGGCCAGTCGAGTCAAGGTCAATGTTACTAAAAATAGAAAAACAGTTTCCGCTTAATAATTTGTGTTAAATTGTTGAAAACCTGGTTACGTGGTATGGTCATGTTTCTTGTTTTTCAGTTCTCCTTGTAGTAGATAAACCAAATTCTTCAGACTTATTTATGCTACTTATACTACTTAAACCATGTATTCATAAAGTTTATTAGGTTTATTAGGGATAACTGTTACAAAAGAGCATAAAAATCATGAGGTGTGAATATTTTATATTGTCTCCCACAGTATTTGCCCTCCCACTTTCAGTTTCTTCATGTTGTATTGCATCACTGATAGCAGAGGTGTAAAAGAAATTAGGCTTTATTTCTACATCATGCGAGCGCTATTTGTTACAATCAATAAGAATAGACCAGTTTCCCAATCAGCGATTTTTTAGTTTTCATGTCACATGGTAAATCAAAAACGAGGCCATAGGTGACAGGTTCCCATTTCCGCTTATGGAAAATGGACGTCATCGAAAAGTATCGACCACTTTCTTTGGAGGAACTGCAGGCTTTGAAAGTAAAAGACTTAAAACATAAAAGACCTTATACAAATGTGTAACAGGGCAAAAGATATCTTTAGTTATCAGATTTACCATATGTGATATTCTGTAGATTAAATGATAATTAAACTGTGTATTGTTCCATAGACTGATGCTTGTAAAGCAATATAATTCTAAAAAAGAGTTTTTCTATGTATACATAGAAAAAATGGATTTGCTCATAAAATTATGTGTGTATTAGCATAGTTACAAGGCAACTTTATGTGACAAAAAAAGACACTTTTGCTTTCAGATTTCTACTTTTAATGTTTTGTTCAATTAGAAAAAGAAAAAATAATAAAAAACACAATATGTAAAGTACACCACTACTGGTATTCTAATAATATTTTAAAGATAACACATGCACAGCATAATGTAAAGTAAACAATGTTTCTTCAACATATAGCTAGCTCATCAACTTGATATGAAGGCATTTATCTTTTAAACTTATTTAAGGTTGAAATGATACTTTTGTCAGTGAATTAACAAAATGTTTTTTGTTGCTGTACATTTTCACTTTTGTTGTAATTTTGTCTGACAAAATAAACACAAAAAGTGATGTCCATGTATATATATGCTTTACGGTGATAGTTATGCTGCTGAAGATTACTTGATGCCCATGAAACTGCCAGTTAATAGAGCAGGAAAAGAATCCACTATAAATTGGTATATTAAACTCAACAAATACTATACAGTCACCAGTTTACCGAAATGTCCAGACCATTTACTATATCGGATCAATTTAGCGAACTGGCCAATTATCAAAACGTCAGTAAATGGTTGATTCTGTCATGTATGGCCCCATTGCGGATTACATAACTCGTTAAAATCATTTGATTGGGAAAAGGGTCTATTCATGTGTTAACCAGATGATTGGTCCATTTTTACACATCACTAAAATGAACAACTCCCCAACAAGGATGGGTAAAGCTTAAAGATTGGGGAATAGCTTACTGGAAGCACTTGCTACCAAGAACCCCACCCAGGACAGGGCAGTTAACAGGTTAGAGCAGCCTGGATATTGTTGCATATCATTGTTTACTTTTGAAATAAAAAAAACAACCATAACTTTGTTAATTAAACTACAATGAAAGTCGCATTGTAACATCACAGGTGATTACCAGATAACATGATCTTCCTTTCCTTCCTAGATTATGATTTGATTTGGTGAAAAAGAGTGACAGGAAGTTAGACTTAGGAAGACAAAAGAAAGGGAAAAAAAAACTTTATAATGGGAAAATGCATCGAGATGGAGAAAAGACAGAAGACAGTGAAAGAAAGTCAGCTGGTGTGTTAAGAATGAATTTGAGGCAACATTGAAGTTCAGTCGTTGATCATTCAGTTGATGCCCTCTGATGGCAGGTGAGTGACAGGTATGACAGAGTCAGCTGAGGACACCTCAGAGTGCTTGACCACAGTTGAGGTTCAGTTAGCAGACCCGTCAACACAGCCAGCTGCATACTTAATATGCTACAGTGTGTGAAAAATCTGTATTCTTCATTTTTGGCTAACCACAATGTAGGAATATAACAAGTCATATTGGCGAATGCTTAGCTGCAAAGCGTGTAGATCTGGATTAGACTGACCTGCTTAGGAGCCGACTAATCCGGATTTATATTATTTGTCTAACCTAATTAATTCATGCTTATCAGGATAAGAGGTTAGGTATCACAGCAACAGTAAACTAAGTATTGATGTTTAAAACCTTGTCTGTTGACTTTTGTAGCATCTATGGTATAGACAACAATAAATTTAATTGCAAAGAAGTACCACATGAGCTTCAACAATGGTTTTCAGACTCATTGTTTGATTTTGATCTTCTGTATTTATTAAAATTTAACTACAAGTAATTATGCAGGATTAATTATATTGGCAATATTGATGATATAAATCCATGCTCCACTTTATAACCACACAGTTATGTACATACAGTTGTGCTGAAGCATACATAACCTTTGGCTGGTAGATGTCATCATTGGTAAACATTCTGTCACTGTTGGAGGGATGTAGATTGTCATGACAATTCATCCCAAACTGACTATCTGAGCCTCCACACCTGAAGATCATTCCCGTTTTCCTTTCTGGTCTTTGTTTTTTTAGAGAGGTGGTAAAAGAAATGTTGATGGATTGTCTTTGTTAGATATTTTGGTTTGCTGTAACTGGCGTCAACGTGCTGTCATCTTCAGCCCAGTTGGGCCTGACTGGTTATAGATGTGTGTTCTGCATACCTTTATGTCTTCCTACCATACCTTATGGGAAAGTATAATCATAACTTCTGTAGATCCTGGTCTGACAGGCTTTTATTGTTGCCTTAATTTTCTTTAGTCATAGCTGTTGATTTATTTGTAAAACTGCACTATGTTTAAAAAGATGAATATCTTGGTGCATAAAAATGTTGAAGAATTATGCACATTGTTTATTGGATTATTTTTAACCTATACACTTAACCCGAGTTTAAAAGTTAAACAATTAACAAATCATTCTTTTTTTCCTCAAATTCTGTCAATATCATTTGCATTGCATTTATTATTTATTTGTTACAAGAAAAAAAAACATGTTTATTCTTGAAACTTTAGATAAAATTACACATTTTGTAGCAAAGTTTTCTGGTATAAGTCAGTCAATTTTCATTTTCTTGTACTAAGGTTATTTAAGACTGTGACAACTATTAACTTTGTAACAGCTTCAGCTTCATTAACAACCAGTTGATTCATACCATTTTTAATTAGTTCTTAAATGGCTGGAAGAAAAAATCTGTTGCAGTGTGCCTGATGTGGCACCATGTGGCATTTCTAACAAAGTCTTGGTATCAATGCATAGCCTGCTATTTATGTTTATACCCTTTCATAAATCCCTATCTATTGTTTAACAAGTTCATGCATATGCCTTCAACCAGACAATTATGTTGAAAGTAATAAAGTATAGATAATGAGCTATTCGGAATGCCATTTATAAGTGGATACAATGCAGATATTCTGGAATGGTTCATTTCCTGTAAAATAAATGTAATGCACCTTTAGACATTTGACCTTGAAGTGATTCTAACACTCACTAAACAATAAAGTGCATGAGTGCATATTCACACTAAGGCTGGGAGCTGGCCGAACTGGAACTGAACTAAGTGCCTGATCAGTTCATGCTAAGCAGACTGGTAATAAATGGCTGGGATTTGTACCAGTTGTTCCTGGACCAGTCAAGCTGTTACCATGGAGATCAATACAACAGTTTCTGAAGGTCAACCACTTCCAGACATTGTAAGGCCATCCAACCAGTTCCTCTGATAACAAAACTACAAGAAAAGCATTGGTGTAAAATATAAGGGAATCTTAAGTTATGTACTAAAGAATAAAATACAACATCTGATACACAATAATGGCATCCAAAAAGCAGAAAACCTCATGCTGAGTACTTTAACTAAAGTGAGCTGAAAATATGTTAGAACAGTTGGCCTCACATGTATATAAAATATCCTGCCCCATAAGCATTGTATATTGTCTAAAAATATAATGTACTTTGTTTAATAAGTTAATCAAAGTCACCAAAATCAGTACATTGTATATGTGGTACGATGTTGAAGTTGTACAAAGTCACCTAATGGCCATTTAGAACACCTCAGCCTTTTACTACACAAAAGATATATCCAGTTGTTTTTTTTGTTTGTTTTTTTGTTACATCGCACCGACACAATTATGATCATTTTGATGATGTCCAGCTAATTATTGGTGGAAAAGACCCCAGACTCATGTCTGGGTAGAACAACAAGTGCACCACAGGCTAGCTAGAAAACCTCCCCACATGAAAGTTTTCGTCCTGACTGGGATTCGAACCCACGTGGTGAGGTGCTGAGGAGTTTCAAGTCAGCGACTAGCCGCTGGGCCACAGGTGCCCCAGACATATCCGGATCTCACTAAGTAGTAACTTGTACATATATATCTACATAAAAAGCCCATTGACCTCTGATGTATTTTATAAAGGGCACAACACTTTGGCATGGATGCCAGCAATTTATAGATGCCAGTTTTTTTCAAACATTGATTCAGACTGTCAGAATGACTTTTTTGTCAACTTACTTTATAAGGGTATAGTCATCATTTTTTTCTTCTTTGCCTGGGTGTAAACAGGGGTGGTGTGTCAGTGGAGGAAGGTGCCAGACAAATGTCTGGGTAGAACCACTGGAACATTACATGTCAGCTGGAAGACCACGCTTTTTGTCACTTACCCTGACAGCGATACATCTGCTTTGATTGGAAAGCATACCATTATGTTTGAAAAATAGGTGTTCTGATATACAAGCAAGGTACATGTACGAACATTTTTTCTACCTCTTAGCCATCTGCATTTGTGAATTACCCATATTTTGTATTCATTATTTGTTAACAACCTCATGTCATTGTAACAAGTCATATTAATAGAGGCTTAGCAGCAAACAGTGTATCCTGATCAGACAGCTCTCAGTGAGAGTTTGATGATCTTTATGTACACGATTTTTTAAAACAAGCTTAGCAGACCACAAGCGAAGAGTCATTTATAACCCAATGGATTACCACAACAGCTTGCATCTCACTGTAGAGCTAAATCTTGTTCCATGATGTTGCTTTGTTCTTAGAACTCTGTGATGTTCTGTCAAGTATTTTCATGTACAAATACATGGGACCATCCTGCATAAAGCATCAATGTGTGGCCCATTGTTACAGTCCCTGGTCTGTTATTGATCCTAGGTAACAGATGGCTGATGCCACAGACCTTCTACAGGAACCACTTCACTGCAAATCATAGACTTATTGCATATACATAGATCTGTCTATGTACTTTATAAAATTATATATATTACATAGAAATAAACATCAGAAAAAAACAGAAATATTGAAATTTTCATTTTCTTGAATTTAGTATCTAAGGAGTCAAAGGCATGCTTTGACATACATTAAATGTTTTGTTTTTTTTGGTATTGTGGAGTAAAGTTTTAGGCTATGGAGGCGCACTAAGTTTGCAGAACATGTAACACATAACACCGCATATGCCAGCTGGTAAGAATGTCCATCCATCTGTCCATCATAATTAGGCATGAGCTTATATCCAAAACTAATTGGCATTATTTCTTCTATCAAATTCAAGATAAAATCAATCTTGATGAAAGTGTAAAGCACAAGAACCATACCTACCTTCATAAATTTTATCTCTCAAAGTTTATTTTCCTTGTCCGTCTGTTGATCTGACTTTCTTGCCCAGAGAAAATCTCTAACTGTGCATTGATTTACTTCAATATGGTATATTGGTACCTTGTTGTAAGTAGAAGTGCAGCATATAAGAACCATAGTCAACCAATGTTCATTCTTTAGTTATCTCCCTTAGTTTATTTTTCTAGTCCAGAAAGTAACTTGAAATCTACTGAAAAAATTCTGATTAAACTTATCATGTAAGTCTTGCCAATGAGTTGTAATGTGTCCTGTGATTTCATATTTTCCATTGTTTGTCACTTGTCAGGAGAATAACTCAAAGACAAATATTAATCATTTTTATTATAGAAAAAAGGCAAAGAAGTAATCATACCTATAGTCTTTTTGATTACACAACCATATTAACAAAAGAATGGCATGCTTTTTTGTGACGATTGAAGCTAAAGTGAGCTTCAAAACAAGGGTCACAACATCCTACTGTCACAAAAAATTGGTACGATAATTAGGATTCTAAAATGCTCATACAGACACATATTGGTCAGGAACAAATACCCTTTTGTACAAGTCCATGGCATTTTTTAAGAATAAATGCAGATTTAATGTTTAATTGTTCTTAATGAGTAACGTGATGCCATGACTGGTTAAATAGGCAAATCCAGTTGGTACATTTGCATTTTTGATGTTTCTATTAGTATGTTAAGAAAACAAAATCAGAAAAAATTTGCAATGTCTAATTTTAAAGCAATGAAGGACACATAACTACTGACTTAAAGTCACTGTGAAGCATACATGTAACACATTAAAACATATTAAAACATAAGGGGCGCCTGTGGTGTAGTGGTAGAGTCGCTGATTTTGTAACTCGTCGTGACTGCTTAGCCTCCCACTGCATGGGTTCGAGTCTGGTTTGGGGCAAAGGACTAATGTGGGAAGTTCTTCCAGCTCACCAGCGGTATGCTGGTGGTTCTACCCAGACATTTGTCGGGGTCTTCCTCCACCAAAACAACTGGATGTTGCTATAATGATCATAACTGGTCGCTACGATGTATCTCAAAAACAAACATACAATCATTAAAACATCAGTTTATCCTTTTTTTTTAAAAAAAAATTGAAAGATTAAAAAAGAAAAATTGACGAGGTGTTTGATATGTTACAGAGCAGACCCAAAATTCTGGACAGAATAGTCTCACCCATTACCCCCATACATGTGGACTCTCCCACTTTTGGAGGGAGACTCCCACTTTTAAGGTTCACAATTACCAAAAATGAGGGGTGTTTTACATATTTTCAGAAAACAGATATCTTCCTTCATTGTTTATATGAAAATAACAAATCTCCCACATTGCAAGTGATAATCTCCCACTTTGGCTTCAGAAAAAGATCACATGTATGTACCCCCATCATATTGATTGCAAAGATATCTCTTGTTAGTTATATTATTATTCTCAAAACATACTTTGATAGATGCATGTTAGTGTTTAAGTATTAATATTAATTATCCTGTTTCTGTTTATGACAAACTGAAAATCTGAAGGAAAACCCACTTTTTTAACAATCCTTCAAAACACTAATTGAGCTTCACAATTACAAAACTGTATTTTCATCAAGTTTTCATAGCTGTCAGTTTGGCTATGGAAGTTAACTTTTAAGTACCGGTAAGCATATTTGCTAAGTAGTTTTGAAGTTATACAATATAACATTTGTATGTTACATTCTGAAGAAAGGGGATTAATTTGTTAGACCCCCTAGTTACACATTAAAATGCAGTTGTTATATTGTTCATTTTTATTTGCTGGACACTGCTTATTTATAGAATTATTTAGTTATAAATATTGAAATTGGAGCTTAGATTTGAGTCATTTCTCGATTTTGTAACTGGAATGATTTAAATTTTTAGATTTTTTAATCTGACAAATCAGGTGATAGGGAATGGTCTCAGACAGAACCTCAAAACTGTAAGTTGTAGACTCTCTAACAATGGAAATGTGTTAAGATACATGACTGATGCCAGGTACTTTCTATAATATGAACAAATTTCTCAATGTCTGGTGGTGGCAGTACTTCTGCAAGCTGTTGTACACAGGAACACAAACATCTGTTACAACACCATTTTATGCCAGAATCTCTCCAGGCATGCTACAGGCATATAGATTAGTTCATTATTCCATGACAGACATGTTTTGTAGCATGTTCTGTAAAATTATTAAGTTTCAAGGGCATTAAGTTTCGTGGAATCAGTATCAAGATAAGGAACAAGCCCAAGAAGAGAAATTTTCTTGCACTGGACCTGGAAGTGCAATTTATAGAGTGTCTACAGCAGGCCTGGGTTCAAACCTAGGTGGAGACATACAGATTTTTTATGAATGGTAGTGGTATAATTCCCATGCTAACACCAGACCACAATGACAGGCACAAGGCAAATCTGGCATAAGGACCTGTTTTACTAGAACATATTGTGTATTTCTTTTGTAAACACAGAACTCTATTGCAACCACCTTGATCGGAACAACATGTCACCTATGGTATGATTTGCACTTGCTCATCAGCAAAGTAATGACTGGTAGAGAGATGCAATATGATTCAGATCAGTTATAAAATGTTAACTGATTGGTGAGGTTGTAAAGTTTTACATGCAATTAACACATCAGTAGTGTGATCATTCAGAGTGTGATCATACATTTTAATCTTCACTAAAATGATGTATATTTCATTGTATCTATGATTTGTACATTTAGGCAGTTTATCCATTACATTTATGATCATCATAAGTAATTCTCATTGCCTCATTGAATTATATGAGATAAAATATTTTCATAACATAAATGACATAGCATAATATTGTTAGAAAAACATTTTGAAAAAAGTTGTATTCATTTTTTTTATTTGTGTGTGTTTGTGTGTGTTTTTATTGTTGGTTTTTTATGCCCCTTTTCAACAGTCAGAGATGTATGAGGTGGACACTTTGATACATAAACAATGTTGGTTTTACATGCTTATCGAGATTCACTATTAAGACCAACTCATGTTTAAGACCACTTTGAGTCAGGACAGAAGGTGGTTGTAATGTGATTTTACTGTATAAATGTAGTTCCATGACTAGTGTCAGGACAATGTGATTGGGTGTGGTATCATGCCAGGTGTTCTCAGCATGCCATTTTCATTGAATGACGCTCAATATCTGTTGGCGGGATGATCAACCCATTAAACATTATTCTTTTCCTTGAGTTTTCATGTTTTCATAAAATGAAATCTTAGTTTTATGTGCATTTAAAGAGCTTAATTACTTGAGGGACAAGTGCTTATTGGTTCTGTAATTCACAACATAAATGGAAAATGTTCATATAGAGAAGGTGTCTTGTAATGATTCCAAGAAGATTTGTTGTATATCACATCGTGTTATCATGTTTTCATAATGACACATGTTTATTAGTTGAACAGCTTGGTAGACTAAGCATAAATGGACAGCTAGATATCTTGATGTAAAAAACATTCCTTATGATCAGTAAATGAACATGCTTAAAATTAAATAAATATCACAAATTAGATACTTATAAAAAATCTACAAAATAGGCATATGTTGTTTTTTATTAAAAAAAGAAAAATAAAGAAAAAGGAATAAATTTGAAGCAAGATGATGCAAAAGAAGCTATATTATGCCGGGTACATTTCCTGTCATTTATAGCTCTTTGAGAGCTATATCCAGTGCACCTTAATGGATATCTGGTTCTTCAGGCACTATGTACCTTAGGCATCACAGATTATGTGAGAGACATACATGGGTTTTAAAATGACACATCACTTCAACTAGAACTACATCATGAAGTGACTAACCATACTGTTTAATAACAACATTGGCCACAAAAAGGTCAACTGCACTCACTTTTCTGGTTAAGTGCAGCCACTCTGGCTACAAACTTATCACTTGGTGACTCTTTTTTCCACAATGTATAATCTATTTTTTTAAAAGAGGTGTTTTACGCAGCTGAAGACTTGCCTGCTTCGCAATATGATGTGCATTTGATCTATGGCGGAATAATTTTAAGTGGCCATTATTTGCATACAATTAATCACAGGGTTAAACACTGCTCAAACAGTACTTTTCATCACTTTGATTATGTCTGTAGACATACTGTTTCTGGCTGTGGTGTACTAGTGTGGTTTGCCATTAAGCTGATGAGCAGATAGCAAAATTAACTAAGAATGTGGAAAGGTTTAAAAGATGTGACTTTTGAGTATTTTGACATCAAATAAATGAGATGAAGTGGATATTGACAATTTCAAACACTCATTAACAACTTAACTTACTACCTGTTATCATCGTTAGAACACCATTTTACAATGGATCTACAGTAACTTTAAAGCCAATTTTAAACACTTAAGACAATCACTGACCACTAACTGATTGTCACTGAAACAATGTCTTAACTGTAAAATTTTATATTGTAGTCAAATTTGACCTTGAACCCTCATTGACAACAGACTTTTAGAGAGCATGAGAGCAGGAACCACCCAGTCTTAATCTGCCCCTTTGGTTGGAATATTCAATAATTGTGGCAATAAGCTTTCTTGTTCCAGTGATGACTTACAAAAACTTTCAAGATCTATAAACAATATGGCCAAATTAGCCAAGTTAACTGTAAATGATGAATGCTAGATAGTCCTAAATCTTTTCAACTATATATCTTAAGAAATGGCCTGATCAAACAAATTTTGTGGATTGTAGATATGCTCACGAGTGGTGTACGGACATTTGCCCCCCCGGACATTTGCCCCCCGGACGTTTGCCCTCTTTTAAATGCAGGCCGGACGTTTGCCCCCCTGTCGTTTTTCAGAGCCGGACTTTTGCCCCCCCTGCCGATTTTCAAAGCCGGACGTTTGCCCCCTCAACAAAACTTGAGGGCGGACTTTTGCCCCCCCCCCCCCCCCCCCCATAACGCTACCAGAGGGTATTCAACACGTCATCTACGACAACGAGTCGAAAACGAGTAGGGTGATCGTGTTTGGCACTGATGAAGGATTAGGGCTTCTCCAAGACGCAAAACGTCAACTTACAATGTTTTGATTCCAGATCTGTCAGGACCCAAACTGGTGCATTAAAGTTGAGGAGGACCACACCTCTCTTCAACGTTGATGTATGGAACGTCCACGCCGCTACTATGAATAACGAGGCCCGGACAAACAACATCTGCGAGGCATGGAATAATGGCTTCAAGACACTAGTAGGACACTCCAACCCGTCACTGTGGACAGTAATCGATGCCTTCAGGAAGGATGCAGCCCTAGTGGAGGCAGAGATCTACCGTGTGCGACTAGGAGTGCCTTCCACAAGGTTGTGCAGGCAGGGAACGAAGAAGTTCCAGGAAAGACTTCGATCACTCTGTGAGAGAAGGGTGACCAGAGACATGACCATCGTAGACTTTTTGAGGGCCATTGGAGGGCATATCCGTCTCCGGTAAGGGACTTAAGTCTGGTGCCCGTTGATGAACTGTGCACATGTGCACTATCAAGTGTTCTGATACTACAATGTGCATTCGATTTTCTATTGTTCTAAATTGAGGAAATGCATATACTACCTCGTTCGCTGAAAATGTTCTAATCAAAATGTGCTTGTTGTATATTTGTTTTCATTATTTTTGTCAGTTGTACTTTCACGTGTTATATTCTTATTATTGAAACTGTTGAAATTAAGCCTGTAATAAAACTTGAATTTATTTTGTCTCGTTTTACATGTCATCCCTATGAGATATAAAAATGAGGTGCATTTTATAAAGTTACTAAAAACATAAAATATATAATACTTGACAAAACAGAAGAAAAACATTAAACGGATCTATATAGTTTTTCAGACGAAATTATGCCTACAATACGTGAATTTTGCAAACTAATTTTGATTAATCAAAGTGTTTTAAATGGGTCTAGGCCTACCAGTTGATTGACAGTTAACCTGTTTGTGACACTCTACGCATGAGTGGCAAGCGATCGCGGGAAATGTGTAGCAAACAACCTGTTAAAGCCGAAGTCTTGCGGGTTCGACGGCGAGAGTTTTAGAACGGGTAAATTGTCTCGGAACCTGATGCGATGTAAAGATATGAAGGCAAACTAGATTGTAACTTTTACTTAATTCCAGTCCTATGAAAAAAATTATAGAAAATTTTGTTACACCTAACACATTTCATGTACTGTAGCACCATGTAGTACCGTTTGTGTATGTTTCTAATATGGCGGGAAGACATTTACAGGTGGGATACAGAGTTTGAGAAGAAAGGGAGGGCAATTTCCGCCTTGACATTTTAGTAGAGGGGGCAAACGTCCGCCTTGTAATTTCAGCTGGGGGGCAAACGTCCGCCCTTCACAAATAGGGGGGCAAACGTCCGGGGGGGCAACTGTCCTAGATTCCTCACGAGTATCTCAGGCCCCTAGACTGTCATATTCTTAGCTGCCCTAGCAGTAGTTAAGAACACTCAGCCCCTTTCTGCTAGCTAGACCCCTGAGGCCATCTGGCTTGAGTACAACCTCCTATGTTGCATTCGCTCTCAACACCCCTACTAACAAGCATCACCGGCGCTCCTCGGTGGTGATGCAGATGGCATTAGGAAAGGTGTTATGATTGTTTGTCACCTTGTATCCCTTTCAAGGTACACAGTAGATATTCATTGTACTTAAAGTTTTCAGGATGTGAAAATATGGTTAAAAGATGAGAACAAGAATTTGGTTGATTTTGTAATAAGAAGATTTTTTGTTAATTAGAAAATACATTGAGGTAACAGCTTTGAGATTCTGACATGTAATAGAGCAAAAATGCAATTTAAAGTTATATTGAAGCAAAATGAAAACAAAAACAGTGGCAATATTTGTTAGCATTTGTATGAAAAAATCTCTATTGGACAAAATCCCTTCCGTTTATTTTAGCATAGGTTGACAAAATCTAAACATTAACAAAAGCTGACAAAAACAGTGTGGAAAATTATTAAAATATATCCTGAAGTTGTAATTTTATAACAAAGAATCTGATGTTATAATTTTTTTTACGAGAGTTCACTGTGCAAATCAAATAAACAATATTGCAAAATGGGGAAAATTTACAAGATGGACTTTATAGCCATTGGAAAATTATAGGAAAGGTCCTCCTTTGCTAAAATGAAATTTTGCCCTGGAAGTATTTTGTCCGTTCTCCATTTTTAGCATTTTTGCAATAAGCTATACTTTATAGAATTATGTATTAAGTTGCAAAAAAAAGAGAAAAGGAAGATATATTGCTAAGTTGATAATAATTTTAAAACCTAGTGATCTTCAGATGCAGGAAGCACCATGAGTTGCAATGTTCAGTTTTCGTTTTTCAAATGCATAGCAGTGACCAATTATGATCATTAAAGTGACATCCAGCTATTTTGAGGAAGACTGAAAACAAATGTTTGGGTATAATCACTGACGCATCGCAAGTCAGCTGGAAGATCTTCCCACATAGAGTCCTGAACAGGACTCTAATCCACGCGATGAGAGGCTAAGTGGTCAGAGGAGCTTTCGTTAGCTCAAAAATATTTAAACATTTAAACACATCTAAACCATGTTAACTGGAAAGTGCACTTATGTGGAAATATTTATTTATATTTTGTGTTTCTCAAAATACAAAGTATATATGTATATTGGAAATATGTTGCTTGTTTGTTAATATTTACCTTACCTTTATTTCCTTATTCCTTAATACAAGTACAACACATTTTCATACATCCAACTGAAATTTTTATTCAGGAAATATTTATGTATTTTCTTTAAGCATAAAATTAGATAATACAGCAATGATTGTTTGCTAAAAAATCTAAGATAACAAGACTGTTTTGTTGTGGTTTAAATTATTTTCCTTCCCAGTGTATGCAAATGACGATTGATGGGAAAACAGGTACAAATGTAATCTATTTGAATTTATGGTCCAACTCGAAGGGAAGTATGTTTTTGCCTGTTTCTGCAATTTTAGTGAATACAGTCAAACCTCATTACCTCGATGTTCAAGGGACTTACAGAAAAACTTCGACATATCCAAAACTTGAGCAAAAGGGAGTGAAAATTCAGAACTGACAAGAACACTTAATTGAGATTTATTATGGCAGAATCAGTAATAAAACAGAACAATAATTATGCATATTATATACATGTGATAAAAGAAAAAATAGTAACATACATTTTGAGAAATAATAAAAAGCAATAAATGAAGAAGCACATTTTGCATACACATAATATATGCGAGAAGCCTTAGCAAATATATACACCCATAGCACTCACAGACGTAACATTGATATTTCTGTACAGTCCCATGATCTGGTCTCACATCACAATTATTCCAATATGTCTATGTACAGAAGTAGGTGTTTGGTCTCTATGAGATGTGCATTTTGCAATGTTTTTGATTTTGATGCATGTAATGGATTTCGCTTTGATTGTCTGACTGTACAAATCATTTAAGAAAAATTTGCTAAAAACAGCGTAACGTTTATTGCAAATTTTCTTAGAATACAAACACCACTTACATTAAATAAAGCCATTTCATTAAATTGCAGAACTATTACAGTCAACACCATTCCATATATTGAATCAGTCAATTTTTACACCTCAGCACCATGTTTGTAAGGGGTGCGATCTTGGCTCACAAACGGTGAGAACCTAGACGTAAATGGTGTGAGATATAGTAGAAAATTGATGGAGGGGACTATGAAATTAACTCGAGGTAAGCAATATTTTCCACATATTTATTTCGACAACAAAGTTATGTTGCCAAAGGTTTATGTCTTCACATTTTTTTTTCAGACTTTCAGAATCAATTTAGTAAAATCATTAAAAACAATTTAACCTGTTGTCCAGATACAGATCATAATGCATCTCCGACTTTTTGGAAACATTTTTCTTTGGAGAGCATGCCCACGGACTCCACTAGAACATGTGTCAAAATTCAGTCCCCCCCCCCTCCCCCCCCCCCCCACACCCCACATAGCAGATAAAAAGTTTGGGTTCCAGGTCTGATTTATATATTAAACAATGCCAATGAGATTATGAAACAGTGACACATTTGCTTATTTTCTTATGCAGACGGACATAAATCAGTATCACAGAAATGTTATTTGGTGGGATCATTTACACAGCATTTACACATAAGATAAACAGAAAGACAGGTAGATAAATGTTAAGTTCAGGCAACTCTGCTGTTGAGATTTAAAATTGAGGAAAAGAGCTTGATGTTATGCTCTCCCTTCACAGTGAGATAGGTTAAACGTGACCATTCTTTGACATTTTTTATGTGGATAATAGTGTAGCCAGCAACAATTGAAAAATCAGCTGTTCTTAATACCTTTTTCAAAGAAAAGAACCAAATATTCCACTTTTGACAGTGTAGATTGCAATAATAAAATATAGCTGTAGGTGACAGGCATTTGAATTAAGATACGAAATCTCAGTTGTTTGGCTAGGTCTTTTTCAACAAAAGAAATTGAGTGCTGCTATGCCAATGCTAACAATACAGTTTGCGATTACAGATGTAGCAAGCAGACAACAATAAAGAAAGCAAAAGAGCAGACAGTCTAGTTCCCATCAGAGTTTTTTCTCACATATTAATGTAATGAATCAACAGTGTATGAGAGTGTTTAGTTCCAAGAAGAGTCATCTTCTTGTTTAAAGTGCATGCTCTCTGCAGCAACTTGACTTTCACATCCAAGTTCTTCCTTGTGCCCTTCTGGATTGATGGGTATTGCGTACACTGCATAAAATGTCGTGCAAGTCCCAGACTATTCTAACTCAGTAAGGTTTTCTACTTTTTCAAAAATATAAACTTAAAATCAATTTAAATTACTTATAGAGATTTATTATTTAAAAAAAAAGAAAATGGAAGTGTTTGTTGATTATGGTTAACCTGGGTATAGAGATTTATTATTTAAAAAAAAGAAAATGGAAATGTTTGTTGATTATGGTTAACCTGGGAATCATAAGTAAGGCAGAAAAGTCAACATACACTCCAAAGAGTACAGGAATAAAAACTGAGAAAAACAAATGAAAGGACCTATTTGCATTTAGGGATTATTCAGGGGAAACTATTCATTAATGTCTCATTAAATTGAAATGATAATGGATTAATGATGATGATGATGATAATGATGATGATGATGATGATGATGATGATGATGATGATGATGATGATGATGATGATAAAACATGTGATGTTGGTGATGATGTTAGTGCAGAGAACAGAGCAAGCCTACTTCATACAATGTGTTAGGACTAGTCTAAACAGTACATGACTAACAGTCATTAACATGTAATGAACATGAAAATACAAATTCTGATAAATATTTTTGCTCACTTAGAAGATAGAATAGATCTGGCAAAAAATCTTGCATTGGTTATGCACTTAAATATTTTATTCCTACATGCTGACGGACCTGTCTGTGTATAAATCAGTATGGGACATCTTGACATATAGAGCTCTCCTTCATTGGAAGCTTTATTTGTTGTAATTGACATCATGTATCACCTAGCAGGAGGCGTAAATGGCACAACAAATAAAGTACAAACATGATAATTCATGTGATGCAATAAACATTCCATAAATGGGTTTTATGGTGGATTAAATATTCAACAGAATGAAGCATATAAATTTAATTGAGATTAATCATTGTTGATTTTCTGAAACCTGAAGCCAGTTAAATGCAAGGGCATTTGAAGGTCATTGGTTTGAAATGCCATTTCCTTTATTTTGATCATTTACTTATATTGTCATTTACTTCAATGTAACAAAAGACAAATTTTATAATTAACAGGAGCTTAAAATTATTTTTGAAGGTTGTTCCACCAGTTTGTTGTCAGTTTTTAAGTTTCAAAATTTACAAAATGACAAGATAATCTTCTTTAACTAAAAAAGTATCAGTCTAGCAAAATCACTTTTTATAATTAAAACATTATAAAAATGATGCCAGCATGCAGGGTATGAACTGGGGTCCTCGAGCATAAAAGGCTAAGACATAACCACTCAGCCCTACCGACAAATGCTACATTGTCACCATTCATAAATATTGTTTATTAACTTGGACTATAGGGATACCTTGACCAATTCTAGTTTAAATATCCAAGAAGTTACCTTTTCAACACTACTGCAGTACTAGCAAAGCAGATTTCATTGACAAAAAAGGTATAAAAACTATGTGAAAATCAAAGTTTAGGAAGTTTAAAATCTTCTTTCATTGTTTGTTATTGTAATGAACCAACTTTCAGACAGGACCTTAAAATTCATTGGCTGTTCTCATGCATAGAAATGTTCTACTGCTATGCATTCTTGATGTCATTCATGTTGTTAATATTATAGGTATATGTGAACAACATATGCAAAATAAAGAAATGAAGAGGCATTTTGTTTTTCATAAGATTAGTTCCTTATGTCTGCAGTACCCAGATCTTTATGACTTAATCTCAAAATGGATCTATTTAATTAATCTGGAGTAGGTTCCTATTTTGACTTATCACAAAATTTGTAGTATATGATATTTTGCTTTTTACAACTATGTTTGATTTGTTGACACTTTATCAATCATGCAAGGACCAATTAGGGCCTTTATGGCTTTGATAAGCTTAGCAATTCATGTCATGCAAAGTCAGTTATGAACAAGAGTTGTTGTATAGTGCAGTGCAAAAAATATGTATGTCAATATTAAGAGGATATACAATAAGCAGATATTACTTTTATGGCCAGTTTTCAAGTTGATCAGTTAGGACTTACTGTCAACCACCTGATGATGGTCACAATTAAAATGTACTGTTCTGGTTGATTGACCTCTGTCACTGGGAGAGATTTTCACCTGTCAATAAAAAATTGACCTTCCAGGGATTGTTTGTCATAAAGATTTGTGATGCTATCAGTCGCACAAACCAGAATATCCTCACATATATTTTCACATTACTTTTAAATGAATGCCCCAAGCCCCTTCCTCAGCCACAACTCTTATTATTAGGAATCATTAGGTTGAGTGAATATTAACCTGAATATTAATGAAGTGACACAGAAATAAAAACATAATATAACATTGAATGAAGGTGTTATTATAATTTACAATAAAATTTCTTCCTCTCAATAATTTGATGATAAAAATAGATGCTTAACTAAATAAAGGACTAGTTGTTGAATTAAAAAGCTTTCCTTCCTACTTCCTTCCTCTCAGCCATCAATTTGTCCTTCCTCATTCTGTTTTCCCTTTATTTTCTCTTCACCTACCTAATCCTCCTCCTATTTCTTATGCCCTTCTTTCTTCCTTCTTTTTTTTCCTTCCAGAGAAACCTATATGCCTCCAATCTTCACACCAGGGGTCACATGCCTTTCAGATCCCAGTAACCTACAAGGCAAGCATTGATGCGAAGCATCAAAGGGCGACGCAACAATGAAAATTTATATTTATTAGAAATTTAGAAATGACATATAAAATTATTATGTAAACATTATAATCACTGGAATAATTTAATTCTGGTATATAAGGCTACTTATATGTACAATCCTAAAAAAGGGACATTCATGTCTTCATTAACAAGTATAACCATCAGATGAACATTAATGTTTACAAATTTAAAAGGTAAAAATACCTCGTTTGCGTGGAAGTTACAAAGAATAAATACAAATAAATATAAAAAGAACACCATTTACCGAATTACGACCCATATGTTGAGAATCTGTAAATCGCAGAACTTCTGAAACTCCGAACACCTCGCCCTTTTTCACTCACGTATTCTCTAGCGAGAATGAGAATGGCCGAGGAGATCCACTCGCAAGTGCATTTTTATAGCGTCGCCAATAACTGATCATTGATCCTAATCAATAATAAAAATAATTAACATTTGTTATTAGTCAATATTTTTTGTCTGTTTAAATGTTTCATTTGTTATATTAATTGTAAAAACAAAGAAGAAAAAGTCACAGAAATATTGGTTTTTACTGTGACGGGACTCGATGTCTGGACACCGTTAACACCAGAACAAGTCCATAACCACTGCGCTATTCCACGCTTGTCATCTGTGTGTGAGTAAAATTGATATTTTGTATAACATGCACTACAGACGCTATCGATCTGTTTTTATAAATAGAAAAAATAGTAAATTTTAAACAAATAACCAAAAGTTTTCATAAGACTTAACGTCATTTACCGAAATAGGACCTGTACGTTGGGAATGTTTAAATCGTGAAACTTCCGGTATTTGGAACACCATGTCCATTTTCACTAGATCATTCTCTAGCCAAAACAAGAATTTCCGGACCATCCGCTCGCATGTGCAAAATTTTATATAGGCATCGCTTATGACACCAGAAAGGAAAATCGTTCATGTTCTAGACAAGCTAGATATGAACAAGACTATAATATTTGATAGGGTTTAAAAAAATGGTATACCACTGTAGTTTTTTTTGTACTGATAATGTCTAATGAAAGTTTATATTTTAAAAATAATTTTTTTGATTCTGTTACATTAAAATCATATGGAAAAATTGACACATATATCAAGGTACACAAGCATCTTAATCTCCACTGTGGTCACATGCTTTTCAATACAGCAATGGTTATTGTAGCTTAATGAAACTTCTCTTGCAGTAGCTGCTTTAGCAAAGATGACAAAATCCACACCTCAGATTTTCTTGCAGTACTAAAGTTTCAAGCAATTCTCATTTCAGTTCAGTTATTGGCAAGAGGTTCCAATGTTTGGCTCAAGGTAGCATCACTGGTGAAATCAATGCCAGCATAAATAAACCAACAAAAGAAGAAGTCTTTAAATTAAAATGTTACACTGCAAAAAAATATATAAATAAATATTATGGGCCAATTTTGTTCTGGAATTGATATTGCCCACCTATGCTTCAAATTCTGGAATGAATTTTGGCCAGAAAGAATTTTGCCCTTTCCCATTTGTCCTTCCAGAAGAATCTAAGAAGAATGCAACCCTCAATCATCCCTCTATCCATCCTTCAATCCATCACTCCTTCCCTATCATCCCTCTCTCCTTCCCTCTCTATCCTTCTATCCTTCCCTCTTTCCTTTCCTTTTCCCTTCCCTCTTTCCTTTTCTCCATCCATGCCTTTCTCCAACCCCCTATTGTTCACCCTCTCTATCCCTCTATCCATTCCTCTCTCATTTTCCTCTCCATCCTCAGGGTGTCATTAGGAGGCGGCTGGCGGCCGATTTGACCGCCTCAAATGAAAATCGGGCCGCCTCAAATTTGAAAAAAAAAATGAAAATCAGTCAAGAGCATGCCCCCGGACCCTTCTAGCAACGCTTCGCACCTTAGGCGCTTGCATAGCCTAGCCTCCTCAAAAGTTAATTGAGCCTGCTCAAAATATTTCTAGTGACAACCCTGCATCCCTCCTTCATTCTCTTCTTCCCTTTCTATATCCCTCTCTTCTTCTCTTTTCATCTCTCCTTTCATCCCTCTCTCCTCTTTTTCCCTCTCTTTTTTCTCTATCCCTTCATCCATCCATCTTTCCCTCTCTCCTTCTATTTTTCCATCCTTTCTCTCCATCCTTTCATTTCCTCTCTCCATCCCACTCTCTTTCCCTTGCTCTTTCCCTCTTTCCTCCATCTCTATCTCTCTCTCCTTCCATCTCTCAATACCTCTCACACCCTGTCTTCTTCCCTTACTATCCTTCTCTCCACCCCTCTCTTCACTTCGTCCATCCCTCTTTCTATCCCTCTATTTCTTTCCTTCCCACTCTCCCTCTATCTCCTTTCCTCCCTCCATCCTTTCTATCCATCCCTCTCTCCACCTGCCACCACATGTGTCATATCACTTGTCTGCTGATGTATGCCCCTGTC
Source organism: Sinonovacula constricta (assembly GCA_007844125.1). Taxonomy (NCBI): domain Eukaryota; kingdom Metazoa; phylum Mollusca; class Bivalvia; order Cardiida; family Solecurtidae; genus Sinonovacula; species Sinonovacula constricta. The sequence goes on from CM017565.1 coordinate 2,019,703, forward strand.
CTTGGTGACTAGATACAGTATGTTTCCAGTATCTTTGTCTCTCCATTGCCTGCCCATTTGTCACTCTCCCTTTGAAGGCTGCATCACACCATACAAATCTTTGAAGTGGACTGAAGACCTGGCTAACTGAAGAAAAGCATTTTTTCTGCAAAAGATTGCAGTGCCCTTGTCCAAGTGCCTATTGTCAGCCTCTTGTAGCCCCTTAAGTGATAAGGTCTACCAGCTGGCCCAAGTATGTCATTGGTTCATCTCTGACATTTGTAGAGGCATTTCCTTCAAAAAATACCTATATATTACCTTAATGACCATTATTATGTTACTGTGATAAATAAATATTGTACAAACTCAAGATAACCCTGATCAGCATTTATGTTGCATGTTCAAAAACAGCAAAATATCAAATGAGGAATACATTTTCTTTTCCTTGATAGAATTGTCTGATTTTCTCAAAAAAACTATGTTGATGTGCTTGTTTTTGTAAGAATGTTTTTCTTAACAATGACCATCCAGAATAAATAGTAAAAATATTAATAAAACTCAAAAAGATGTTCTAAATTGTGAAAATTGAATCATATTGACTTACACATGATACTTGGACATGTATCATATCTTATCAGTTCACCTTAGTATAAACAAGAAGAAATTTCTGTAATAAACAGGATAAAAGTTGAAAAATTAAAGGATGAAAATAACAGTAAAATCACTGTAAGCACTGTGTATTCACTGGGTCCAAAAAGTAACATTCGGAGATAATGAGAACTGGTTTTGATTAACTTGCTATACAAGTTTTTTTTGTTAAGTGAACTTTCACTTCTCAAACTTACAATTTATCCACTTTCAATGAAACTTGGACATAAGCAGAAAGTTAAGGATTGAGTATCAACCTGGTTGATCCAGAAGAGGTGGTCAATTTTGCCCAATGCTGGTTACATCAAAGATTTCATTGGATGTTTTATTTCTATGCACACTGGAGAGTGGTTTATTTATAAACTTAAAAGTTAATTTATTTTTGAATTTTTATAATTACATTTGCATGAAGTTGTCATTGGCTGGACATACTGGTGCAAACATTTGATAATTGTGTATTGATACCAGATTTTTACTTTGTGTCATATCCTATCATATAAATACATGAGCTACTTTTTGTCATGCAAAGGACAGGAAAAGTGTTTAGTTATTAGGTTGGCAGCTTCCTGTGTAAGGCAGTAACTTTTTATTCCCTGCCAATGCAGTAAATACAATTGCCTTGCAATGAAAAGTTCTGAAGAAAAACATGAATTAAATTGTCTGTTATTGTAATGATCTATTATTACTTTTGGCTAGGGACAATAAAGCTGTGGTTGTGGAATAATACATCATTGTTGTATATATTTTGCTGAAATTTGCTTTAATGGTCATCGTAATTGACTGTGGCATCCTAAGAGACTGTGGCTACAAAATAAATCTTAGTTTGGGTAAGCAAAAATAGGAGGTAAAGTTAACAAATTTCAGGGAAAACCCCCTTATTTTCACCTGATACAGCTGAGAAGTTTTCATACTTCTGTCGCTTACTGATGAGCAGGAGTAAGACATCCATTTAGTCGCACAGTTCCAGCTTCAGTGGTCCATTGCACCTTTGACCTTTTTAGATATTATAGGTAATATCCACAGAAAGTACCACTGGAAAAATGGTAACAAAACTGACATTATAATATCATAAGTGTCATTTGTCTCCTCTAAATATCTAAGCAAGCTGATTGTTTATCAATCAGTAAAGGACACCTTGTGCCATGCAGCAGCTTTCAGAACTGAAAATATGTAATCTAGCTAATAAACGACCAGATAAGCAGATATAATTTTATTTTCGAGGCATTGTGATGGTGATCTGTAGTAAATGTCCTAAATAATGTTTCAAGTAAAAACTTTCTGTGCTTGGTTCCTCTTCAAGTCCTGACCAGTAATAGCTCCAATTTGTCAAATCTCTTTGATGTTACTTAACCAAAGTACAATCAGGAAATGGTGAAACTGGATGTATCTTTTTTTACATAGGTGTTATTTTTTTATCTTCAGACAAACTACTTAATGTCTGATCCTGTTTTTCAACTAATTTTCCTGACATAAGCAACATTTAAGGTTTATATTTGATAACATCCAACATGTGTGACATGGCTGATAAATAAACACTCTAACCATAGCACTTAAATCCATCTTTCTGTTGTTACGGAGGTATTAACGAGCGGTAGCAGCAATATGTCCTGTGCTAGTACTTACATGTGGTATCCAACACTTAATTGTGAGTAAATAAAACATTAAAAAAGGGAATATATATAATGTACTCGAAAGATTTTGTGATTAAGCAGCTTGTTGGTATTCTGCATGTATATAGAAGTTTTTATAAGTTGCATAAGTACTGTAATATATATACCATAATGCTGCATATATACATATGAAAAGGCAAGCTACCACCTTTAATGTATAAAGCAATTTATCTATAAACATTTGTTTTGTGTGGTTTATGCAAAGAATTCATTTTACAATCTTGAACTACATCCATATTTGTAAATTTAATCTACACACAAACACTCACATATCAACTTTTAAACTGATTACCTTTATACTCAAAATAAATGTTGCTTGGAATGTAAACATATCAACAAAAAAGAAATGCAAAGAACTTTCTGAGTTTTTTAGAGTGAGATTGTTTATTGGTATCATCTGTCTCAATGAATCAGCATGATGGATCTATTACCTGGCTACCACTAGAAGCCCCGGCAGAATGCAATATTTCATGTGTCTTTGTGTACTCTTTAATTTACCATGTTAGAATACACTTTATGCATTTATAATGCTGCCTTCTCTAGGATTGGGAGACTCAAATTCACTCACATTATTCACTTATGATTTCTGAAAGGGTGGATGTGCCCACAGTGTGTTGTGTGAAGGTTGCTGACCTTTAACCTCTCATCCCTCACCACCTAGAGTCACCTCCAAGTAGGGGCAAGAACTCTCATACATGAAAAGCATTGATGCAAATCATCAAAAGGCGACGAAACAATGAAAATTAATATTAATTAGAAGTTTAGAGATGACTGATTTAAATTATTCAGTAAACATTAAAATCATTGGAATAATTTAAATCTGGTATCAATATATAAGGCTACTTATATTTACAATCCTAAAAAGGGACAATCATGTCTTCATTACCAAGTATAACTGTCAGATGTACATTCATGTTTAGAAATTTAAAATGTAAAAATACCTCATTTGCGTGGAAGTAACACACACAAAAAAATACAAATAAATATAAAAAGAACACCATTTACAGAATTAGGACCTGTATGTTGAGAACGTGTAAATCACTTCCAAAAATTCAGAACACCTCGCCCAATTTCGCTCCCCTATTCTCTAGCGAGAATGAGAATGGTCGAGGAGATCCACTTGCAAGTTTATTTTTATAGCGTTGCCTATAACTGATCAATGATCCTAATCAATAATAAAAATAATTAACATTTGTTATTTTTCAATATTTTATGTCTGTTTAAATGTTTCGTTTCTTACATTTATTGTAAAAACAAAACAGAAAAAAGTCACAGAATTTTTTTTAAGACTGCGATGGGTTTCGATCTCTGGATACCGTTAACATTAGAATAAGTCATTAACCACTGGGCTATTCCACGACTGTAATCTGTGTGTAAGTAAAATTGATATTTTGTATAACATGCCACTACAGACACTATTGATCTATTTTTAGAAATAGAGAAAATAGTAAATTTTTAATGAATAAAAGTTTTTATAAGATTTATAAACATAATAATACAAAGAACAACTTTACATATAATAATACTGCATACAGGCTATAGTTATATATAAAAGAACGTCATTTACCGAAATAGGACCCGTACGTTGGGAATGTGTAAACCGCAAAGCTTCCTGAATTCAGAATGCCTTGTTCATTTTCCCTCGATCATTCTCTAGCTAGAACGAGAATGTCCGAGGACATCCGCTCGCATGCGCAAAATGTTTTCAGCATTCCATATATAGGCGGCACGCTGCAGTGCGTCGTCAATAAAGTGGTCTGTTAGCTGATCTGCATGTGTATCTGTGGTACAAGCTAGGTCCATCTTGATGTCTAGTGTTCCTATTCTGTCAGAATAAAGTTACTCTGCCACTGATTAGTGTGAAAGAGTTGCAAGCACAGGGGCGTAGCATGATTTTTGTCTTTGGGGCAGCGAAGGGTAAATGATTGGATAAATTTTGTAATTTAAAAGGTCAATGGTGGCATTTCCCTGTTTTTAAACTGCATTTTTGATAGCTTTTTTTGTTTCTTATCCATATTCAGCATGATGAAAAATTATTTATTATTGACCTGATTTTGATGAAACTTGGTCAAAATCTTTGTTTTGGCAATATGTAAGGGAAGTTCGAATTAATATCACAAAACACAAGTGTACATGTTTGCAGATTTAATATTGATAAAGAAGAATTACTATATCAAAGTTAAACATAAAAAAATAATATTATTTCACAATGTTAATTAACTGGACTGCAACACTAGAATTTACTTTTAACTGAAACAGCCCAAATACACTTGCTACGATTCTCTGACAGATACAAAGTCATTAGCCATGCCATCCAAATCCATGGCGTCGGTGGCAGCCCAGTGCATGTGCAGCGTCATCAAATGGGTGAGGCGTGTTTGGGTCATACTAGCACAGAGATATAACTTTACATGACGAAGTGCAGGAGAACGATTGCTCACTAGTAGCTTTGGTGGCTGGCATCACAAGAATAAGTTTCAGCACAGTCACAACCTCACTAAACAGCTGCCATGTCATTGGTGTCATATTTTTGACCTCATTTATGACATCACTCAACTTATTCACACTGATGTTGTTTTTTTTCACGTGCACTCCGAGAGTTTGTGCTGCATAGTCAAAAGTAATTTCTGGATGTCTGTTCTGTAGATGTCAATTATATGTTTCATGTCCTCCTCGTAGCCAGATGTACGTGTGACTGCTTTCACTACCATGTCCTCTAGGTGTTGGTACGTCCTGTAACCAGGCTGGTCAAAATGGTCAGTGATGCTGGTGGTAGCTAGGTCCAGCGCCTCGGAGTACTGCTGTGGGTACATATCACTCACTGTAGCCGGATAATCTGACGGAGTGTTCCCAGTCTCCAACCTCTTAAGCAATTTTTCATCTTTGAGGAAGCGAAGGCTCATTGATGTTACATTTGCCGATTTGCTCATTTATGCAAGATCAGAATTTGTCATAGGCAGTCTCAGTGTGGAAATCACATAGAGTGTTGACTGTCATGGCTGATCTCATCTGACCCTTCGCTGCAGACATGTCTATGTTGAAGAGACCTGCTCAGGTTGTCAGTATGGCAGAGAACTTTATAAGCAAGACACACACCAAACAAGAAATCAAATGACCTCATTGTAGTCTCTACACTAGTTACACGTGCGCGTATTTCACCATCTTTAGTGGTCCTTTTTCACTATCCAAAGGGACAGAAGCACTGTATAGTTCTGCAAAACACTGTCTAAGCTGGCAGCTCTAATGGTCCATCTAGTCAGACAGGTGTGAAACGGGATATCTGGACTCATTTCCTGTTTTACGAGGTGTGTTTCGTAAAGTTCCTGGACAGCCTTGTTATTTTTATATTAATTTTGTATATCAATTTCAATAAATGTTACAGCAAATTAAAGCTCTATGTTAGTACTTTTTGACAAAGTAAATTATATTACCCTATCTTAGCCGAGTGCAATACATACAGTTTCCATAGCAACATACCCCTCCAACTATGCATTACTTTGTTAGCATTGATGAATGATTCCTAATAATTCCTCAATATATTGCTTTGACAACTTCAAAAACATGCAGATTTATGGCTAAGATAAATGTGACGTCATAGCATATTATCTAATGTAATTTATCAAGTTGTTTAGCGATTTAAGCAAAAACGGAAAGTAACTTAGCTGACATATCATGGCAACAATGTTAAAACTGGAACAGCGATGCGTCATCAAATTTTGTGCGAACGATAATATGACGCCGACGGATTCATTAAAATTTATACAGAGAGGAAATCAACAAACAGAATTTTCAAGAAGTTAAGTTTTAGCGTGGCATAAGAAGTTCCATGATGGCCTGGAAGACGTTTTCGATAAACCACGGAGCGGTCGCCCTTGCCGTGGGGAAGACGACGTTAGGCGCATCCAGGACATCATCAGGACACTCTGATGATGAATAAGGTGTTAGCCAGGTGGGTGCCACGGCTTCTCACATTGGATCATAAGACCATGCGCATGCAGATGTCAAGGTCGTTTCTTAATCGCTTTGACCGTGAGGGAAATCGGTTTCTCTAGCACATAGTCACAATGGACAAAACGTGGCTCTACCTGTACGAACCCAAGTCCAAGCAGCAATCCATGATTTGGAAACACTCCGATTCTCCATCCCCAAAGAAGGTGTCAGCAGGGCATTTCATGTCCATGTTCTTCATGGACGCACATGGACTGATTCTGCAGCATGCCTTACCAGCGGGGACCACACTTAATGCCGCTTATTATCAGAAGGTACATTTTAAACATCTAATATGCTTTATTTATTTATTCAACAAGATTATTAATAAAAAGGTTATTTTTTTCGAATTAAATTTTAATTTGTTACAAACAAAATTTTCCGTTAAAGTTCTATTAATTTTAATTTTGTCCTAATTTTGACTTCAGGTTATTCGCAGAGATTTGACCCAGGCACACAGTCGTAAATGTCTGTACCTAGAGTTTGAGGCGATTATATACCCCACGACAATGCGCCTGTGCACCGAGCTGTAGACACGGTTGACACCACCAATTTCCTGGGAATGGAATTAGTGGGTTAAGCGCCACTGGAAGTGCATTGACTGTTTAGGAGAATATTTTGAAAAAAATGTACCGCTGACATTATATTTGCTATGTGTGACGTCGTCAAATTGCGGTGTAGAGGCGATAGTGGTTGCACATATGTTGTTGTAGTTTTATAGTTCTATGTATTTTGATATTATTTTACATTTTTGTCACTGAATATTTTCTGTTTTCAACGATTAAAATTTTGTTCTGATCACTCGTCAACTTGTTTGTTTTTCTTACTTGTCCAAGAACTTTACGAACACACCTCGTATGTCTTGTAGTTTCACGTCACGTTTAGGAGAGTACTTGATCAACTTTGACAGTCTGTACACAGTGTCCATAGTGTCTCTTATCACCTTTGATGCTTTCAATGTGTCGCCTACAGCAAGGTTGAGCATTGAGCATGTGCCCATAACAATGGGTGTATATGGATTTCAACTCTTCCGCACATATGTTAGCCGCTACACCCTTATTTGCTCCAGGCATGTTGCTAGCACCGTCATAACACTGTCCGTGACAATTACTGACTGTAAGCATCTTCCTGACAATGGTGTCCTTAATCACTGATGTCAATGTCTGTGAGTCAATGGAGCTCACTGTGTACAGCCTGATGAACTCTTCATGCACAACCAAGTCACTGTCCACGTGTTTAAGCACTGTCACTACTTGCTCACAATTGGACTAGTCTGTTGTTTCATCGGCCATGATGATGAAGAAACCGTTTGCCTTGACGATGGTGGTGATGTCGTGTATGATTTTGAGTGCCATGATCTGTATAAATTTGTTTTGTATTTCTGCACATGTGTATTTGTCCTTCTTTCAGATGCACTTGTCTTTCTCGCCTTGTTGCTTGAGCAGTTGAATGAAGTTGGACTGATTGTCATTGTGAGAAAGCGAATGCTGCTTAGGATAGTGTAGAGTCTGTTGCCTTCTTTTCATCACTGTGAGCAGATGAGAGACTTTCACCGACATCACATGTCTGTTTGGCAATGGTTATGTGGCATTGTTTGGCTTCCTTGTGGCTGTCAGAATTATCATGCTTTCGGAACTTTGAAGTGGTGTCTTTTCAGTTGCAGAATTCAGACGAGATAAAACTTTGTTCCGCCTTTAGATTTGTGATTTTGCCATCTTTTGCCGCAGACATACACTTGAAACAGAGTGCAAGGTCATCGGTTTCATTTTAATGGAGCCAGGAGTAGTCTTTGAACCAGTTACCATTAAATGAACATTGTTCTGGAGACTATTTACCAAACGATTGTTTGGGAAAATTAAAGTCAAGAGGCTGGTTAGGCTCAGTCATGTTTACGTACGTTTGCAAAGTACTTTGAAGAATGAAGAAAAAGTATGCATACTTGATTTTTTCTACATGACGCCAGATGCTGTAATCATGAAGTCATAGTCTGTTTAAATGACGTAGAATAAATATGTGTAGCAGTCATATTCATTTAATTGCAGCGGCACATTGTTAATTAAGGGGTCAGTTAAACACAAGAGTGTGTCTAGGTTACCTTGACTACTGATGACAATTATCAGTGTGTTTCGCTGCTCCAATGCGTAGCTATGTCAAAATAAAGACTTAAGATATGTTTGGTAAGATTTTTGTATTTGTATAGGAAAGAGTGGCGCCATTTCTTACCAAAATATTGTGGCGGTGGTCACGGCCCCTAACACGACGCCACTGAAACACAGATATTCACTGCTACCAAAGAGTATTATCACATTTTGAGACCATGAAAACCAGTGTAGATGAAGTGCCTTACATGTTTTTGAGTTATACAGACAATCACTTTTCATATTGTACAACTTTCCATACTGTACAACTTCGTTTTCAATGCAATAGACAAACACAAATATTTAAGAGTGGCAACCCACTTTTAAAGTTCATTTAGTATTACATTTTAAAACCACCTTTGCATCTAGTTTATGGGGTTGATATGCTAAGGCAAACATTTGATGATTTTGTACTGCTTCAGGATTTTAACTGTATGACTCTGGTTTAAATCCTATCATGGATGTATGTATAAATATGCAGTGAATACAAACAATGAAATTAAGCTTTGATGAACATTATTTAAATGAGATTGTAAAATTTGTATATAGTTTATTAAGCTGACTTGTGTCTTATCTGACTGTGTAGCCTCTCACCATGTGAGTTTGTGTCCAATCTAAGTGAAGGACTTAATGTGGGAAGGTCTTCATATTGACCTGCAGTGTTCATGTGGTTCTACCCAGACATTGGTCTGAGGTCTTCCTCTGGCAAAGTATCTGGATGCCACAATAATGACAATTATTAGTTGCTATGATGTATTTCAAAAACAAAGCAAAACAAGTTTTTGAAATGTGTGTATGATTTTAACGATAAATTGACACAAGCATGATCGCCACTTTGGTCACATGCTTTTTTGAGACAGTATTGGTTACTGTAGCATGGCAAAATGTATCTGGTGTGAGGAGTGTGGATCCAAATATTTATCTGTGGGACTGCTTAGCCTCACCACATGGGATTGTATCCCGTTTTGGGTGTCGGACTTAATGTGAGAATGTCTCCCAGCTGATTTGCGGGCACTGGTGGTTCTACCCAGAAATTTGTTTGGGGTCTTCCTCCACCAAATAGCTGGATGTCACTATAATGATCATAAATAGAGGCTGCAATGTATTTCAGAATCAAAACAAATTATCTGTGGACTTCCTTTAGCAAGAAAATCTCAAAGCCATCAAAACTAACAATAGTTATAGTAGTGTGGTTGAAGTAATGAAATCAAAATCATTTGTTTAGTCCTCTTCATGCTACATTTGTTAATACATCATTATTACCCCATCCTTAAAGGTGGTATCAGACAGTTTGGACCGAAGATTTTTTCTCAAATAACCAAATTATTCAATAATACCTGAAACGGTCCTCCAAAATGCTGTTCATTGATGCCCTACATTTATTGGTAAAGTAAAGCATAACACAGCAATTCTAATTACCAAAAGGTTTTTCCTATCTGATCCATGCTGCACAGATAGCTATTTTTAAAAGTGATATTTTTATGATTTCCACTGTCTAAACAACTAAGTTAATGTTATAAATAGCCCTTACTTAACCTAAAGTATATGTTTATGCAGCAGTTATTTATAAATTCTCCAGAACATGATAAAATATTTGTACACGTATAAGATATAGGCAAACTGTTGGATACCACTTTTAAATATTAGGTGAATACTTACTATTCCTTGTATTGAAAAATAGATTTAAAGTGCACATTGGCAGATTCAAACACTTGCCAGGAGGTTGTTAATCAGGATCTATGTTCATTGTAAAGCATGATCATGCTGGGAGCTCGCTGATCAGGATCTGCATTAATTGTAAAGCATGATCATGTTGGGAGCTGGCTGATCAGGATCTTTGTTCATTGTAAAGCATGGTCATGCTGGGAGCAGACTGATCAGGATCTGCATTAATTGTAAAGCATGATCATGTTGGGAGCTGGCTGATCAGGATCTTTGTTCATTGTAAAGCATGGTCATGTTGGGAGCAGACTGATCAGGCTCTGCATAAATTGTAAAGCATGATCATGTTTGGAGCTGGCTGATCAGGATCTGCATTAATTGTAAAGCATGATCATGCTGGGAGCTGGCTGATCAGGATCTGCATTAATTGTAAATCATGATCATATTGGGAGCTGGCTGATCAGGATCTGCATTAATTGTAAAGCATGATCATGCTGGGAGCTGGCTGATCAGGATCTGCATTAATTGTAAAGCATGATCATGCTGGGAGCTGGCTGATCAGGATCTGCATTAATTGTAAAGCATGATCATATTGGGAGCTGGCTGATCAGGATCTTTGTTCATTGTAAAGCATGGTCATGTTGGGAGCAGACTGATCAGGATCTAAAATAGCTGCCAAGCATTATTAATTTATGCTTAGGAGACGTAGAGTTAGAAATAGTAGGTGGATTTCAGGGCTTTGATGAAGCTCTTCCTCAACTTGTTACATTTTCATTTGAATTTAGTAAAGTTTGTGACCAGGAAAACTCAGCTGCAAGGGTCAATGTTTTATCACCAATCACTGCTGCTATAAAACTGATCATGTATGAATGTAACCTGTACTTTTTAGAATTCAGCATCACCCTGCAGGTATTTTGCTTGCTATTTCCTTCTTGATAATTTATGTTACCATAATATGTACAGATAACCCTTATCATTCTTCATTTATTCATAAGCAACACTGAATCTTGATTGTTTAATATCAACTGCATGTTAGGTTACAAGCTATATTGCTAGTGACACAGCAGCAAAACAATGTAGATCCTGATTAGAGATTAAATGGATCTACTCTATTTGCCTAAGTCTTTTCCGTATGTAGTAGGCAAAGTGTTATAGTACTGTCAGTTTCATCTTTATAGGAATGAAAAGACGAAAAAGTAATTTTGCAAAATTCTTAGAACCAAGAGAAAATGTTATTTACATTCAGAGATTTTTTTTCACATTATTTTTAGCTCACCTATGCACAATGTTCTCAAGGTGAGCTTTTTTGATACCGCTTCGTCCGTCATAGGTCGTCCATCATGTTGTGCCGCATCAACAGTTTAACGGTGATTGCACTAGAGGCAACAATTTTTATCCAATCTTGGTCAGAAAGTTGTCTGCAAGAAATCTATGATGACTATTCATAATTGGGTTACTTAGGGTCTTAAACTAGGTTAATATGTAAAATTTTAGAAAAACCTTGTGAACATGCTACAAGCCACATTTATGGCCTAATCTCCACTCAACTTGGCCCAAATGTTTACTGGCATGAAATCTTAGATGAGCTTGTAATTGGGTCACATTAGGTCAAAAAGTAGGTCACTAGGTGAAATCTTAGAAAAACTGTGTGAACACCCTATAGGCCACATTTATGGGCCAATCTTCATGAAACTTGGCCAGACTGTTTGCTTGCATGAAATCTTTGATGAGTTCATAACTGGGTCATGTAGGGTCAGAAAGTAGGTCACTAGGTCACATCTAAGAAAAAACTTGAGAACATGCTAGAGGCCACATTTATGGCCCTATCTTCACCAAAGAATTCTAAAGTTAACTACCTACTAAAAGCCCATGTTATCAGATAAGCGATTAAGGGCCATCATGGCCCTCTTGTTTTTTTACTACCTTCACTTTTGGAATTAGAGAAATAGTGTGATAATTCCTTTAGATTAAGAAAAATAGAAAATCAAAAATCTAAGGAAAATGTTAGCTCTCACTGTACTGAATACTGGTTATTCAACAGTTGCTGTTGTGACAGCTTAACCCAGGAATCCAACTTGGTCTTTCTCTGCTTCAGGTTTCCCTTAATGGTATCCTGATATTGAAGGCGTGGCCTGCCTCTTTTCCTCTGTCTTTTTTGGCAGCTGTGAGAACAGAATCGGCTTTCAAATTCTGTCACTTGGCATTCTCATAAGGTGTCCAGTCCATTGTAGGTTTTTTCTAATCAGGAGGTCTTCCATTGAAGGCAGTCCTCCAGCACTTCCTTGTTTGTCACATTGTCCTTCCAGCTGTTTTAAAGAATGGATCTTATATGGTGCATCATTGCGGCATGAAGCTTCTTCGCTTGGCGTCTGTAGACTGTCCAAGATTCAGCACCATACAAGAGAGTAGATACTACTACTTCTCTGTAGAACCTGCCGTTTATTTTCATTGACATGTGGTTGTTCCAGAGTCTTTGGCGAAGTCTACCAAATGATGCACTAGCCTTGGCCATTCTCTTTTGTAATTCAGCATCGATTCTACCATCCCATGTAATTGTGCTACCAAGGTAATTTAATTCTTGGACAGAGTTGAGTTTTATTCCTTCAACCATAACATCCACTTTCTGGGTTCTTGAAGAGTTTGGCTGGTAAAGAATTTTGGTCTTCTTTATGTTGATCTTGAGGCCAAACCGCTTTGATGCCTCTGAAAAGGCAGTCAATATATGCTGAATTTCTTCTGGTAAGTGGGCAAGTAGTGCACAGTCATCTGCAAACTGCATTTTTCTAACTAAGACGAGAATGCTTTTGGTCCTTGCCTTGAAGTGTGCCACATTGAAGAGGTCAGCATCTTGTCACGACAGAATGTAGACACCATCATCCATGCTTTTAAAGTGTGCTGCTACTAAATTCTTAAAAGTGGTATCCGACAGTTTGGACTAACATATTTTTTCTCAAATAACCAAATAAGTCATTGTTTCCTGAAAAGATCATGTAAAATGCTGCTTATTAATGCCCTAGATCAGTGTGAACAGTGAAAAACACACACTCTTGTTCTCATTGCAAACAGATATTTTCTGTCAGAGCCATGCTGCAAAAATAACTATTTTTAACTAAGAAAACCACATGACAACTTACTTTTAAGTTTACGTTATATCGTCAGCTGTGGGTTCGCTCTGACGTCAATCTCTATTTTTAGCATTGATCACTATCATGATTATTTATGATTTGGAATAATTGAACTTTTAGAGTGTTTATATCGTGATTTATACTTTCTAACACTGTAGGCAGTGTTCAAAACCATCTTTACTTACATGTAAGTATGAGTTGGTGCAGAAACTATGCTCTAATTCCCCATAGTAGTGGTTTTTGTATTGTTACATGTATTTGTTATAGGTAAACTGTCGGATACCACCTTTAATGTTTACACTTTGATCATATAGTCACTTTGGTAGCCTTTTGACTGCCAGAATCTGAAGCAAAGAACATTAAACCTTTTATAATGTTATGAATGCTGTACACAATGAAGCATACAAACAACATAAATTTTATCCATAATGTGGATTTTTTTCAAGTAGTAACATTTGGTATTTGAAATTAAAACAAAAATTTAACAATGATAAAAGCTCTTTATAAATTGGAAACAATGTTCTGAAAATCTTTTTTATAATTTGAGAAATAATACTTGTATAAATCTATCTGTATATGATCCATATAAATATAATGATAAATTGAAATAACTTAAACAGTATTTTAAGTTTGAATACCTGCTGGCCTGTCTTTACTATTTTCCTTCTGTCTAAATTCAATTTGTTTTTATTTTAAAGGACCAGCAGTCACTAAAACTATTTTTCAACAAGTCACATGAATGGCAACAAGTCACTTGATCTGTCTTTCTTTTGGCACATACTAAGTGTTTGCTAGCAATGTCTTACAAGAGTCCCATTTAAAAACTTTCTTTGCAAACATATTAACAGAACTTTGTAATTGGTCAGTTATATTTGTATAATTTTTATGTTTCTTCAGAAATAAGAGAAAACTAAGCCATTTCATAAGTGTAAAAGGTGGTGATTTCTTGTCAACATTTATTCATTCAATAATGGTGGCTATGTGATTGGCTCTGTTGATTGTCGATTGACCCAGCTGATTATTGGTGAATTTGTTACATTTCAAATTGTAATCAACAAAAATATATCCAGTTTTCAACAGTTTAATGTCATTTCTTTAAACTTTTCTGTTGTAGATTCAAACACAAACATTCTTTTAAGTCATTGATTGTTCTAACAAAGAACAAAATTTTCAGCATCTACCAATTTGTATTTATAATAACATGAATAATGATTCTGCAGGGGTTTTTATATTAAAATTAAAGGTCATTGAAATGTAAATATATCGTACAATTATTCATATTTGTGTGGGGTATTCATTTCATAGTAGATTAAACAATGGGTTACTGATTTCTTGTGCGGTTAAACATTTTTTTTTAAATTAATTGTCCAGATAACTTTTTTTAACTTACTATGAGTCGTTGGGATGTCACAAAATGGTAAAATTTAAATTAAAACATCACAGCTGTAAATTTAGCATTCAATCACATTGGTTTATACAGGATATCCTTTTTTAATTGGATGTTACAATAGATTGTTGAAAAAAGTGGTAGGCGATGAAATTTTGAGTTGTGTTAAAGGACAAATGGCAGCCCATTTGGGCTGGTAACTGCTAAAAAACAATCTTGACTTTCCAGGGAGATTTTTGTACTACTTTTGTGAAAAACAACAACCCATATTTTGGGAAATTTCAACATTTTCTGGCATTAGGAAAAGGCCGATAGCCGGAGTAAAATAGGGTGAAAAAATCATTGATGTCAACTGACGATGGATGAAAAATTCAGCACTTTCATTTTTTTAACCAATTTTAAGTAACAGATTTTATTAAGGTTCACACTAGCATTCAGACAGAAATGGGACCTAAGCTCTTTAAAGAGTATTAATTTATTGCACATAGTCTTCAGGTACTAAAGGGCCTTTACTTTATTTAACATTAACAGCCTCTGGGAAAGTTTAAATTCTATTGTTTAACTGTTATTTCCACCTTGTGCATACATTAACATCCAATTTAGCATTCATATATTCATGTTTCCTTACATATCTGACAAAATTATCATGAGGAGAAGTAACTCTGGTGTTGCTGAAGGCATAATCTCATATAAGACCGTAGATAGTACTCATTTATATTCAACATCAGGCATCAATGGGTTATAGATATTTGTCACTTAGAGGGCCCTGTGGCTGAGCTGTGAGAGTTGCTGACTTATACTTACACTTTCACCACATGGATTCAAATTCCAGTCAGAATAAAACTCCTTTTATGAAGTTTCCCAGCTGAGCTACAGTGCATAAAGGTTCTCTTCAAAAAAATTGATTGGGTTTTTCCTCCACTAATATAATTGAGGGATGTTACCAGTAGGGCTGTAATTATGTCTTTGTATCAAAATTACTACATTTGCCATACAGTTAAGACACTGAAATACAAACCAGGTGGTCATAGGTTTCCTTAAACACTTTAATTTTCTAGTCAGTACACATTTTACATTGGTGATTCCATAAGGCACATTGAACGCTGTATTTATTACTATTTAAGGTACTGGAAATTGAGTTTGAATTAATAAAAATACTTAAAACTGCACCTTCAAAGAATTTCAATATAGTTCATTAAACTAACATCCCATGGCAAAGGCCCACAAAAAGTCTGGTCGCTTTATCTTTGGAAATTAATTTCTTTTAATTCAGATACAACTTTTCAGTTTCTTGAACCAACCCTAAAAAAAAATCTGATTTGTCTGCTTGCCATCAGTCATTTCACTTCAACTAAAGAACTTAAAATTGATTGTGCTATATTATTCAACAAAACCTGCAAGAATTTACTCCATCAAAGATCTTGACCTTTTCCCTAGGCAAAGGTTACTATGTACAGTGATTCAGTAAGCTATATTCATATTTGTTGCCGCATTGTTTGCTTAACTTGCATATATTTATAGAAAACAATGCCATTAGCATATTCATTTGTTCAAATAATGGTTATGAATGAAATCTTCACATGATATATATAATTTTGTTCTTTAAAAAGAAAACAGACCCTATATTTCCTCAAGTATATAACTCAAACCTAAGACAGAGAAAATGTGTGTCAGTATTCAGTCAACTTAACAACTAGAATGGTTTGCTGTTAACTTTTTAAATGTTGTAAGTAGGGTTAAATTATGTTCCTTGTATACTTTATACAAGGCCTTTCAGATTGGAAGTTTTTTTTTAAATATTAGCAATCCCTAAGAAGGACACAA
The DNA here is from genome assembly GCA_007844125.1 of Sinonovacula constricta. Lineage (NCBI taxonomy): Eukaryota > Metazoa > Mollusca > Bivalvia > Cardiida > Solecurtidae > Sinonovacula > Sinonovacula constricta. The sequence continues at coordinate 2,036,123 of CM017565.1, forward strand.
AATGTTTACAAAATATGTTGTCCCGTTGAACTTATTTAGTATTTGAGACACTACTGTATAAAATTGCTTAAAACATGCTAATTTTATATCAAATTCATAAGACAATACAGAGTGACTCTTCCACTTAACTATGCCCTATTTCTTGGAATAATTTCCTTATTAAACATGGCTAGGTGTATACCTTATTTGTTCAATATGATTTATAAATTAACCAAATAATTGATGTCTTGTTAAAAAATACGGTGCAGTTAAGATTTTATCCCTTTTTTTTAGCTCACCTGAGCACAGCATGCTGAAGGAGAGCATTTTACAATACCTCTTTATCCGTTGTGTCAGGAATTGTGTGTCGTCAACAATCACTTGTGAACACACTAGAGGCTACAGTTTTTATCCAATCTTCACCAAGATTGGTCAGAATGTTTGTTTGCAAGAAATCTTTGTCAAGCTTGTAACTGGGTCACATGGGATCAAAAACAAGGTCAAGAGGTTAAATTTTAGAAAAAAAAACCTTGTGAACACACTAGGGGGCCACATTTATGGTCCAGATTTCACTGTTTAAATATTTCAACAGAATTGAAAAGATTAGGCCACTCCTTTTTTATTTTATGATTTACAAAAATTTTTGGTCAAAGTGTCCGTAAGGCGGTCGAAAAAAAAAAAAAAAAATCCATCCCCGGCCCATTATATTTGTAACCCCACAGTGTGACCTCAACGTAATACTCCAATCGTACCTACTCGGTGATCTCCGGCAAGCTTCGGAGATAATGCCTCGGATGTAATTGTATGAATACACCAGTTGGTGATTTGCCCCGGCGACAAACTTCTCATTGCATTATGTAAACAAAGATGGCTGACTTTTCAAAGTGCATGCAGTACGCTTTAGATACAATGGAGGTTCAATACTCCTTGAAAGAAGAGCAGATTGCTTCGTTAAAGAATATTTTTAACTTAGTTGATGCTGTATGTATATTACCAACAGGATTTGGTAAAAGTGTAATATACTAGTTATTACCCTGCATGCACTCGGATCACGCTTCGGTGATTTCGAAGCTTGCTGGAGATCGCTGTTTAGATACGATTGCCATTTTGAAAGTAGTTCGTCAATATGGCGGCAACAGCATTATTTCCGAGGTGATTACGTAGAGGACGGAATTACCCGAGGAGTTCCGAGTGCGTAATACTCGTCAGCCATTTCTGCGCTGGACTGGTTTACCAAAATCCGATCCGATACTCTGTGTATTGCTATTTTATCTCTGAGACAAAAAACCTGTCTACCTGTTTCGAGGGCGCGTTTAAAAACAAGCAAAATGGGATTTGTTTTGATAGTTTTCGGCTCGTTTTCATAGGGTCGGAAATTATTAATGAAAAAAAAATCGTCGATTTCGATTTTATTTTTTTTTGATTTCTTGAAAAAATAGGTCCGCCGGTTTTGTAAACCATTTTATATAAAAGAAGTGGCCTTATATTCCAAAATATCATTTATATGATTGTTATTAATTGACTTTTCTTGAGAAGTCCATTTATGAAACTTACATTTAATTGGTGGTTACTAAGCTGGATAAAACTAACCCCTTGTGTTAATGGTGCTAAACCATAGCTTGAGACTTAACATGACTCTTTTTATTGTAGGAATGAAACTGCTGATTAAATGAATGAAATTACATGTGGGTGTATACTATCTGCTGATTGGCTTAGTAACAGAATGTTTTTTTAGTAAAGGTCTTCATCACTTCATAGCAGACACCTCCTGTCCATAATTTAAATATTTTTTTTCTGAGAAACTTAGTATGTTTGCTTGATCTGAATAAATAGAGGCCACAAACTTATTGGTCACAGAAAGTGATATTAAAAAATGTACACTCACCCTCCAATGGAAGGTAACTGGAGTGTTGTCAGTGTCACAGCAGACTGCTCCTATGATCATCATCTGCTTCTTACACCATCCCAGCCAGAAAAGTAGCCCCGCCTCTATTTTCTGATAGACCTTGTTTTCTGTGCACCTGTTGGTATCATGAGATCAAGATGCTTGGAATTCTCCAGTAAATATTAGTAAAAGCATGTGTAAGACTATGACTCGTCATCTTCATATCTGATGCAAACATATTGAAAATGGAACTTTACATTTGTATTTTGGCCGTTGTCATTTAGTTTTCTCAGTTTAAAACTGCGAACTGTTCAGCGTAGATTAGACAGAAATTACCTTTTTGTAATGACAAGAGAGGCGTTTGCTTCACTTTTCACATAGACGTAAGACATAAAAATAAGAAGTATTTTGTGAGTCCTTTTCAGTACAATAATTTATTTGGTTATTTGAATAAAAATATTGATCAAACCATTCAGATACCACCCTTAAGGTAATCATAACCCCCAAACAGATATTGTTCATTCTGGTTTGCAAATCAAACCATACGCTTAAAAAAAATATGTGTCAATGAAATTCTTAGTTAAAGTCATTCTCTGTAAATAACCAGTAACATGATTTATTTTCAGGGCATTACAAGTATGCCTGTGACTGACATGAGGCATGAGCACCATATTAGTCACATACAGACAAATATTTGATGCAGTGTTTTAGTTATAAGATAATGCTATGTTTTCATCTCCTCTATCTGCATCAGATTTAACTTTTTAACAAAAAACCAACAAACACTGCAACATTTTCTTGCTCAAAGTTAGAACATGTCTTTAAGAAATTTTACATATAAAAAGACTCATAAAAAGATTTTTTGTTTTATATGACTTTATGATTGTGCTTTATACATTGTTCTGAATTGAAACAAATCATGGGCCTATTTCACTTTATTGGGCGCAAAAAATATGGTAAATTGCATGTGTACTTTGTTGTGTACAATAGCGCGTGCAAAACATTCTTTTTTGTTATAAGACCATAAAAGCAAAAGATAAAGTCAAGAATGGAATCCTCCTATAAAGTTGGGTTAATACCATGGTATTAAATACCATGGTTTTAATAAGAAAACGAAGATCTACTTGATTTACCATTTTATAGCTAAAGGAATAAATGAAATTCCGTTGTTAGAAAGATTGCAAGTAAGCGAATTTTGATTGGCTAAAACATACACAGCATTTTGATTGGGTAAAATATACACAGCGGCTTTTGATTGGACGAAGGTAAGTAACAAAAGTCACATGTTTTTGTTTACAAATATTGTCTGACATCTATAATAAATTACAAAGACATTTATCTACTATGCAGAGATTTAGTTAAATTTCAGAGAGTGGAAGCAAGAGAAATAATTGCGAGGTAATTTTACAGGGCTGTGTGGTGTAAGCAAGGGAATTTTTTTTTTTTTTTAGAACTGACAAAAGCTTCTGTAAAGACAGGATTTGCTGGCACTGTTGTGACAGAGAGTGTGGTAAGAAACTCTATTCACCAGGGTTCTTGGTTTTCCAAATCACATTTGACCCTAGCTCAGATAGTCAAACTAACCTACTACTGGGTATATAAATGCCCAGCTGAGTTGGTAGCCCATGAACTGAGGCTTGGAAGTGACAACACCATGGTTGATTGGTTTAATTTTGCCAGGAAGATCTGCTTTGAAATACTTGAGCAAGAACAGGAGACGATTGGTGGTCCAGGAATAACGGTTGAAATGGACAAATCGAAACTTGGTAAGAGGAAATACCACCGAGGAAAGTAAGTTGAAGGTGCGTGGGGTTTTGGAGGGATAGAACGCGAGAGTAAGAGGTCGTTTTTCCAGATTGTGGAGAATAGAAGTGCCGCAACATTTAAGAAAAGAACATTTCAGTTCCTAGAAAGTCTTAAAATTACTTAGTATACATTAGCCCTGTTTGAACTGACAGGACTGCCACAGGCTGTTTGTATGTAAATAAAATTGTGTACAAAACTTAGATGGGTAAATGGAAAATGTATCTAATTAATTTAAAATTAATCTGTTCCTGATGATACATGTAAAAATAGTACTGTGCAGAGTAATGATGGTGATCATGATAATAATTTTAGTGATGATGATGATGATGGTGGTGGTGGTTATAATGTTGATGATGATGATAATGGTTGATAATAATGATGTGCTGCTACTGCTGCTTCACTACTTACTGTTACCAACTGAAGCAGCTGCTGCCACAAGTGGAATGACAATTGACATGAAATCCAGCATGATGCTAATGTGTGTTAATTAACATCCTGCAACAGCATCCCACTGATTGTTCCATTAATTATATTTCCATCCAGTCCTGTTGACAGTGTGGAATTGTCTGCTGTCTCACAATATATATGTCCCTGTCACATGTTTGAGGCCTATTGTCATTGGAACTAATATTCTCAATAAAGAATGCTCCTTTCTAGTAGCTGATACATGTAAATGACTCCTCAGGCAATTGTCAGTCTGGTTTATTCTCCTTAATTAACATTTAGAATACAGTGATCATACTTTGTTGTGATCTATGTTACCCCTGACTTTGTCTAGTTATCAAGGTTATAAATCTTTAAGCATGATTCTTAAATCATTCTCAAGAATCTGTTTAAAATGATGAAATCTGACCAATCAGATGCTGAGGTTGATCTCAGACTTCAATGTTTTATAACCTCTGACCCAGAGTTCTAGATAATGAGAGGGGATCAGATTGAATGAACCAATATATCTCATAAAACTATAATCGTATGAACAAATTCAGAAACTATTTGTAATATTATTACCTGGTTCAAGTTTCATTTGTCAGATCCTATGTTCTTTGTTTTATGCTCTTGCAGAGGTAACTGTACTTAGCAAAGCAAGTGTCCTCTGACATGGAGATTGCACTCTCACATGTATGTGGTCATACTTAATGGTTAAAAACATACCAATGCCTTTGACAGTAAATAAATTATGGTTTTGCCTCTAGTATAAATGCAATATATTTGACAAAATAATTATATGTAAAGTAGTAAATGAAAGTGTATTTAATAACCAATGCCACATTCATCACTGGTAAGAACTGTTGTATCACATATTTGTATTCAAGCATAAGATTTGCAATTTTGTACAGATCTTTCTTCCAGCTACATCCAAATTGAGATCCTCTTATAGATGGAATTGTCATCACATTGTATTATCACATTGTAGTGTTATGTATGTTGATGTAACATCCAAGGTTAACACTTATCATGCTACATTTGTTATAACTTAACTTATTATAAGTCATCTTCTTACATGCAAAAATGCCTGGACACATTGCTAGACATGCAGCAGTAAAAAGTGCAGATCCTGGTCAGACATCTTCCAGTCTGAGCTGGCTGAGCTTATTATACACTATTTTTGTTCGAAAAATCACTTCATGCTGAACTGGTTAAGAGTTATGGTCCTTGGACATCTTCTATCTATAACTGGTGATGGTGCACCCTCAGGCAGTTTTATGGGCAGGATAATCTATATGTGGCAAGCTAGATGGACACCTTTCTTACTTTAAACGATAAAAAATACTTGACATGCAAATTGCAATTCACTATGATGGTCAGTCTATGCCAATAAGATTTTGAGCTGTTGTTTAGTGTTTGAAAAGCATTATATTGACACAATTATGTATTATGTCATTTGGTGACATCCATCTATTAACAGTGAGCATGTCTGCAGTCATCTTGGTTGAACCATTGGTGCACGGCAGGTCATCTGGAAGACTCACATTTAGTCCTGTTTAGTTTCATTAAGGTTTTGCTTTTTTGTCTGCTTAGGATATTTGCCTGCAATAATAATCGTGGCCATGTGTTTGATGTGGAGCAGCCCTTAGTTCTTGAATACCAACCAAAATTTAAAACAGGTCCAGGGTTACTGTCGGACAGCCCTAGGATGCACCTGTATATATAATCAGTAACCAGGTAACTAGTATGGTCACTCTAGAGCAAGTATATCTTAGGCACAACTTGATTTAATAATTTTCTTCTGTGACAAAATGGTACTGCCACCACATAGCTTCCATATGGACATGGCTAGGTAATCTCAGAGCATCACTTTTAACAAGATTTTAAAGGACAGGCTGTTCTATTATCACAAATTAAAAAATTTGCTGATCAGCAATCCTTACACATGTGACTCTAAAGGATCTGGCTGCACGAATTTGGCTTGGCCATAGAAATGTTGTTGATCACAAATGATGTAGAATTTAAGAACACTGTTGTTATGGTGACTTCGATGTAATGCATTCTGTGGTGAGTGACTTAGAGTAATGTGTCACTGACTCAAAATGCTCCAGACACCCCAAAAGCTGTACCCTTCTTGTCCTATTAAGGTTGTCTGACAGGTTGTCTAAAAGTTTCAAACTTTCACATTTAAATTTCTTACTTTCACAGAAATCCTTTCCTTTTTCATGATGGAGGAAGGAATAAAATGTACATGGCCTCATTATGCTAGGATGGCACAATCAGAATGACAATTTATGTTGATTCCCTGGCCCACCTGTAGCCGTGAGTCAAGATCAGAACCCACAGAGGTATTGATTCTGTGAAACTGCTAATGAGTTGGAAAACAGTTCTGGTGAATTAGACTTTATTCATTATGTGCAACAGCTGTGAAAGCTACCAGGATCCTATGTTTTTGTACTTCATTATAGCACTGTTGTTGTAGTCGTAACTAACTTATCGTGCCACTTCCTATTTACATATTATTAATCACTTCCCTTTCTGAAGAAATAGACTAGCTGATGCATGTCCATCAGGAACATCTTGCTTTTTAATGTGTTATAATGAGAAAAATAATTCTTAGAACATATGGAATCTGTGATGTCCTAAATCATGAACCATCTAATAGGTATAGTTCTATAAATAAATTTTAAGTTTTTTCAGATATTTCATTACCAGTGGTAGGTTAAGAGGGAGCATACCTGGCAGGTTTTCCATCTTAAATTCTCAGACTGTAAATAAAAATATATATATATATATAAATATATAATTATATATCATGGATGAATTTCAGTTTATTGAACTAGTGAAATAGCATCACTTTTGGTCCACATACATGTGAGAACACAACTCCAACACCCACCTACCCCCTCTCCCCCTAATGCAACTTTAGAAAAAATTTCAGTCTGGAGACTTCCATGTCTCTTATGTGAACTTAAGGGCATGAATGGGTTTTGAAATGCAATATTTACGTTGTAAGGTCATTAAACTGAATGCCCTCTGAATAACTAACATTGAAGAAAGAATCCCCACCCCCTCTAAGGGAAAATCCCTAGATCCACCCAAGAATACAATGATAGCAGTAACTATGGATCTAAAGCATTCATATTTATATTTTTTATTTTTTATGTCAACTAATTAGTTTATGTTTGACATGATTTGTAAAATATGTGAATTTTATTCTTGAAGTTGTAAATTCTTCCATCTAATTAACATTTTTTTAGTAAAACAAGCAATTGTTGGAGCACATGCTTAAGTGTCTCTTCTTTCTTGTTAGTTAGTGTAACTATCTGTCTACATGCAGGAGGATATTCAAGAAGCTAACTCATCTCTTTTAAAACCAATGCTGTGATATGCAACAAAAGATGCAGTGAAGAAGTTTAAATGTCACCAGATAACCTTGTGATCAAAGTACAGGTAGTTAGCTTACTTTCCAGGTCTCCAAGTCTCAAATATTGAAACAAAAGTTCTTTTCTATGGTAGACATTCAGTGTCAAAACATTTGTATTAAAGCTTAATATTTGTGCCTCTGTACAGAGATCTAAACAAATGGTCATGGTATATGGCCTCCTTTCTTCTGGTAAGGCAAATATAATGAGTGTTCTAAGACTGGTCAACTCATTGTCAAGATAATGTGACTGGATGTGGTATCCAGTGATCTGTTCAGGATGTAATCACATCATATAACACAACTAAATTGTCTGGGACAGAAATCATGTAGGCTGTTGCATCTACAAGACATGATGCATTTTGGTTTGGCTGGACCTTCGGCACCAGGTATGGGAGGCTCTGGGTTCAAACCCGGACCGTGACATACCAATTCGTAAAAAAATGTTAATGGAAAAGCTCCCTTGCTTACGCTTAAGCAAATATAAGGGTAGTTCCGCGACTGGTTGGCCCGATGTCAGGATAATTGGACTAGGTGTGGTATCATACCATGTGTTCACGGCATGCTATACACAGTGAAGGCAGCAATATAGCTTCTTTAAGTGGACACTGTCTCCAGATAACTGAAATACTGTTGGTCGGATGATAAACCCAACAAACAAACATTTTGGTTCATAAATCTAGGTAATTTTAATTATAATTTAGAAAATGTTAATCATCACAATTAAAGTATGCTACAAAATCCAACAAAACCCACTTAGGAATATGTTTTAAACTTGTAAGCAAGTAAGAGCACCTGCATAGCAACCGCTTATAAAAAATAAGTGACGTCTCATTATGACAATCCATAAGGTTTGACCGATCAAGGACACCACATACATTAATAATAGTTTAATTTAATACATATTTTAATTATTTTTGTTGTTTCTAAATCTGTACTTTTCCATAAAATTGCTTTATATAAACATATACTTTCATCCAAAGATGGCAATGAAAATAAATACTTACAGTCACATTACACATTGACTTTAAACATCCAACCATGCTCATTTATATAAAGATTGCATAGAGTCTTAGATTATTAAAAGGCAGTTAATTGCTTTTGTAAAACACAAATATAATACTAATAAATAATTCTAGTTGGTTATGTGCTACACAAATGCTTTATTAATTTATCAATGTAACAAGAATTGCCATTTTAGTCCATAAAATTAACATTTATATGTTACTGCAATCAAAGCTAAATTCCTTTCAAGCCAGAAAGCAACATGCTACAAGAAAGTTAGTATGCTGCAGTGAAGGTAGCATTGCTATAGTCAAGGTAGCATGCTACTGGAAAGGTAGCATGCAACAGTAAAGGAAGCATGCTGCAATGAAGGTAACATGCTACAGGAAAGGTAGCATGCTGCATTGAAGGTAGAATGCTACAGGAAAGGTAGCATGTTGCAGTGAAGGTAGCATGCTACTGGAAAGGTAGCATGCAACAGTAAAGGTAGCATGCTGCAGTGAAGGCAGTATGATATCTGTCTCAGGAGTACATCATCTAATATAACAAAAATATTTTTGTTGGGAGAAATACCTCAAAGGAAATGCTATATGCAGATCTATATTTTAACTCAAGAGTATGTCAGATATCTGTCCTGACTGCCACACCATACTGGTAGCTACAGGTATGTGTTGGGTTTCAGTTCTCTGCATGGGGGTCAGGTGATCTGATTCATGGGACAGCATAATTCCAGTTTGTCACGCAGAGAAACTATATCCAGCCATCATTTTGCCCCTGTTCCTCTGACAAAGGTTTCCATTGTGGTGCCAGCAGCCATTCCCTACCACAATTCAACCACAGTCCCATGGCAGTGTTCAGGTGTCAAATGTCACACCTTGGCAGCCTTGTCCCCTGCCTCTACCTCATAGGGCCTGTCAGATTCAGATTGGCTCCACATATTTATGACTCTGAATAATTGCCATCCTGCACTACTTTACAGCAGCAAATATACCAGCCTTCCCTCCTTCCCCTTTGAGTCATAATAGGTTGAGTATTTGGCATGGTATGTCCATAAAAACACTTATTCTGATAGTGTCACTTTAAAGGCGGGATCTTTCTGATTGGTGTCACTTTGAAGGCATCACTTTTTCTGATGGTATTATCTGGAAAGCATCACTTTTTCTGATGGTATCACTTTGAAGACAGCACTTTTCCTGATGATGTCCCTTTGAAATCAGCACTTTTCCTGATGATGTCACTTTGAAATCAGCACTTTTTCTGACTATCTCTTTGAAGGCAGCACTTTTTCTGATTGTATCATTTGGAAAGTATCATTTTTTCTGATGGTGTCACTTTAAAGGCAGGGCCTTTTCTGATGGTGTCACTTTAAAGGCAGGGCTTTTTTTTGATGGTGTCACTTTAAAGGCAGGGCTTTTTTTGATGGTGTCACTTTAAAGGCAGGGCTTTTTTTGATGGTGTCACTTTAAAGGCAGGGCTTTTTCTGATGGTGTCACTTTGAAGGCAGCACAGCATGTGATTTCTGCAGTACCATATTTCATTACTCATATAATAAAAATTATAGCATTTGGAATCACTATCTTCATCCTCTCAGCTTTAAACCTGTTTTAAAAATGTTAATGTGTAATAAACAACAAAATGAACATCCCATGTCCTGAACAATGAATATGTTAGAGAAAGTTGAGATGTTTAAGTTTGTCTCCCAAATCACCATTAAGAATATTGCACAATACTTTTTTTCTCATTAAAACATATTTTTATGGTACTGAATAATGACTAAGGTATATTATGTATATAACTGGCATTCCAAAGATTTTATTATAACAATTCTTAGATATTGAAGCAAAATGAACAAAAATAATCTTAATTCTAAACTGTCTCTAGACAAAAATAAGGATCATTCTATCTTATCTGTTATTCAATGTACATTATGATTAAGCTTTTTCTTCTGTATTCAAGTAAGCCAAAGTCATATTATATAATAATTCAATTATAATAATTATTTATTTATATCTTTGTCTGGCACCTATTGATATATTTTCATGAAAACCTGAAACTGGAACTAGGTTACAAATATAGGTTTTTGATGAATGAAGATCAGTACTAAAAATGTTTTTTTTGCCACTTCTTTGTAGATGTTGCTTCTACTGTTAATGGTAACTTTGCTACTTCTTTTGTTAGTTCTACTTCTAAATTTGCTACTTCTACTGTTGATGGTTCTGCTTCTAAATTTGCTACTTCTACTGTTGATGGTTCTGCTTCTAAATTTGCTACTTCTACTGTTGATGGTTCTGCTTCTAACTTTGCTACTTCTACTGTTGATGCTTCTACTTCTAACTTTGCTACTTCTACGGTTGATGGTTCTACTTCTAACTTTGCTACTTCTACTGTTGATGCTTCTACTTCTAACTTTGCTACTTCTACTGTTGATGGCTCTATTTCTTACTTTGCTACTTCTTCTGTTGATGCTTCTACTTCTAACTTTGCTACTTCTACGGTTGATGGTTCTACTTCTAACTTTGCTACTTCTACTGTTGATGGTTCTACTTCTAACTTTGCTACTTCTACTGTTGATGCTTCTACTTCTAACATTTTTGTTTCTATTTCTACTGATGATGTTTCTACTACTACTGGTGATGTTTCTACTTCTACTGTTGATGATTCTACTTCTAACATTTTTGTTTCTATTTCTACTGATGATGTTTCTACTACTACTGGTGATGTTTCTACTTCTGCTGTTGATGATTCTACTTCTAACATTTTTGTTTCTATTTCTACTGTTGATGTTTCCTCTTCTGCTAGTGAAGCTTCTACATTGACTGTTGCCTGCTCATGCATTATCTGGGGATGCTTCTACTTTTATACTCCTACTGCTGTTTTTCTTCTGTTGGTGTGTCTCCTGTAAATACTCCTAATGTTGACCTATCTACTTCTGCTATTGCTTTATATACTGTTAATGCATATACTGGTACTACCGGCCTTTACTTTCGTTGTTGATGATGTTGCTGCTCTGTTTTGTTTTCTCCCTATTTCTGCTTCTACTGTTGTTCCCTATTTCTGCTTCTACTTCTTATGCTTATTTTTTTAAAGTACTTAATTACTGTTGTTGCAGCAATAAGATCTCTGCAGGGAGATTTGATGGTAAAGTATCTGTTGCTAATATTTGGTTTATATGGATTTAAATAGAATTAGTACCATGAGGAAACTATTGCCTGTATAATTTTAAGTTCTGTGTCCATTGCATGATATCACAATTAAAAAAGCCCTGTAAACCATTTTATGTAGTTCTAAACATAACACATGTTCAGTGTCCAGGTAACCTACAGATTGTTGAATGAATAGGAGAATATTCTGATACTATATACCCATCTTTATCCTTGAAAACAATGCTATCTTGTTGTCAAAGGAATTTCTTCTCAACATTATATTGTAACATGATAACATATGTTCTAAAAGGATTTGCAGATGTGGGTCAAGGTTTATTATTTATAGTCATTGGAATTGTATTCCTGTAGAATTTTTGGAATATGAAGCTATTTCACTGAATGTAAAAAATAGAAGAGGCAACTTCCTTGACATTGAAAAGATCACCTTGAGGTCTATAAGCATATAGAATATATGCTGTACAATAAAATTTAAACATAAGTTGTTTTTTCTAGTGTTATTTTCAGTAGTTGAGGTTATCTGCACTCTGAATCTTAGGCAACATTCCAATTTAAATTGTCACTACATCCTGGAATAAAGCCAAGGTCAAATTTCTGAATATGGGTGGTTATGAGACGATGAATATGTCATTTTGCATTGAGAGATGTAACTAAAAGTCAGGCATTTTACTTTAAATAAGACATGACAAACAAATAATAAAACAAGCTAAACAAGAGAAAACTGTTTAATCACTTTGCCTTAACCTAAAACAAGTTGCTTGTTCATGTTTTTTCATCAACACTATTGTAGTATTACGTCATGGTTTCTTACATTTAAATAGTATTAATAACTTTCTGTCCTTTTGCTTTGATCCAGCTGAAAATTCACTGTAAGTTTTGAACAAAATCCAAGGAAAACTTTGTTGCTGGTCCATGGCTGAGAGGTGACAGTGATTTGTTGGAAGTTAAAACCAACCAACAAATACCAAAGCAAGAATAGCTGTAAAAAGATGCATGACATTGGTGATACCATTTTCTTACACTAAGTTGGTAATATTGTAAGCAATTAATGGCATGCAAACAATATTCACTTTAAACTTTTCTGTGGTTAATATAGACAGCAGGCAAGGCTTATAAGGCAAAACAACCACCTCCTCTTAATGTAGATTATACAATAGAAGCATCCAACTTTAGAAACTATTGTATTCGATAAATAATAATTTCCACATAATTGTATTTAACTAAAATTAAGTAAAAAATAACTGCTCATAAGGTGCTACTAAGTGCGACTAAATGAGTTCAAAATTAACTCCCAGTTATTAGTTGGTCGGTAGACCAACAATAATAAATGGCTCCGCAACATTTGCTTTTTTTTTATTTCTTCAACACTACATACCTGTGATCTAAATCTAATCCCCAATTACAAACCTGGTATAGAGTTGCAGAAGGCACTGAGGCCTAGTGTGGGATATTGCAAATATCATGGCCTAGTATAGCATAGCATAGTATGCATAGCCATTGGAACAATCATCTTAATAACAGTTTTCTCTTACCTTTGACACCATAAATTACAGAGTGATACCGTCATAAGCTATAAAATATGTGCAGTGTTATGTATATATTTATTTTCTTTAAGCTAGTTTATTATTTAGTTTTCTCCTTACACTTACATAAGTTGGATGTTCTGTATTTCTTTATTGATTTACCGTATTCACTCATGTAATGGTCGCACCCGTGTAATAGCCGCACCCCCAAAATGACCGCAAAATCCTAATTCAGTGTAAAGGCTGCACAGTTTATACAGCGGAGCTCCGCTATATCAGTCAATACCGCGTATATCGATAAAGACAATGACGGTCGTTCAGTAACGTACCCAGAATCTTTGAAAAAATCATTTAGGTATTCGGCGATTTGAAGGTAAGGTCAGTAACGTACTGGGAATCGTTGAAAAAAAAATTTTGATTAGCGTATTATAATTACTATTTATTTAGTAAGGCAGATTGAGCTACTCATGTCCCCTCAAATGTCAGGTGTCACTAAGATATTTCGCACCTTCTCAACGTGTCACCATCTTCTCTGGGGTCCAGCGGACAGGTGAGAATAACATGTCAAATAGTGACAATTAACAGTAACAGGTGATGTACAAACTTGTACCAATGATTGTGATTCTTAGTTACGAATTGATCAACTGTGCTGTTAATTTCATATGAAGTTTTCGTTTTATTGACAGGCTCTATGGAGTTTAACATCGATATTTCCTATCGATGAAATGCAACTTCATAGAGATTGTTGGCTCGATCAAAGCTGTGTTGTTTTATCGACTCTGCTATGAAATCCTTTGATCTGCATGGTAGTGTGCACGTGACATTTTAGCTGGGTGAAATTGTTTGATGATGCAAACATTCAGAAATATGATACAAGAGATAAAACTAGGAAGTACCTGGTAATTTATAAATTATGGAATATGTTCACGTTGGTTAGTGTTTTAATATTATAATGCATTTTAAACAAAATGTTTGAACTAAAGTAGCTCGCTACCGGAAAAGCATAGAACGGCCCTATCTTGTTCATATCATCCGTCAACCTCCTTTTAAAGCACTCATCTAGTTATATCATGAAGTAAACCCATGGTGTCCCAAAAATCGGCAGAATCGTTCTAGAAAAAATGTTCCAAGGCCTTACACCTGTAGAATGACTGTACCCCCAACTCCTTAACAATAAAATCGGGTAATAAAGTGCGGCGATTACACGAGTGAATACGGTAATTTAAAAAAGAAAGATTACAGGTTGATTAACATTGTGAGTTTGTACGCTAATGTGATGATATGATGAACAGGAATGTGAACACTGTATTGCATAAGGGTATAATTCATTGACTATACTAACACACAAGTGTAATTTCTACAGAATTTACGGTTTGTACAGTCAATATAACAGGTACACATTTTTTTCATGCATTTTTATTCTAAATTCTCTTTCATATGTTACTCAAATTAATGTGTTAATTGAAATAATCAAACAGCTGCTCTTTTATTCTGCATGGCTTTGGCTAATTATCCATTGGTATCTCCTAAACAAAATTCTAACTTCAATCTGCCAGAGACACTAAGGTATCATTAATTTTACTTGGTGTTTCTGTGCAGAAGTGAGTTATTGATTTTCACCCAAGATTTGAAGCCCAAAGAAGGAGTGCGCACATTGCATGAGTGCGCACATTTTATAGCTTTTAACAGTATTTTTACACAGCATTGTTTATTCATAAATCTGCATATTATGTATATAGTTATGTATTACACAATATAATCGTTTAAACATCGTTTTGAAACAGATTACAATATTTATGTTAACATATGAAGCATGCCAGGACACAGTTGATGCATCTAGTCTCCTTAGACATACATATTTGTTCTGTACTTGTACAATTTCTTCCCAAGCCTGACTGTGAGTAGTCAAGGTCATGCAGGGTCAATGCTTCATACTTCCAAAATTCAGCTTTCTTATAATTCTGGACAATGTAATGTAATTGACACTGCCCAAAAATCAGTCAGTCATTTTGGCAGGTGACTGCTTAGACCTGGCCTGTTGTCCAGTCAAAATGTGCCTTAAACCCACAAAAGTTGTTGAAATTATAGGCAATGTACAATTCATTATTGTGTTCACACTTCTGTGCACGCTGATTTAAATAGGATGCAGTTAACATAATATACCTCTTAATATGGATGTTTACAGCACAATTTTCATTGCCTCAAGAATGATCTTGAATTAAGGTAACGACTAACTGAATTCTCATGCATATTATCAGTGATGATATTTCAGGGTTCACTTGTTTGTAAGTTGCAGTCATTTGAGAGGATGTGGCTCAACTATTCAACCTTTGTTTAGTTCATTAACACAGTTATGATACCATAATGACAACCGATAAAGTCGAGCTATTATTGGTTGTGGAAGACCCACCAGTCTAAGTAGAACCATCTGACCATTGCAGGTCAACATCCAAGAAAGTTTCTCCCAAAAAAGAACTTTAACTCGAGCAAGGCTAATAGATTCTGGCCAGGTGACTTCGCCATCATGCTCCCATCATGTCAAATATTTCTTGTATTGGTTACAGTGCAATATACTGATGGGTTCAATTTAAGACAACTGATATAACAAATTTATAATATGATTAGCCTTTGTCAATTATATGACCTGTTTTCTGAAGGTCTCTAGTATAGTTTAACACACTTTGTTTACAGTTTCTTACATTCTTATGCAAAGCCTTGGCATGTTTCAAGTAGAAGCTGGTGAAACCCAGCATCACAGCTGATCACAACTGGTAATGTTACAACATTACTTAGTTGTAAACCTGTGATGAGACAGTTTATACAAGTTTTAGTAGATTTGATCAGCATTGGTTGTTTAAGCTCCAGATATGAATACAACTTCATTAATTATATTTATATGTATGGCTTAAACTTGCAACTTGGCCAAATAGGCAACTTGCCAATGTCCAAACAAATCCATAAGAAATCTCTGAACTTGGTAGCCAAAATAAGATTGCAGACTGTTAATGTGCCAACTATAGTTAAAAATTGATACCTTAAAGTCTGCTTCTGTTTTGAACTTTTAAATTGTGTAATATAACTGTTATGATATGACTTCTATAATAACAAGATCAAAATTTAATTGTGTTCGGCTTAAAACATGCAATGATACTGGTAATTGTTGAATATAAATTGCTGTTATCACCGTGTTAAAAACAGACATTGCATTAGAAAAAGGGAACAACTTTTTCCTTTTCATTCTGTCAAATTGTGTGCATGTGTATTATATAGATCAGAAGCCTTGTATTAGTTTAATAAACACTTTCATCTGATTTGATTTTGTTTGCTTTTATGACACCACTTATTGAATCACTAAATAGCATTGATGTAAGCTAGAATTTGTAAGTTGTTAATCAGAGCATAACTGTGCATTACTGTAACTTTTCCATAGCTGAGGGCCAATTTGTTATCAACAGGCAATTTATTGTCCATAACTGGCATTTACATGGTTTTAAACCATTTCAAAAAGTGCCTGTTTGTATCAAAGAAAACACAGTTGAGCACGAGACCAGTGCTGGAGAGCCGAGGCATTGTCCCAGAATAGCTCGACTTAACTTGGTTATTGATGGCTCCTGGTATGCCATGGTTGTACTTCTGGTTTGACATGGATTCTCATATTTAACTAATCTGGGACATACTAACATCCAGTGAGACCATAGTTTTAAATTGCACAAGTCAACAGTTTCACTTCAAAACTAATTTCTTAACTATCTTGCTTGTTAAAGAAGCACTGATGGTCTTTTTATGGGGTCGGACAAAATCACTTCTTGATAAAAAAATCTTTCAGTCATTTTAGCATAGGGCATTGTCAGATACCCCTGGTTGATTCTTTTACGTTACTCTCCATTCATTACCTGTGGGCAAATTGCTACTCATTTCGTCGTTTTGTTTGAATAGAACATAACAGACATTATCCAATCAGATGATAGGTTACAAAATTAAATACTCTTCAATAGGAAGATCAATACGGTGACCTGAGAACGTAAACATGGCGACTGGTACAACGCCATCGCAAGTGTAAAATATGTCTGTCAGCGATCCGCGACAAATGTTCTTACAAATCTTTAAGCACTCCATCAAGAATTGAAAAATACACGTCGGTTTTAAACAAAATCGGTATCCTTGTCCATGAAGACAGTGACGTTGCTTGTAATTCGTGCGTAAATAATCTTAACCGGTGTTGCAAAGCGTAAACTTGATTAGTTGGCAGATTCACTGAATGGTCTCAGCGAACCAATCGGATTGGGGCATTTCATAGTAAACAAAGCGACGAAATGAGTAGCAATTTGCCCACGGGTGATGAATGGAGAGTAACGTAATAGAATCAACCATGGGTATCCGACGATGAGCATAGGGGTACAAAATCCTTTCTGCCAATTTTCCAAGGCAACAAAATCCCTCCTGATTTTATCAACCATTATTAAAATGAATGGAAGACATTTTGTCCATCCCCACTTATTTACCAATGTTATGCTTAAAAAGATGTTTGTTGCTTACTTTTGTAACAGTTTTTGCCTCTGCAGGTGATTGTTCTTTTTTCTTCTCAACTAAGCAGGTGGCATGTGAAAATGACTTTTAAATGATCATATTAACTTGTTACTGCTACAAACATTTGATGTTTTCTATGATTGCTTTTCACCTGACATTTTGAGTCTTAATGTATGTATTGACTTTATGAACCATAGACACCTTGGATTATTCACAAATCATCTTTCAGATGTTTGTTGATTGGGTTTATCGTCCCACCAACATTTCAGTTGAATGGTTCATGTGAATGGTGTCCACATGAAGCAGATATAGTGCTGCCTTCACTGTGTATAGAATGCTGTGAACAATCAGTCATGAAACTACCCTTATATTTGCTTGAGCATTAGCAAATGAACTATATGACTACCATTTTTAACGACTTTGGTATGCCGCGGCCCGGGATCGAACCCAGGACCTCCCATACCTAGAGCCAAAGCTTTACTGATTGTGCTACCAGGTCCGATACCTTTCAGATGTATGAAGGAATATATGAAGGAAAAACCCCACCATAATGTACACAGCGCTTTTTTTGCTATAAAACTGTAATCGGCTACTTCCCCACCTGGAAAAGTCCCCCTCAAGCTGAAAAATTACCCCTCGGTCTGAGAAAAATCATCTATTATGGCTTGTTTGTCTTTAAAAAAAATAACATTTTTTCTTCAAATTGCCGATGGTTAGAACACAAAGGATCTGATCCCATTTCTGAAGAGTGTAAAAACTGGGGCCTGGTATAAACTGTGGGTCCAGAATCTGCCATCAATAGAATTTTTGGCAGTTTTTCTGAATTGTTTGATTTTTTACTCAAGCTCGTTACAAAATTTGCATTTTTATATAACCAAATAGAAGATATTAATGGCTGAATAGAGACATCACTATCAAGAGTGTGATAGTTTAATCACTGGAAGTAACTGCAGGCCGGCCCTGTCCGAATCGTTCTGAACTTTCTTACACCCTGATACATGTTAGTGCCTACAACATCCTAAAATAACAAAGTTAACTGTATTATTGAACATGCAGTGACAGTTATATATCTAACGAAATGTGAAATGTACATTGAATAACAAATATTTATAGGATGCACTTTGACCTCTAAACTGCCTAGAAGAGGATGTTCAATAAAGTGCTGGTGTTATACAGGTGTGAAGAGTTGTCTGCTTCCGATTCATTTTACCATGTGCTTGCTTGATTGATTGTCGTCTGCATGAAGAGGCATTGTGAGACATTTTGTAGTGATGTAGATGTGACCGTCTGCTGAAGAAATACCTGAGTTCAGGAGCCCACTCTATGGTAGGTTGTCATATGTTGATTTAGTTAATTACCAGATTTTTTTTTTTTTTTTTTTTATCATACTCGTAGTTAAGTGATGGAAAGGTAAACTCCTCATGTGCTGAAGGTTAAACGTTGTTTTCAAAACAAGATAATGAGTCCAGCCTATAAGTTTGTTAAACTTACTGTAGCTTAGATTGCCATATTTGTTGCAGACTGTTATAATAATCTTACCATTGCTTAAAGTTATTGATGCATTATTTGTTCATGTCATTTGTCAGTTAATTTTTTCATGACTTAGCATAACAGTGGATGCAGTACATTGTTTTCTTCATGTTGAATACAATCGTCATATTTTTGAAATAGAAAAACAAACAAGGTATACAGTATGCTGATTTACAATAATAACAGCATGTGTGTTAGCACAACTAATCCCAGCACCATCATCATCAGCAGCAGCAGTAACAGGAGTCATTCGAAAAGTTTATTATGGTATTCACTTTATGTGCAAAACATAGTACTGGGTCTTTTAAAGTAATATTGATTCACATTATGCTGATAAGAAATTCTTTTAATGAGGCCAGGACACACTTTAGTGCAGGTAAGTGATAATTAGTAACAAGTGACCACACTAAATATTTTTAATCATATTTATAGTCTGCATCAGGCCCATCAGCTTACTGAGTATTAAAGGTAGTACCCAGCTGTCAGTCTGTAATGTTTAAAAAGTTTGACATTCATGTTGTCATTCCCTCTTTACATAGAACATACACAAGAAAAATATGGCTTGCTTTGAAGTTATTATACACCCACAAGGAATTTTGGGGCGCGGGTATATTGGAATTCTGTCTGTCCATCTTTCCATTCTTGGACAAAATTTTGTCTTGCCTCCTTCTAACTTTCGCATCCATTATGTTTAAACTTCACAATATTTAAGTACATTGGAAACCTGTTTTGTTATTAACTAGATTTTATGAATTATTATAGATATTGCAGATGATGATATCAGAGGAAATTTAGGTAGTCATTAGTCCTTGGCTGACAGTTCTAGTTGTTACCTTTTATTTGTAAATGATAACAAAGTGAAAAAGTAAATTGCTATTTATTACAGATATGCAGTGACTTGAGATGTCTTTTATAACAACATGCATATCAAATTGCTCTTGTGAGGATCTTTATACTCTGTACATTATACTTTGCAGCTATAAATGTAACTGGTGCTTTTTATCTAAAAGGTGATATCTGACAATTTGACTATATCTAACATATGTAACAATATCTGACCTCTGTTTGGGATATTTGTACATAATATCTTCAGAAAAAAATCATACTTTAGTCTAAGCTTTGGCCAATTTTCAACACTATCTCATTTTGAGGGCAGTAAAACTTGTTAATCAACACCTAAATATATGTTCTTTTTAACACCTAAATATATGTTCTTTTTAACACCTAAATATATGTTCTTTTTAAATCTATAAATAAGAATGATTAGGATTCCTGCTGAAAATAGACAACAATGTTACAGCATGAATGAGCTTAAACATAAGTGGCAATGTGGTTTTCTTAGTTTAACATAGCTAACTGTGCAGTGTGGCTCAGGTAGGAAATAGGTGTTTGTGATTGTGACATAATGGTTTGCTTTTCAGACAGATGTAGCAATTTAATAACAGATTTTGGGAGATCAGTTCAAGTAACAATGGTCTTTTTTAATGTTTAATGAAAATATTTTTGGTCCAAACTGTTGGATACCACCTTTAAAGCAACATAGTCAGGGGGGGGGGGGGTAAAATATGTACATGGCACTTATAATCACATTGTCAGAACTTTATAGTCGTTTAAACCATTGTGTCACTTTAGAGCAAATGAGCTTATTGTTTATGATTGACACTAACTCATGACAAATATTACTCAGGCCTGTGTTCTCCACCAGTCACCCATCCATACATCAGCCATGGTAACTCCCTGCTTAAAAGTGCAAATTTGGAAGCTGCTTAAACAAGGTCACTGAAGAGATAACCCAGCAGTGACGCTGGTTTGAAGTGCTTATATTTCTACCTCTGTGGTCGTTACATTACTTGCCCCTCTGAGAAGTCTCATCTCAAGACTTGGCCTGGGAATTCCAATGGGCAAGCAACTCCAGTCCCGCAGTTGACTCTATCCCGTGGCTGCCACCAATGTAACACTGGCTGGTAATCTCCAATAGTCACCCATCCTTATACAAGCCACAGTTACCATTGCTTAACTGGGCAACTTTGGACTCTTCTTAAACCATGTTGCTATAGAGTTAACCCAGCAGTGAGGAAGGTTTAAAGTGCTTATATATCTATCTATATGGTCATTACACCTATGTTACCACATGCCCAGTCTTTTTTTAGAATATTAGGTTGTTAAGCTGAAAACAGATAAAAATAGTTCCAATGTTTTGCCATGCTTTTGATTTTTTCAACCTAAAGGCAACATAATCTTTTGAAAGACCTTATGTTCACATATTTTCTTATGAACAGACGTAATAATTTATTCCATTATTCACTGTGGTTCAGCAAGGTCTTTTATCTTTTCAGAAAAGAAAATATTGCAAATTTTACTAAAGGTGACAAAGTCACTTTAAGTTATCATTATCTCCCTTGGATAATGAAGTAGGTTTCTAGTAGACTAAATAATCTATGGGCCCTTAGTTAAGTAAGAGACAAGGTAAAACGTGTCAGAATTTTTTTTCTGAAACAAGTTATATACATCTATGTTAACAAAACATTAACACAAACAAATACAGATATCTAGCAGTTCCAGGCTGTCAGGTACAGTAGAAACAAACTAAACAAACTATTTCCAGCATGATTTTTTCTTCTTAATGCCAGTTAACAGTGTTTGAGGACAAGTGTTTAAATCAACTTTTATTGTTATAAGAAAAGTTTTCATTAATACTTAACTTAATCAATTGGGAATATGAAATGTATAACAGTTAAAAGACTTTAGGAAAATAGTGATGGTCCACTGAGTGCTGTCTGATCAGCCTTAGGAAAATAGTGTAGGTCCACTGAGAGCTGTCTGATCAGGCTTATGAAAAAAGTGATGGTCCATTGAGAGCTGTCATATCAGGCTTAGGAAAATAGTGTAGGTCCACTGAGGGCTGTCTGATCCTGCCTAGGAAAATAGTGTAGATCCACTGAGAGCTGTCTGATCAGGCCTTGGAAAATAGTAACGGCCCACTGAGAGCTGTCTTATCAGGCTTAGGAAAATAGTGTACCGTAAAAACCCTAAGTCTTCAGTCAGCTTTAAATAATTATTTTTTTATTGGCCGAAAATTAGGGTTACAAAAAAAAAAATTATGAAAAACGTGGCCGAAAACTCAGGGTTTGTCCGCGTTGCCGACTATCCGAAAATTAGTACAGTAAACATGTGGTTTATGAATTCAAATGCGTTACAAAATTTACTGTATTTCCTAAGATTAGAATAAATCTAAATTATAAGCCTTATTTTTGTATTTTATGTTGGGAGAATGCCGGTTGATTTAGTCTTATGCAACAGCGAGATCAAATATTCTCAACTGGAAAAAACTGCGGACTCAAAAGTGTTAAACATAGGAACAAGTTTAATATGCGGCTACTGTGTTTGTTAACACCTACTCTTACATGCTTTTGTTCATTATTCAATAAACGATTCACACCTTGTTGTTTGTTTCTTACAGCGATTGATTATGTTAAAGTCAAAGTCGATTGATTTTGAATTAATTTGATCTTAATTATAAGATTGAGGCTAAATATCATAATTAATGTGTACACCTGTCACCCAATGAAATGATCAAGCTTAGGAAAATAGTGATGGTCCACTGGAGCTGTCCAATCAGGCCTAGGAAAATAGTGTAGGTCCACAGAGAGCTGTCTGGTCAAGCTTAGGAAAATAGTGTAGGTCCACTGAGAGCTGTCAGATCAGGCTTAGGAAAATAGTGACTGTCCACTGAGAACTGTCTTATCAGGCTTAGGAAAATAGTGTAGGTCCACTGAAGATTTCCAATCAGGCCTAGGAAAATAGGATAACAGTGATGGTTCACTGAGAGCTGTCTAATCAGGCTTATGAAAATAGTGATGGTCCACTCAGTGCTGTCTGATCAGGCTTACGAAAATAGTGATGGTCCACTCAGTGCTGTCTGATCAGGCTTAGGATAACAGTGATGGTTCACTGAAGGCTGTCTGATCGGGCTTAGGAAAATAGTGATGGTCCACAGAGAGCTGTCTGATCAGGCCTAGGAAAATAGTGTAGGTCCACAGAGAGCTATCTGATCAGGCCTAGGAAAATATTGTAGGTCCACTCAGTGCTGTCTGATCAGGCTTAGGATAACAGTGATGGTTCACTGAGAGCTGTCTGATCAGGCTTAGGAAAATAGTGATGGTCCACTGAGAGCTGTCTGATCAGGCCTAGGATAACAGTGATGGTCCACTGAGATCTGTCTTATTAGGCTTAGGAAACTAGTGATGGTCCACTGAGAGCTGTCTTATCAGGCCTAGAATAACAGTGATGGTCCACTGAGAGTTGTCTTATCAGGCCTAGGATAACAGTGATGGTCCACTGAGAGCTGTCTGATCATGCTTAGGAAAATAGTGATGGTCCACTGAGAGCTGTCTTCTTAGGCCTAGGATAACAGTGATGGTTCACTGAGAGCTGTCAGATCAGGCTTAGGAAAATAGTGATGGTCCACTGAGAGCTGTCTTCTCAGGCCTAGGATAACAGTGATGGTTCACTGAGAGCTGTCAGATCAGGCTTAGGAAAATAGTGATGGTCCACAGAGGGCTGTCCAATCAGGCTTTTGAAATAGTGTAGGTCAACTGAGAGCTGACTGATCAGGCTTAGGGTAACAGTGATGGTTCACTGAGAGCTGTCTGATCAGGCCTAGGAAAATAGTGTAGGTCCACAGAGAGCTGTCTGGTCAGGCCTAGGAAAATAGTGTAGGTCCACTGAGAGCTGTCTTATCAGGCTTAGGAAAATAGTGATGGTCCACTGAGAGCTGTCTTCTCAGGCCTAGGATAACAGTGATGGTTTACTGAGAGCTGTTTTCTCAGGCCTAGGATAACAGTGATGGTTCACTGAGAGCTGTCTTATCAGGCTTAGGAAAATAGTGATGGTCCACTGAGAGCTGTCTTCTCAGGCCTAGGATAACAGTGATGGTCCACTGAGATCTGTCTTATTAGGCTTAGGAAACTAGTGATAGTCCACTGAGAGCTGTCTTATCAGGCCTAGGATAACATTGATGGTCCACTGAGAGTTGTCTTATCAGGCCTAGGATAACAGTGATCGTCCACTGAGAGCTGTCTGATCATGCTAAGAAAAAATAGTGATGGTCTACTGAGAGCTGTCTTCTTAGGCCTAGGATAACAGTGATGGTTCACTGAGAGCTGTCTTCTCAGGCCTAGGATAACAGTGATGGTCCACTGAGAGCTGTCCGATCAGGCTTAGGAAAATAGTGATGGTCCACAGAGGGCTGTCCAATCAGGGTTTTGAAATAGTGTAGGTCAACTGAGAGCTGTCTGATCAGGCTCAGGGTAACAGTGATGGTTCAATGAGAGCTGTCTGATCAGGCCTAGGAAAATAGTGTAGGTCCACCTTGAGCTGTCTGGTCAGGCCTAGGAAAATAGTGTAGGTCCACTGAGAGCTTTCTTATCAGGCTTAGGAAAATAGTGATGGTCCACTGAGAGCTGTCTTCTCAGGCCTAGGATAACAGTGATGGTCCATTGAGATCTGTCTTATTAGGCTTAGGAAAATAGTGATGGTCCACTGAGAGCTGTCTTATCAGGCCTAGGATAACAGTGATGGTTCACTGAGAGCTGTCTGATCAGACTTAGGAAAATAGTGATGGTCCACTGAGAGCTGTCTTCTCAGGCCTAGGATAACAGTGATGGTTCACTAAGAGCTGTCAGATCATGCTTAGGAAAATAGTGAAGGTCCACTGAGAGCT
This sequence comes from Sinonovacula constricta, assembly GCA_007844125.1. NCBI lineage: Eukaryota > Metazoa > Mollusca > Bivalvia > Cardiida > Solecurtidae > Sinonovacula > Sinonovacula constricta. The sequence continues at coordinate 2,061,111 of CM017565.1, forward strand.
GTCTGATCAGGCCTAGGATAACATTGATGGTTCACTGAGAGCTGTCAGATCAGGCTTAGGAAAATAGTGATGGTCCACTGAGAGCTGTCTTCTCAGGCCTAGGATAACAGTGATGGTTCACTGAGAGCTGTCAGATCAGGCTTAGGAAAATAGTGATGGTCCACAGAGGGCTGTCCAATCAGGCTTTTGAAATAGTGTAGGTCAACTGAGAGCTGTCTGATCAGGCTCAGGGTAACAGTGATGGTTCACTGAGAGCTGTCTGATCAGGCCTAGGAAAATAGTGTAGGTCCACAGAGAGCTGTCTGGTCAGGCCAAGGATAACAGTGATGGTCCACTGAGATCTGTCTTATTAGGCTTAGGAAAATAGTGATGGTCCACTGAGAGCTGTCTTATCAGGCCTAGGATAACAGTGATGGTTCACTGAGAGCTGTCTGATCAGGCTTAGGAAAATAGTGATGGTCCACTGAGAGCTGTCTTCTCAGGCCTAGGATAACAGTGATGGTTCACTGAGAGCTGTCAGATCAGGCTTAGGAAAATAATGAAGGTCCACTGAGAGCTGTCTGATCAGGCCTAGGATAACAGTGATGGTTCACTGAGAGCTGTCAGATCAGGCTTAGGAAAATAGTGATGGTCCACTGAGAGCTGTCTTCTCAGGCCTAGAATAACAGTGATGGTTCACTGAGAGCTGTCAGATCAGGCTTAGGAAAATAGTGATGGTCCACAGAGGGCTGTCCAATCAGGCATTGAAATAGTGTAGGTCAACTGAGAGCTGTCTGATCAGGCTCAGGGTAACAGTGATGGTTCACTGAGAGCTGTCTGATCAGGCCTAGGAAAATAGTGTAGGTCCACAGAGAGCTGTCTGGTCAGGCCTAGGAAAATAGTGTAGGTCCACTGAGAGCTGTCTTATCAGGCTTAGGAAAATAGTGATGGTCCACTGAGAGCTGTCTTATCAGGCTTAGGAAAATAGTGATGGTCCACTGAGAGCTGTCTTCTCAGGCCTAGGATAACAGTGATGGTCCACTGAGATCTGTCTTATTAGGCTTAGGAAACAAGTGATGGTCCACTGAGAGCTGTCTTATCAGGCCTAGGATAACAGTGATGGTCCACTGAGAGTTGTCTTATCAGGCCTAGGATAACAGTGATGGTCCACTGAGAGCTGTCTGATCATGCTTAGGAAAATAGTGATGGTCCACTGAGAGCTGTCTTCTTAGGCCTAGGATAACAGTGATGGTTTACTGAGAGCTGTCAGATCAGGCTTAGGAAAATAGTGATGGTCCACTGAGAGCTGTCTGATCAGGCCTAGGATAACAGTGATGGTTCACTGAGAGCTGTCTGATCAGGCTTAGGAAAATAGTGATGGTCCACTGAGAGCTGTCTTCTCAGGCCTAGGATAACAGTGATGGTTCACTGAGAGCTGTCAGATCATGCTTAGGAAAATAGTGAAGGTCCACTGAGAGCTGTCTGATCAGGCTTAGGAAAATAGTGTAGGTCCACTGAAATCTGTCTGATCGGGCCTAGAAATATAGTGTAGGATCACTTGGGCCTGTATGATCAGGCCTAGAAAAATAGTGTCGGTCTAATGAGGGCTGTCTGATCAGGCTTAGGAAAATATTGTAGGTCCACTGAGTGCTGTCTGATCAGGATTAGGAAAATAGTGATGGTCCACTGAGTGCTGTCTGATCAGGCTTAGGAAAATAGTGTAGGTCCACTGAGAGCTGTCTGATCAGGCTTAGGAAAATAGTGATGGTCCACTGAGAGCTGTCTGATCAGGCGTAGGAAAATAGTGATGGTCCACTGAGTGCTGTCTGATCAGGCTTAGGAAAATAGTGACGGTCCACTGAGTGCTGTCTGATCAGGCTTAGGAAAATAGTGTAGGTCCACTGAGAGCTGACTGATCAGGCTTAGGAAAATAGTGTAGGTCCTCTGAGAGCTGTCTGATCAAGCTTAGGAAAATAGTGATGGTCCACTGAGTGCTGTCTGATCAGGCTTAGGAAAATAGTGTAGGTCCACTGAGTGCTGTCTGATCAGGCTTAGGAAAATAGTGATGGTCCACTGAGTGCTGTCTGATCAGGCTTAGGAAAATAGTGTAGGTCCACTGAGTGCTGTCTGATCAGGCTTAGGAAAATAGTGTAGGTCCACTGAGAGCTGTCTGATCAAGCTTAGGAAAATAGTGATGGTCCATTGAGAGCTGTCAGATCAGGCTTAGGAAAATAGTGTAGGTCCATTGAGAGCTGTCTGATCAGGCTTAGGAAAATAGTGATGGTCCACTGAGAGCTGTCTGATCAGGCTTAGGAAAATAGTGATGGTCCACTGAGAGCTGTCTGATCAGGCTTAGGAAAATAGTGATGGTCCATTGAGAGCTGTCAGATCAGGCTTAGGAAAATAGTGATGGTCCACTGAGAGCTGTCTGATCAGGCGTAGGAAAATAGTGATGGTCCACTGAGTGCTGTCTGATCAGGCTTAGGAAAATAGTGACGGTCCACTGAGTGCTGTCTGATCAGGCTTAGGAAAATAGTGTAGGTCCACTGAGAGCTGACTGATCAGGCTTAGGAAAATAGTGTAGGTCCTCTGAGAGCTGTCTGATCAAGCTTAGGAAAATAGTGATGGTCCACTGAGTGCTGTCTGATCAGGCTTAGGAAAATAGTGTAGGTCCACTGAGTGCTGTCTGATCAGGCTTAGGAAAATAGTGATGGTCCACTGAGTGCTGTCTGATCAGGCTTAGGAAAATAGTGTAGGTCCACTGAGTGCTGTCTGATCAGGCTTAGGAAAATAGTGATGGTCCACTGAGTGCTGTCTGATCAGGCTTAGGAAAATAGTGATGGTCCACTGAGTGCTGTCTGATCAGGCTTAGGAAAATAGTGTAGGTCCACTGAGAGCTGTCTGATCAAGCTTAGGAAAATAGTGATGGTCCATTGAGAGCTGTCAGATCAGGCTTAGGAAAATAGTGATGGTCCTCTGAGTGCTGTCTGATCAAGCTTAGGAAAATAGTGTAGGTCCACTGAGTGCTGTCTGATCAAGCTTAGGAAAATAGTGATGGTCCACTGAGTGCTGTCTGATCAGGCTTAGGAAAATAGTGTAGGTCCACTGAGAGCTGTCTGATCAAGCTTAGGAAAATAGTGATGGTCCATTGAGAGCTGTCAGATCAGGCTTAGGAAAATAGTGATGGTCCTCTGAGTGCTGTCTGATCAAGCTTAGGAAAATAGTGTAGGTCCACTGAGTGCTGTCTGATCAGGCTTAGGAAAATAGTGTAGGTCCACTGAGAGCTGTCTGATCAAGCTTAGGAAAATAGTGATGGTCCATTGAGAGCTGTCAGATCAGGCTTAGGAAAATAGTGTAGGTCCACTGAGGGCTGTCTGATCAAGCTTAGGAAAATAGTGATGGTCCACTGAGTGCTGTCTGATCAGGCTTAGGAAAATAGTGTAGGTCCACTGAGAGCTGTCTGATCAAGCTTAGGAAAATAGTGATGGTCCACTGAGTGCTGTCTGATCAGGCTTAGGAAAATAGTGATGGTTCACTGAGAGCTGTCTGATCATGCTTAGGAAAATAGTGAAGGTCCACTGAGAGCTGTCTGATCAAGCTTAGGAAAATAGTGATGGTCCTCTGAGTGCTGTCTGATCAGGCTTAGGAAAATAGTGTAGGTCAACTGAGAGCTGTCTGATCAGGCGTAGGAAAATAGTGATGGTCCACTGAGTGCTGTCTGATCCGGCTTAGAAAAGTAGTGTAGGTCCACTGAGAGCTGTCTGATCTACACCATTTGCTTTTAGTATTAATTTTAAAACTTTAGGTAAATGTAGCCACAGGTGTGATCCTAGGTTGCCACAAACCAAAGTTGTGAGAATTGGAAACTGCTCAGTATCTCAATGGGTGGGTTAAAGACCCAGTAGAGGTAAAAGATCTTATGTGGGAAAGGCTTCAAGCAGACCTGTTGTAAGCCAGTGGTTCTGCCCAGACATTTAGGTTCATCCTCTGGCAAAATAACTGGAGAATACTTTTATGAAAATTATTGTTTGTTGTTATATATTTAAAATTCAAAATACAAATGAACACAAAAATCTAGAAAAATCTTGAAAAATCTAGAAAAATATAAGTTTGCAAATAGAATTCCAGGACTGTATGATGTCTGGATAAAGTGACTGGGTGTGGTATCACGGCATCCTGTTACAGTGAGGGCAGCAGCACTGCATAAAGTTTAGCCCTCTCAGGATTGGTGGAAGATAATTGGAGGGGAATTAAACCTTTAAATCAAACAGAAAGTTAATTGCTTCATTTTCATAAAACGTATTTCCTTGCCATGCTGGCAGTACCTTAGCACAGAGTCACATATCGGTATTTTGATCTGAAGTTTATTACCTTGTTCATCGATAAAGTATTCCATAATTGTTCCCCAATTTTTGTCAGTGTTCCCCACCCCTACAATAATCATGGCTGATAGACTGTTTCCCAGCGAACATCTTTATGACCTTATAAAAACAACATACGTACAAGCTCACTGGAGCATCCCACACAGAGAGCGGGAATTTTACGTCTGGGAAGCTTTTAGATGGATGGAAATAAAGAAACAAGGAAAGTAGTTTGACTTTAATGTTGGGCAAAAAACTGTTTGGAGCTATGTAAGTGATGTATGAAGCAATACCGGAGCAGAGCGTCTTTTGACAGGATGTTTCTACAAGTCTAGGTCAACCAGTACACGTCTTGTGATTAACAGTAACATTGTATTCCTGTCAGGTATAAAAAACAACAACAGAACTTTGACACTTTGATGTAAAACAACTGTACCTCCTTATAAGTCTATCAAAGACAAAGGACAATGTTTTATTGGCAATCAGATGAGGTCGTATAAAGAGAAAAAAAACTGAAAGAAAAGATTTCAAGGGAATAATAATTGTTTTTGAGAAGTTTACCCACAACCTGCTACATTTGTTAATGGTCGATACTTATTCTGTTGATTTAGTACATGCATCAATGAAAAGAAATATTGTTTATGATGTCACAGTGATTAGTGTGGATTCTGATCAGACAGCTTAGGTTGGAATGTGGATCTGCCTAGGACTTATAAATTTGTGCTAAGCAATGAAAGAGTGAAGAAAATGTAGTGATGTATTGGTGGAGGTAATGGGACATTAGGTAGCATGGTTTAAAGCTGAAGCTGGGAGGAAGTTGGCTGATGAGTTGTTTTTGGTAGTCTATCAACCTGAACATGCAGCCCTTGGTTACTTTAAATGGTTCTTCTGGCTGGAAAGTAGTTGCTTTGATGCATCTTAAGTTTAAAGGTGCAACTGGAGGTAAATTGATTGGTCTGCTTCCATATGAAAATATGTTGGTTGATGTGTCAGATGGGTTAATGGTCACCTTGGTTGTTAATTGGTATGTTGCTTCCATGTGCAAATATTTTGGCTGGTATTGATGTGTCGAAAGTTTTAATGGTCACTTTGGTTATTAATTAGTAGGTTTGCTTCGATATGAAAATATGTTGGTTGGTATTAATGTGTCAGATGGGTTAATGGTAACTTTGGTTGTTAATTGATAGGTTTGCTACCATATGCAAATATGTTGGTTGGTATTGATATGTCAGATGGGTTAATGGTCACTTTGGTTGTTAATTGATAGGCTTGCTTCCATACGAAAAAATGCTGGTTGGTATTGATGTGTCAGATGGGCAAATGGTCACTTTGGTTGTTAATTGATAGGCTTGCTTCCATACGAAAAATATGCTGGTTGGTATTGATGTGTTCGATGGGTTAATGGTCACTTTGGTTGTTAATTGATAGGCTTGCTTCCATACGAAAATATGCTGGTTGGTATTGATGTGTCAGATGGGCAAATGGTCACTTTGGTTGTTAATTGATAGGCTTGCTTCCATACAAAGTATGCTGGTTGGTATTGATGTGTCAGATGGGCAAATGGTCACTTTGGTTGTTAATTGATAGGCTTGCTTCCATACCAAAATATGCTGGTTGGTATTGATGTGTCAGATGGGCAAATGGTCACTTTGGTTGTTAATTGATAGGTTTGCTTATACGAAAATATGCTGGTTGGTATTGATGTGTCAGATGGGCAAATGGTCACTTTGGTTGTCAATTGATAGGTTTACTTCTATACAAAAATAAGCTGTTGATTTAGATGCATCAGGTCAGTTAATGGTCATTCTTGCAGTTAATTGTTAGATTTTCTTTCCTATAAAGAAATGTTGTTTAGTACTGATGCCTTAGATTGGTTAATGGTCATTCAGACTGTTTATTGTTAGATTTGGTTTCATATGGATACATACTGGTAGGTATTAATGTGTCAGCTGGTTAAATGATCATTCTGGTTGTTAATTGGTAGAATTGCTTTCATATGAAGATATTTTGGTTGGTATTGGTGTATCATATTATTTATATTGATGTATGATTTAATGGTCATAGTGGTCATAAATTGATTGGGTTGCTTCAGTATGAAGAGAAAATGGTAGGTATAGATTCATCAGCTGGTTAAGTGGCCATTCTGATTGTAAATTGGTTAAAAAGGTTGGTTGGTATTTATGCATAAGTTGGTTTAATGGTCATTCGAGTCAGTTGACATGCCAGATAGATTGCCACATCCCCCTTTAAATTAGCAACACTACTGATCTTTGGACATTCATTATGTAATCCACATCCCACAGATTAGTTGGACCATCTAGATAATGGGTTGATCCCACTCATAATGTAATCTTCATCCCACAGATTAGTTGGACCATCTAGACCATGGGTTGATCCCACTCATAATGTAATCCACATCCAATAGATTAGCTGGACCATCTAGATCATGGGTTGATCCCACTCATAATGTAATCTTCATCCCATAGATTAGCTGGACCATCTAGATCATGGGTTGATCCCACTCATAATGTTATCCATATCCCATAGACTAGTTGGACCATCTAGATCATGAGTTGATCCAACTCATAATGTAATCCACATCCAATAGATTAGTTGGACCATCTAGATAATGGGTTGATCCCACTCATAATGTAATCTTCATCCCATAGATTAGCTGGACCATCTAGATCATGGGTTGATCCCATTCAAAATGTTATCCATATTCCATAGATTAGTTAGACCATCTAGATCGTGGGTTGATCCCACGCATAATGTTATCCATATCCCATAGACTAGTTGGACCATCTAGATCATGGGTTGATCCCACGCATAATGTTATCCATATCCCATAGACTAGTTGGACCATCTAGATCGTGGGTTGATCCCACTCATAATGTTATCCATATCCCATAGATTAGCTGGACCATCTAGATCATGGGTTGATCCCACTCATAATGTTATCCATATCCCATAGACTAGTTGGACCATCTAGATCATGGGTTGATCCCACGCATAATGTTATCCATATCCCATAGATTAGTTGGACCATCTAGATCGTGGGTTGATCCCACGCATAATGTTATCCATATCCCATAGACTAGTTGGACCATCTAGATCATGGGTTGATCCCACGCATAATGTTATCCATATCCCATAGACTAGTTGGACCATCTAGATCATGGGTTGATCCCACTCATAATCTTATCCACATCCAATAGATTAGTTGGACCATCTAGATCATGGGTTTATTCTACTCATAATGTTATCCACATCTCTAAATTAGTTGGACCATCTAGATCATGGGTTGATTCCACTCATAATGTAATCCACATCCAATAGATTAGTTGGACCATCTAGATCATGGGTTGATCCCACTCATAATGTTATCCACATCCAATAGACTAGTTGGACCATCTAGATCATGGGTTTATTCTACTCATAATGTTATGCACATCCAATAGACTAGTTGGACCATCTAGATCATGGGTTGATTCCACTCATAATGTAATCCACATCCAAAAGACTAGTTGGACCATCTAGATCATGGGTTGATCCCAATTTATTTGTAGGATCCTAGGTCGGCAGTTGAGGTCAGTTTGAACATGTACCCATTTTCTGTGCAAAGTGTATCTATTTTCATAAAAGATTTTAAAAAAAAAGAATTAGTCTTGCCTTTGAAATGTCACAGGAAATGGTTTAATTTCACATGAACTGGGTATTCTTTTAAAGTTAATTGGTGTAACATTTTCCTTGAAATTTCCTCGGAAATGTTCCAGATTTGTACTCAGGACAGGCATCATCTTTTCTATCACTCTGTGTTCCATTAACTAATCAAATCATAGATTCAGCTTGCCCACAAGTTAAACAGTAGATATGGATAGAAAATGTGATTATGTTAAAGATACTCAAAGACAGCAAGACAAAGAAAACTAACAGATAATATGATAGAAAAAAATCAATATATGTTTTATATGTTAACAGAACCAAAAATGGATAAAAAAAAGTCAATAGATATGTATTAAAAGTAGATATACATTAACAGTTTTATCTGATTTACATCTGCATTGAGTATTTGTCATGTAGAAATGTTACCATTGTTTTATATTCACCTCTTATAGTTGGTCTTGTCATGTGTACAGAAGATGATATTTCCTTTCATTCTAATTCCAATTGTTTGGACAATGAGTCTGTAGCATATTTTATATTTTGTTCGACTGTGTTGGCTGATAGGACTTGGCCCTGTGTTTATCATGACATCATGCTTGCATTTTTATGCAGGTTTCTCCCACACCTGCCAGCTCAGTACAGCTTGTAGTCTCAAAGGACAGTTACCCCCAGATGGCTTTGGTCATTTATTTTTGTGGAAATAACAATCAGTTCACTAGCCTGATAGACTTGATGTATGACAGTTATGTTTTCACTGTAAGGGACAATCCCCTGCGAAAAATTCTTAGGAATTCCTAGGATTTCCTGGGAATTCCAACTTTTTTCCAAGTTCTGATGGAAGACGGAATCCAAGAAAATCCAACTTAAGTTGGATTCCCACATACTCGGATTATCTTGGATCTGGCGGTATTTGGACGCTGGCTCATTCTAGGAAAAACTTAGATAAACTTGGAATCCAAGAAAGTCTAACAAAAATCCGACAATTCAAATTCTGAGGAAGTCTGACATAATCCAACATTTTAGCAAAACTCGGAAAAAACTTAGATTAACTAGGAATCAGACATTTTTCAAAAACTTACTTTAAAGGTAAGGATGGCTCGTTTGAAAACCTTAGATTCCGATGTCTGCCATTTATCTATCAAATATATTTGCACACTGAAATGATCACAGTGAGTTTTAAATGACATTATCTAACCGCCGACTCAGAATTTGAAATCACATTGCCATTAGCATTAGGATTAGCTTCTTTAGAGACCCTACCTTTAGAGCACAAAAAATTTGTAAATTTTGTTTCAGAACAGAAAAACAACTATTCAATCACTTTTGATATAGTTTTTTATTTAAATTTTTTCTACAATTCTAAAAAACACTTTTGGTACTGGCTCCACACTGGTTCTGAGCTTATTCGGTGTCATCATCAGCGTCTCCTGAAATTATAAGAGAATTAATTGCTGTAGACAATAGTAAATTTAAAATTAACCAGTAAAATACAACTTGAATGTTTAGGTTAAGAAAGCAAAATAACCCATGGACCACGTTAGAGTCCTGGTCAGGGCGAGAACTTTCATTTGGGGAGGTTTTCCTCCACCAATAATTACTTGGACGTCACCAATATGGCCATAAATGTGTCAGCGCAATGTAACTATAAACAAACAAAATCAAAACAACATGATTTCCCAACAATGACAACTTCATTTACCAACAGCTGTGCCATGCAATTAATGATTAACACTGTAAATGCTAAAAGGTAGCAAATACATTAATACAATAACTGGTACGAATGGTCAAAATGCTGCAGTTATCTTTGTACCTTTTGTCTGTCATCCATGCGTTGCTCTTCACTGACTTTCTTATTGACATCAGTCTGCAATGCCGATTCTTTTTTTGTTCACTTGCATCTGGCTGTTGTTACAGAAAATAAAATACTTTACATGAGTGGCAATACCATACAAGCAAAGACAGTTTATGATGTGCTCAACCATCATGTACAAGTTATCTTGGATATCTATTACCGGTGACCTAAATTTATTTTTTAACACTTGATATTACCGTTAATCGGGTCACTCTAAAATAAACAATATTACAAAAATGTCTTAAGTTCGAACTTGTAAGAACCATATCAACTTTAACTGAAGCATAAATTAAATATACAGTAAATAACAAATGTTTATAGAAAAGTCAACGGTTTCAGAAAACGTTTGTGATAAGAAAAAACAAAGGTGAAATGTCGGAACTGAAAAAAATGGTGAAAATAGTTGAAAGTTAATTTTGCATTCTAAACCGTTGGGTACAGGAATAGTCGTACCATTGATAATTAACATTTGATTAGATAGTTGTCACTTCTCACTTGAAATTCATCAGAATATTTAATTTGTTATTTTTCTTCGTGAAAGATATATAAACGAATTGTAAATCACATCTGATTAGTTTAAACAAAATAAAAAACAAAAAAATACAGCATTGAATGAATAAATGATTACATTTATTGAGGTTTTTGATATAATTACATGGCAAAATCCTCATTAATGGATTAAATCTAATCGCCAAAACTCATCATAATTCATTAAGGGCTAATCGTCAGATACCAAAAACTGAGTGGACAGTAAAATTAAACAAATGGTCATCAAATTAAATATCATTTTTAATACTCACATACAAAAATATCACATGTTTACAATATTGAGTGCGTAAAATGAAAAAAAAAAATAACACAAAATCAACAGCGTCGGTCTAAACAACTACAATATTACAAAAAAGTATCACTTTCCATCAATACATGTTTAAAAAATTAAGTGCAGATAAAATCCTTTAAGTTGTTACATACAATCTCCATACTAAACATTTACGCATATATCTTATATGTGGTACGACTATTCCCAATTCGGTACGAAATTGTAACGGTACGAGATTGTAGTGGTACGAATATTCCCGGAGCCTAAACCGTTAATGTACTAAATTTACTACGTTCAGAAAACCTGATTTAAAATGTGGTGCTTCTTATACTTGTTTAAGTAGATCAATGTCTCACCTCTGCTTAGTAGTCCAGTGACGGAGAGTCAACTTTTTCATCTTTTTCATCACATGTTTTGAAAATTGTCGCGGCCGGAAGTGTAGACTGCGCATGTGCTATTGTAAATCGGGACCCCCGGCGATTTCTTCGGTTATTTTCCGAAAGTTACGATTGACTTTTACTGAAACACCGTAAAAGCGACTTTCAAACTTTTATTATTAAATGGTGTTATTCACATTCCCAATAAAGTTAGAGTGGTTTTAACACGATACCCTACTGTCTGTTCTGTAATTTTGTTGTCATATTAGATATTAGACTGTAGATCTACTTGACCAGGTTTTCGAAAGACAACAACAAAAAAGTTATAAAAAAACCCTGACTTCTTTGGAATTGGATCATTTTTTTACTGAGCTGTTATTACCAAATGTTTTGTAGCTGTCTTAAATGATAACATAGTTAAATATTGCTTTTGTGATCAGTCAGGTCAAGGTCACTGTAACTCAAAATAGCAGTTTGCTTTCCATGTCTAGTCAGGATTTAGATATTGATATCAGATGTAGATATTGATATCAAATTTGGTAGTTAGCTTGTTTATGGGATACCCAAGTTTGGAATTGTTTTTGTTGTCCATTAGTTTGATGGACTGATTCACTGTTACTAAATACATTTTATTTTGTTCCTGTTCATTATCTTCTTTTTTGAGGATTGATCAAGTTAAGTAGGTAACTAGCTATCTCATGGGAAGAATATGTTTAGAATTGTTTTAGGGATCAATTGTCGTCAAGACATGTTATAAAATATATTTTTGGATTTTCTATAAGGAACTCAAGACAGGAGTAAAGTATTGTTACCAAATTACTTTCTAGGGAGAGTAAGTCTGGGACTGTTTTGTATATGGTTGTACTTGTGATCTCTGTTTAATAATAAATAATGACAAAATAAAGTTAAAAAAAATTGGCAATTAGTATTTGGAGCTATTTTATGTCACATTCAGGCGAGCTTTTCTCATAACCAACTGTCCATCTAGCTGCATCAACAATTTGCTCGTAAACACTTTAAAGGCTACCGTTTTGATCCAATCTTAACCTGGACGCTGGTCAGAATGTCATAAAATGTTTGTCTGTATAAAATCTTGGATGAGACAACCTTAATTTCCAATCAAGCGAGCGTGCTCGCATCCGCAACCATAATATTTAAGAAATGCAATCTTATTAAGATTGCGGCAAGCTTGCGCAAACTTGTCGCAAACTTGTGACGAGCTTGTCGCAAGCGAGTGTTTTGGTGTGGGATGAAATAAAGATTTTATTGCAAGTATGCATGGAAGACCATCTTGTCCATATCTATAACCTACAAGATCTCACCAGCTGTGGGTTTTCCTTAATAAGTAGAACCTTGTATTACTGTGCTAGTTATTTTATTTATTTTTTTTGGGGGGGGGGGGGGGGGGGGCGTGATTAATGACACAGACAAAATAAGATTGAAAAGTTCAGGTTTGCAAAATTCATTAGTCAATATTTTTGTTAAGCTTTGTTTCGACACTTTCTGCCTCTGTATTTTTGCATCAAATGAAAATATTTTCTGAGAATAAATTGCATTACTCAAACTTGAAGTCTTTTAGTGATTATTTCTGTGATGCTTTGTTTTTATTCTTTACCACCTTCAGGATTTTACATGCGGAATATGATGTAAAGTTTGCAGTTCAATCATGTTGTGAGTGGTTGTCCTTATTTTCAGACATCTAGCTCAGCTGTCACAGATATTAAAAAGTGAGATCCCTGACACTGATATGATAGGCAAGATACTGATCACGGATAAATAAAGCCACATTTTGCCTGTGTTGAATCAGCACAGTGCAATTAATTGCATCTATCGAATAAGAGTTGGCTTGATTATTAGTGCAGAATAATTTAGATATCACTGTTGTGTTCGATATAATCGTCAATGTTTTCACGAAGTGGCAAATCACAAATATTCATATTTAAAGTGATCAAAGTAAAAAAATACCTGCTTAATATGAATTGGGAATAAATTCATCTTATCATGTCCGGAACAAAACACATGGCAAAACAAAATAAACGGAAGGTCACGAGTCTGGAGCTCCTGTAAAAATATATGTTTAAAAAAAACAAACACTTAGGTGACAAATGAGCCCTAGGGTAAAGTCCAGGTTGTTCCCAGTATTTCCGAGTTGAGTGCCAAAAGTCTGAGTTTTTCAGAAGTTGGAATTTCTTGGACTTTAACAATATGAAAATCAATTTTCAGCTCAAGCCTAAAGTCTAAGATTTTCCCAATTTTTCCTAGTTTAGTTTTAAAAGTCCGAGTTTTTCTTAGTTTTTCCAACTTATAGTTTATGGAGCCAACCTAAAAGTCCGAGTAAATCCAACCTTTTCCAACTTCGACTAGAAGTCCGAGAAAATCCATGATATTCTGAATACTGGCTATCTCGGAATAACTTGGATTTATTTGGAATTTGATTCAATAGTTGAAGTCCGAGATATTCCAAGTTTGTCTAAGTAAGTAAACATGGATTAACTTGGAATCCATGATTTTACGAGCTTTTCCAACTTAACTCGGATTCTATTTCGCAGGGGATGCTGAAGATGTATGGCTTGAGAAGCCCTGCAGTACAATACAGTTTATTAACTTGTTTATGTTAATATTTCCAGCATTACATTTATCAATAAAATCTATTTTTTTTTTTTTTATTAATGCACATTTTTGTTAGATCCATCTTTCTATTCTTTTCTTGTGTATTTCCATAAATCATTCCTTCTCTATCCTTCCTTCCAAATAACTTTCTTTTCTGCCATCTTACTCTTATTCTTTCTTTGTAACCATCTTTCCTTTGTTTTATTTTTTTCTTCCTCTATCTTTATTTCCAGTCCTCTATCTCCTTTACTTTTAGTTTATCTCTAATGTACTCTAGCTCTGCTGTAATCTACATTTCCTTTAATCTACCTTTCACCTTTGTCTACTTGTTTTTCCATCTGGTATCTTTCTTATGTCCCTTCAATCTTTCCTGCCATATTCTTCTGTCCTTCCATCTTCTTTTCCTCTATTTATCTTTCCTTCTATCTACATTTCCCTTCTGCCATCTAACTTTCCTTTCTTCATCTTCTTTTACTTTCAGCCATATATTACATTGCTTCTATCTTTTTTTTCATTTTCCTTTCCTTCAATCAAAAAACTCTATTCACCTATCTCCTTATTACAGTTACATTTGTGTTATTTGAGTTATACTAGAGCCATTGATTGAATTTTGATAATTAAGTCTTGTGAGTAAAGAAGGACCCAAATAATCTTTCTAGGTAGAACCACTGCTAGCTAGAATATCCCTCATAAATATTCTGTCAGGGTAGAACCACTGCTATCTAGAACATCCCTTATGAATATTCTGTCTGGGTAGAAACACCACTAGCTGCAATATCCCTCATAAATATTCTCTCTGGGTAGAACCACTTCTAGCTACAATATCCCTCATTAATATTCTGTCTGGGTAGAACTACTGCTAGCTAGAACATCCCTTATGACTATTCTGTCTGGGTAGAAACATCACTAGCTACAATATCCCTCATTAATATTCTGTCTGGAAGAACCACTTCTAGCTAGATTTCACTCATAAATATTCTGTCAGGGTTGGTCCACTACTAGCTAGAACATCCGTTATAAATATTCTGTCTGGGTAGAAACACCACTAGCTGCAATATCTTTTATAAATATTCTGTCTGGGTAGAACTACTGTTTGCTAGAATATTCCTCATGAATATTCTGTCCGGGCAGAACAATTGGTAGCTTAAATATCCCTCACAAATATTCTGTCTTGATTGAACCACTGCTAGCTAGAATATTCCTCACGAATATTCTGGATAGATGGAACCGCTGCTATCTAGAATATCCATCATGAATATTTTGCTTGGGTAGAACCACTGCTAGCTGGAATATCCCTCATGAATATTCAGTCTGGGTGGAACCACCGCTAGCTAGAATATACCTCATGAATATTTTGCCTGGGTAGAACCACTGCTAGCTGGAATATCCCTCATAAATATTCTGTCTGGGTAGAACCATCACCAGCTAGAATATCCCTCATGAATATTCAGTCTGGGTAGAACCACTGCTAGCTAGAACATCCCTTATGAATATTCTGTCTGGGTAGAAACACCACTAGCTGCAATATCCCTCATAAATATTCTCTCTGGGTAGAACCACTTCTAGCTACAATATCCCTCATTAATATTCTGTCTGGGTAGAACTACTGCTAGCTAGAACATCCCTTATGACTATTCTGTCTGGGTAGAAACATCACTAGCTACAATATCCCTCATTAATATTCTGTCTGGAAGAACCACTTCTAGCTAGATTTCACTCATAAATATTCTGTCAGGGTTGGTCCACTACTAGCTAGAACATCCGTTATAAATATTCTGTCTGGGTAGAAACACCACTAGCTGCAATATCTTTTATAAATATTCTGTCTGGGTAGAACTACTGTTTGCTAGAATATTCCTCATGAATATTCTGTCCGGGCAGAACAATTGGTAGCTTAAATATCCCTCACAAATATTCTGTCTTGATTGAACCACTGCTAGCTAGAATATTCCTCACGAATATTCTGGATAGATGGAACCGCTGCTATCTAGAATATCCATCATGAATATTTTGCTTGGGTAGAACCACTGCTAGCTGGAATATCCCTCATGAATATTCAGTCTGGGTGGAACCACCGCTAGCTAGAATATACCTCATGAATATTTTGCCTGGGTAGAACCACTGCTAGCTGGAATATCCCTCATAAATATTCTGTCTGGGTAGAACCATCACCAGCTAGAATATCCCTCATGAATATTCTGTCTGGGTAGAACCATCACTAGCTACAATATCCCTCATGAATATCCTGTCTGGATGGAACCACCACTATCCCTCATGAATATTCCGTCAGGGTAGAACCATCGCTAGCTAGAACGTTCCTCATGACTATTCTGTCTGGGTAGAACCACCACTAGCTCAAATATCCCTCATGAATATTCTATCTGGGTAGAATCACTGCTATCTAGAATATCCCTCATAAATATTCCTCTGGGTAGAACCACTGCTAGCTAGAATATCGCTCATGAATATTATGTCTGGGTATAACCAATGCTAGCTAGTATATTTATCATGAATATTCTGTCTGGGTAGAACCATCACTAGCTAGAATATCCCTCAGGAACATTTTGTCTTTGTAGAAGCACTGCTGGCTAGAATATCCCTCATGAATATTCTGTATGGGTAGACCCACTGCTAGCTAGAATATCCCTCATGAGTATTCTGTCTAGGTAAAACCACCACTAGTTAGAATATCCCTCATAAGTATTCTGTCTGGGTAGATCCACTGCTAGCTAGAATATCCATCACAAATATTCTGTTTGGGTAGATCCACTGCTGGTTGGAATATCCCTCATAAATATTCTGTATCAATAGAACCACCACTAGCTAGAATATCCCTCATGAATATTCTGTCTGGGTAGATCCACTGCTAGCTAGAATATCCATCATGAATATTCTGTTTGGGTAGATCCACTGCTAGCTAGAATATCCCTCATGAATATTCCGTCTGGGTAGATCCACTGCTAGCTAGAATATCCATCATGAATATTCTGTTTGGGTAGAACCACCACTAGCTAGAATATCCATCATGAATATTCTGTCTGGGTAGATCCACTGCTAGCTAGAATATCCATCATGAATATTCTGTCTGGGTAGATCCACTGATAGCTAGAATATCCATCATGAATATTCTCTCTGGGGAGAACCACTGCTAGCTTGAATACCCTTCATGAATATTCTGTCTGGGTAGAACCATCACTTGCTAGAATATCCCTCAGGAATATTTTGTCTTTGTAGAAGCACTGCTGGCTAGAATATCCCTCATGAATATTCTGTATGGGTAGACCCACTGCTAGCTAGAATATCCCTCATGAGTATTCTGTCTAGGTAAAACCACCACTAGTTAGAATATCCCTCATAAATATTCTGTCTGGGTAGATCCACTGCTAGCTAGAATATCCATCACAAATATTCTGTTTGGGTAGATCCACTGCTAGTTAGAATATCCCTCATAAATATTCTGTATCGGTAGAACCACCACTAGCTAGAATATCCCTCATGAATATTCTGTCTGGGTAGATCCACTGCTAGCTAGAATATCCATCATGAATATTATGTTTGGGTAGATCCACTGCTAGCTAGAATATCCATCATGAATATTCTGTCTGGGTAGATCCACTGATAGCTAGAATATCCATCATGAATATTCTCTTTGGGAAGAACCACTGCTAGCTTGAATACCCTTCATGAATATTCTGTCTGGGTAGAAACATCACTAGCTAGAATATCCCTCAGGAATATTTTGTCTTTGTAGAAGCACTGCTGGCTGGAATATCCCTCATGAATATTCTGTATGGGTAGACCCACTGCTAGCTAGAATATCCCTCATGAGTATTCTGTCTAGGTAAAACCACCACTAGTTAGAATATCCCTCATAAATATTCTGTCTGGGTAGATCCACTGCTAGCTAGAATATCCATCACAAATATTCTGTTTGGGTAGATCCACTGCTAGTTAGAATATCCCTCAAAAATATTCTGTATCGGTAGAACCACCACTAGCTAGAATATCCCTCATGAATATTCTGTCTGGGTAGATCCACTGCTAGCTAGAATATCCATCATGAATATTATGTTTGGGTAGATCCACTGCTAGCTAGAATATCCATCATGAATATTCTGTCTGGGTAGATCCACTGATAGCTAGAATATCCATCATGAATATTCTCTTTGGGAAGAACCACTGCTAGCTTGAATACCCTTCATGAATATTCTGTCTGGGTAGAACCATCACTAGCTAGAATATCCCTCAGGAATATTTTGTCTTTGTAGAAGCACTGCTGGCTGGAATATCCCTCATGAATATTCTGTATGGGTAGACCCACTGCTAGCTAGAATATCCCTCATGAGTATTCTGTCTAGGTAGAACCACCACTAGTTAGAATATCCCTCATAAATATTCTGTCTGGGTAGATCCACTGCTAGCTAGAATATCCATCACGAATATTCTATTTGGGTAGATCCACTGCTAGCTAGAATATCGCATATAAATATTCTGTATTGGTAGAACCACCACTAGCTAAAATATCCCTCATGAATATTCTGTCTGGGTAGAACCACTGATAGCTAGAATATCCATCATGAATATTCTGTCTGGGTAGAACCATCACTTGCTAGAATATCTAAAATGAATATTCTCTCTGGGTAGAATCATCACTAGCTAGAATATCCATCATGAATATTCTGTCTGGGTAGAACCACTGCTAGCTAGAATATCCATCATGAATATTCTGTCTGGGTAGAACCACTGATAGCTAGAATATCCATCATGAATATTCTGTCTGGGTAGAACCACTGATAGCTAGACTATCCATCATGAATATTCTGTCTGGGTAGAACCAAACCTAGCTGGGATATCTCACTTGAATAGTCTGTCTGGGTAGAACCACTTTCTAGCTGGAATAACCCCCATTCAACTCTTGGCATGCTATGCATAACTCGATCAGGCTACGGCAAAAAGTGTAGATCAGAATCAGCCAACTGCCACTGTTAGCTTTTTGAATGTGCACTATTGCTTGCTGAGATATAAGAAATATCAGTAGTATTGTTTGCATGTACAGTAGTGTTCAGCCCATCGCTTACTTCAGGTTATTAATAAATGCAGCATGCTAAGTGTTAATATTTAAATAAAGACTCTTTATGACAACAATATACGAATGAACAAAAGAGGTATGTTTACCATAACTGTTGCTTATGTGTTAATGAGCAGTGTGTTTTGTTGTTTTGTGTTGGATTGGCAATGAGTAAATGTTTTGTTTACAGCATTATTTTTAGAATATTTTACCACACTTTGGCTGATTGGTGTCATTTCATCATCTTCTGCAGCACTTGCTTTTGTGGAAGGCAGATATAGTTTTTTGTTATTTATGATACTGTCAATAATATGACTGTGTTGTTGTTTTTGCTTGGATTTTAATGTGGGGTAAGGCCTTCAGAAGATTATGTTTTGATAATGTTAAATTATCTTAGAGTGTTGACATTTGTAAGGTAGATGATGATTTTTTTTGTAGAATTAAAATTTCACCTACAGTTATTATTCAGCCATCTACAAACTATTTTCAATAAAAGTTTATACAGTACTGCCTCCACTTTGGTGGAGAGCACCATAATGTGATATAACACATAGTTTAAAGTTGTGCATCACATAATTACTAATATTTGGTACAAAGAATTGTCTGTTTTATATAGATTTAGTGCTGCCTTCACTGTTATACAGACAGTACTTCAAGCAAGTATTGCAATAGCATGCTAAATACCATTATGCAGACACCATTGATTAACACTACCACACTGAGCATTTATGACTTTTTAATAAGGTTTCACATTTAGGTTAAAGCAAAATCCAGTGTTTTTTAAGGTTTTATTTGCTAGAAAATATGTTGCAGTGGCTTGCCAAAGTTTGATATTAAACAAAAAGCAATAGAATGTACTTTGTACTGACTGAAACATCGTGACATACTCCCATCTTAAAGTTCCATTGTTAAGGAAGTAAACAACCTAAATTATTGACATAAATGGAAAGGCAAAAGTTCATGTATAAATGATTGAGGACTTAACTTTCATAATAGTTTACAAATTTATTTTTGCATAAGTGATATATTTTTTACTTTTAATAAATATATTTTCTGTTGTCGGTTTTTATTTTATCCAATTGAATATTCAACCTATTCCCATCCACTTACAATTTTGAAAAAAAAAAAAGTACTGGACTTGGTAATGCAATCTGTAGAGCGTCCTCTCCAGGTATGGGAGGCCCCCTGTTCGATCACAGGCCTGTACATACCAAAGCATTACAAATGCTAGTGATATAACTCCTTTGCTAAGACTCCTGCAAATGTAAGGGTAGTTTCACGACTCGTTAGCCCAGTGTCAGGATAAAGTGACTGGGTATGGTATCATGCCAGGTGTTCACGGCATGATATACACAGTGAAGGCAGCACTATATCTACTTCAAGTGGACACTGTCTCCAGATATCAGAAATATTGTTTGTGGGATGATAAACCCAATAAACAGAAAAAAAAGCTTGATAAAAGATGCAAAGAGTGTTTGTTAACACTCCTAACTACATGCCAGGCTGTTTGTGAAAAAAACACAACTCGGGTACAATAAGTTAAAAAAACCCTGAAAAAACCCTCCTCTTTGGCTTTCAATACATGTGACTAGAGAAATGATGTTTAAGTTTAAGCTTAAATTTAAGACCATTGTCAGCATTTTAGTTGTATGATATAAAAAATCTTGGAGCTGTATTATAGTAATGGTTGGTAAAGTAGGTGCTGACATCTAAAGTGTAATGCTGGTGCTTCTAGATAAACAGGCAGCCAGTGATATGATATATGGAAAAATAAATATATGGCTGATTGATATATCAGTATAATATAAACTAATATCAGACATTACTGATTGCAATTTAGATTCACTTTTTGAACATATATGACAATTATTTAGTATTTTCCTATTAAATGTTCTTCAAAATTTATAAAAGTGAGTTTAATAATTAATTACCATATTTTACAGAATACCCCCTGTGACATTTTTTTCTTCCAATAGGAGCATGCAGTGAAGGTTCCAGTGCTAGGAATCAATTTAGAAAATTGTCTTTTCTATCCAAGGATTTTTTTAGACCATTCAACCACAGCTGGAAATGTTCACAGACTGGCTAACTTTACCACAGCTGGAAATGGTCTCAGACTGGTTAACTTTACCACAGCTGGAAATGTTCACAGACTGGTTAACTTTACCACAGCTGGAAATGTTCACAGACTGGCTAACTTTACCACAGCTGGAAATGATCTCAGACTGGTTAACTTTACCACAGCTGGAAATGTTCACATACTGGTTAACTTTACCACAGCTGGAAATGGTCTCAGACTGGTTAACTTTACCACAGCTGGAAATGTTCACAGACTGGTTAACTTTACCACAGCTGGAAATAGTCTCAGACTGGTTAACTTTACCACAGCTGAAAATGTTCACAAACTGGTTAACTTTACCTCAGCTGAAAATGGTCACAGACTTGTTAACTTTACCACAGCTGAAAATGGTCACAGACTGGTTAACTTTACCACAGCTGAAAATGGTCACAGACTTGTTAACTTTACCACAGCTGAAAATGGTCACAGACTGGTTAACTTTACCACAGCTGAAAATGGTCACAGACTTGTTAACTTTACCATAGCTGGAAATGTTCACAGACTGGTTAACTTTACCACAGCTGGAAATGTTCACAGACTGGTTAACTTTACCACAGCTGGAAATAGTCTCAGACTGGTTAACTTTACCACAGCTGAAAATGGCCACAGACTTGTTAACTTTACCACAGCTGGAAATGGTCACAGACTGGTTAACTTTACCACAGCTGAAAATGGTCACAGACTGGTTAACTTTACCACAGCTGGAAATGTTCACAGACTGGTTAACTTTACCACAGCTGGAAATGGTCACAGACTGGCTAACTTTACCACAGCTGAAAATGGCCACAGACTTGTTAACTTTACCACAGCTGGAAATGGTCACAGACTGGTTAACTTTACCACAGCTGAAAATGGTCACAGACTTGTTAACTTTACCACAGCTGGAAATGTTCACAGACTGGTTAACTTTACCACAGCTGGAAATGGTCACAGACTGGCTAACTTTACCACAGCTGAAAATGGTCACAGACTGGTTAACTTTACTACAGCTGAAAATGGTCACAGACTTGTTAACTTTACCACAGTTTGAAATGTTCACAGACTGGTTAACTTTACCACAGCTGAAAATGGTCACAGACTTGTTAACTTTACCACAGCTGGAAATGGTCACAGATTGGCTAACTTTACCACAGCTGAAATTGGTCACAGACTTGTTAACTTTACCACAGCTGGAAATGTTCACAGACTGGTTAACTTTACCACAGCTGAAAATGGTCACAGACTTGTTAACTTTACCACAGCTGGAAATGGTCACAGACTGGCTAGCTTTACCACAGCTGGAAATGTTCACAGACTGGTTAACTTTACCACAGCTGGAAAATGTAGACTGGTTAACTTTACCTCAGCTGAAAATGGTCACAGACTGCTTAACTTTACCACAGCTGGAAATGGTCACAGACTGGTTAACTTTACCACAGCTGGAAATAGTCTCAGACTGGTTAACTTTACCACAGCTGAAAATGGCCACAGACTTGTTAACTTTACCACAGCTGGAAATGGTCTCAGACTGGGTAACTTTACCACAGCTAAAAATGGTCACAGACTTGTTAACTTTACCACAGCCAGAAATGGTCTCAGACTGGTTAACTTTACCAAAGTTTGAAATGGCCTCAGAGTGGTTATCTTTACCACAGCTTGAAATGGTCACAGACTGGTTAACTTACCACAGTTTGAAATGGTCTAGGACTGGTTAACTTTACCAAAGTTTGAAATGGCCTCAGAGTGGTTATCTTTTCCACAGTTTGAAATGGTCTCAGACTGGTCATCTTTACCACAGCTGGAAATGGTCACAGACTGGTTAACTTTACCACAGCTTGAAATGATCTCAGACTGGTTAACTTTACCAAAGTTTGAAATGGCCTCAGAGTGGTTATCTTTACCACAGCTGGAAATGGTCTCAGACTGGTCATCTTTACCACAGCTGGAAATGGTCACAGACTGGCTAACTTTACAACAGCTGGAAATGTTCACAGACTGGCTAACTTTACCACAGCTGGAAATGGTCACAGACTGGTTAACTTTACCACAGTTTGAAATGGTCTCAGACTGGTTAACTTTACCAAAGTTTGAAATGGCCTCAGAGTGGTTATCTTTACCACAGCTTGAAATGGTCACAGACTGGCTAACTTTACAACAGCTGGAAATGGTAGCAGACTGGCTAACTTTACCACAGCTGGAAATGGTCACAGACTGGTTAACTTTACCACAGCTGGAAATGGTCACAGACTGGCTAACTTTACAACAGCTGGAAATGGTCTCAGACTGGTTAACTTTACCACAGCTGGAAATGGTCACAGACTGGTTAACTTTACCACAGTTTGAAATGGTCTCAGACTGGTTAACTTTACCAAAGTTTGAAATGGCCTCAGAGTGGTTATCTTTACCACAGCTTAAATGGTCACAGACTGGCTAACTTTACCACAGCTGGAAATGGTCTCAGACTGGTCAACTTTACCACAGCTGGAAATGGTCTTAGACCGGTCAACTTTACCACAGCTGGAAATGGTGTCAGACTGGTCAACATAACCACAGCTTGACATTGTCTGAGACTGGCCAGCTTTACCACAGCTGGAAATGGTCACTAACTGGTCACCTTTACTATATATAACTTGAATTGGTTTCAGTTTGGATCATAGAATGGCAAATTCCAGGCAGTCTTGCTTTTGGCAGAATGTTGTAAAACTGTTTTGTTTTAATGTGGGTTATTATTTGGTGCATTTTTTTAAATGTCAAGCAAATGAGGTTGTTATAGTCAAGTTGTATACATATAAATCCAGATCATGGAATTTGTGGTATGATCTTCAGTCATGTGACCGCAAATTGTCTTTATTAACAAAATATATCTCAAATTGTTTCAATCAACCCAGGTATACAAATGGGTACCTGAAGGGGTTACTTGGGTTGTGCACATGACATCCTGTTTCAATTTGTCTCACCTACAAGCATTACAGAAGCATTAAAGCCAATGACCAGAGGGATAAAACTGTAAAGTTGGCTGAATGTGTCATTAACTAAGAAGACTGTAAGCCCAAACTTTACCTTTATGATGGCTCTTGGAATATATAGGCAGCTTGTAATAAGATGAAGTACAACATTCAAAAACAACATCTCTTGCCTTTTTATTTCATTTATTTCCTTCTTTCACTGATTTTACTTCTAAATATACCTTACTAACTATGGGTTGCATTTATGTCAAGCTTAAAATGTAGTTATTTTTTATGAAACAATGTTTAGGACATGAGAAACAATACACTTCTGGGATGCTTTATTAAGTGTCCTAAAACAAGAATAAAAATTTGCAGTTTCTTCAGCGATCCCTTATTTTACAACTTAAATAAAGATGAATAATGTTTTAATGCCATATTGGTGGCATGACACTTATGCTGTCATTTTCTTTTAACTACATGTTTTACTATCTAATGATTATTATAGTAAATCATGAGCCATCAATTGTGGAGACAGTAAAAAGCAGTAACAAATCTTAGTTTGCTTTTTTACAGACTTACAACCATTTTATTACAATTATTTCCATACATACATAACATGCCTGCAACATGTTACAATTTCTGTTTTGTATTTCAGGAAAAAAATTATAGTTTTGGCCTGCCATGGATGTCATGAGAACTGAACACTGATGTCAGCATGAAGTTGCAGGTAAAGTTGATATTGTATTTTGTTTTCAGCATCATAAGCAGCAGCAACACCATTTGTCTATCAAGTCTGATATTCATTCAGGCTTTGTTTATTTGAAATGAATTAAGGTATTTAAAAAAAACATAAATCTCACTTTCAACAAAAAAATCTTAACCTTTTTGCATCTGGCTGCATATTGAAGTATAAAATACATAATCTATTTGTAAATGAAACATTTTATTTCAAAGACATACAGTATGATGCAAATCTCTTGCTTCTTTGATTGAGATGATATTCCTAATATCACTTAACTCAGAACACTTCAACTTCAAGCTCATAGCATGTACCGTTAAAAGGTGTGAGCTTGTTGCACTTGTTTTTTTTTTACCATGCTCCTCCATTGTAGGCCAATCAGCATCCTGTTTTCTGTCTATATATGAAGAAATGATATATATTATTGATTTTATTAGATAATATGCTTTGCTCTAGAGACTATATCATGAAGTTGTGTACAGTCTCAAAAAGCAAGCAAATTATACTTAGTATACATAAATGTTTACCGACACCTGTCCAGTCCTTCATGCATTTGGAAACAATGATGGCTGGACAAAATAGTTTACCAAGGTGCCAAACATTCATCACCTCAAAAAAGTCATGTGGCATTCTTTTATGGTAGTCCTAAGAGAATGATATAGAGTTGATTCATGACATGTTAAAACATGCATATCGTTGTTAAGGTTATATAAATTAAGACAATACAAAAGGATGTAGTTTTTCACATTATAAATGACATACAGGTTTATGCTAGGGTTGTGGTTCTCTTAAACTAACCTTTATAGATGAAATTATTAGTTGGATAAAATAAAATCAACTGTTTATGCATCTTTTTTGCTTACATTTATCATCCACCCATCAGTCTTTCTGTTGTCCAGAAATGGTGTAATGTGAAGCAGGTCAGATATAGTGCTATGTTCACAGTATATAGCATGCCTTGTCTTATTTCACTTACTTTTTTCTGTTTATGTATGTTGACAAGAAGCTGTAAAGTTTACGTCAATAAAACATATGTTCTGTTCTGTGCCATGAACATCTAGCATTATAACACTAACAGGCATCCCATTTTGACACCAGGCCGATCAGTTTATCGAACTTCTCATATATTTCCTTGAGCTTTAGCAGAGGAGCTTAACCAATTACATTTGTAGCTTAACTGTTTTAAGAAGCAGAGTGGAGCTATTGCCACGACCCATTCATCAGCATTGGCATCAGTATTGGTTTTCCTTTTAATTGAAGTCTGTTTCTAAAAAGTCATCAAAATTATTGACTTCATAACTATCAAAGAGGAAACTCATTTCAAAAGGGCAGGTAAGTCAAAAATTAATTTTGTCAGTCATGTCACTTTTTTTTACTTACGACTTTACATAGTATATTCCTCAGCAGTAAGGAAAGTGAAGTGTGCTGTCTCTGGACACCTCTTGTTAACGAATTTAGTATGTTGCATTCTGGATTTGAACACAGGACCTTCCGTACCCGGAGCCAATGCTCTACTGATTGTTTATCTACACCCGGATTCATTGTCTCAAAATGACTACTTTCCAAAGTAGTAAATACTTCAGTGCATGCACTGCTTTTATTTATGAAATCAATCAAATTTGCTTTTAACATTGTTTCTTTCAACAACGACATTGCAGCCTTGTTCTTTTTATTTCATGTTGCATTGCACAATAGTTCACAATGCTTTGACAATCCCTGCTAGAGTGGAAAATAAATCTTTTCAGATTAATGACAGATTTATAACTTCCAAAAAACTTTTTTTGGAAATCAGTATGTTCCAAAATCAAAGTTTAGCAGGAGGACATTTTTTGAAGGAAACAATACGGCCATTATGTATTAGCTTTCAGGTATTTTCCATTTCCCCACAAGCATACTTCCTTTCATGTCTGCTGGATTTCATTTGCTGCCCAAGATTTCTGTCTGCCGATTAGCTTTACCTTCCACATCAGAATGTGTTCTACCGTCCCCACCTGCTAAACAAAGGGTACCTCTGTCGAAAATTATTGCCTATATTTAGACATAAAAAGACGCAGTATATTTGGCGATCATTTCCCCCAGGGGAGATGTCGTCTGCTAGTTTATAGCATACCTGCGTTCCCCATGAAAGCACAAAGTGCCATAGCAAGCTGGTATACCCTCATCAAACAAACAGACCTACTTTGTACCTAAAATCTCTGAAGTTATCAATATACATTTATGGCATTTTCATGCATGAGAGACTGAGGCAATTTAAATAAAGTTCTATTCCTGTGCTCACATAGGGTTTTGAAAGTAGTTCCCACACTCGAATACGAGTACCCATAATGCATCTTGATTTATCAGGGGAAGAATTTTAATACAGTTTCTGAATTAAACTGGCAGGTAGCAGTATATCTGAGAAAAAGTTTATATCCCTGGTGATTGGGTCTGTATACCTGCCACTGATTGGCAAATGTTTGTGTCGCCACGACGACCATGAATCAGCTGTTAAGTGACATTGGAAAACATTTCATCTAACTCCCCCTCCCATCTCAATAATTGGAATCTTTAAGATCTCAATACAGTTAATGTAAAATAATTGATGGTTGGTTTTTACCCATATTTTGCTTGAGGAGAGATTTTAGTTTCATGCTTGAGCTAATTGCAAAAATGTGCGGCCCCATGGAAATATCAGAATATCTATTTTTTTGCCCCAATCATTCACTTTATGCATCTTCTTTTCCTAACGATATTCTGTCAGTGATAGTTAAACAAACTTATTTGATATTTTTTTTACTATTAAATATTTAAAGGGACTTGCTCAAAGCTGATCAACTTAGAATTCATTAAAAGTTTGTTTCAAAAGGCAGCAAAACTTTTGTTAAATTTCATTGACTAATGGAATAAAACACTATCTCTGATAACTTTATTATATGTGAACATACTATCCTTAAAAAGTTGTGCTGTCTTTAGGTTAGGAGAATCAAATGCATTGCAATGCTTTTGTTAGTTGCTTTTAGATAAGCAACCTAGAGTACTTCTGAATTGACCAAGTGCTGGTACTGGTCGTGTGCATAAGACAGTTACAAACAATACATAGATTAATTGGATAGTGACCTAATATTTTTAGTAAATATTAAGAGTGGATCTATATCTTCTACCACTGCTAAGATTGGAAAGTATCAGTTTGATTGAACTATATGTTCATTAGTTATACAGTATCAGTTTAATAGGTGAGCTATATGTTTATTAGATATTACAATTTCCGTTTGATGGATGAGCTATATGTTCATTAGATATTACAGTTTCCATTTGATGGGTGAGCTATATGTTCATTGGATATTACAGTTTCCGTTTGATAGGTGAGCTATATGTTCATTAGATATTACAGTTTCCATTTGATGGGTGAGCTATATGTTCATTAGATATTACAGTTTCCATTTGATGGGTGAGCTATATGTTCATTAGATATTACAGTTTCCGTTTAATGGGTGAGTTGTATGTTCATTAGATATTACAGTATCAGTTTAATAGGTGAGCTATATGTTCATTAGATATTACAATTTCAGTTTGATAGGTGAGCTATATGTTCATTAGATATTACAGTTTCCGTTTAATGGGTGAGCTGTATGTTCATTAGATATTACAGTATCAGTTTAATAGGTGAGCTATATGTTCATTAGATATAACAGTATCTGTTTGATAGGTGAGCTATATATGTTCATTAGATATAACAGTATCTGTTTGATAGGTGAGCTATATGTTCATTAGATATAACAGTATCTGTTTGATAGGTGAGCTATATATGTTCATTAGATATAACGGTATCAGTCTGATAGGTGAGCTATATGTTCATTAGATATTACAGTTTCCGTTTGATAGGTGAGCTATATGTTCATTAGATATTACAGTTTCCATTTGATGGGTGAGCTATATGTTCATTAGATATTACAGTTTCCGTTTGATAGGTGAGCTATATGTTCATTAGATATTACAGTTTCCATTTGATGGGTGAGCTATATGTTCATTAGATATTACAGTATCTGTTTGATAGGTGAGCTATATATGTTCATTAGATATTACAGTTTCCATTTGATGGGTGAGCTATATGTTCATTAGATATTACAGTTTCTGTTTGATAGGTGAGCTATATGTTCATTAGATATTACAGTTTCCATTTGATGGGTGAGCTATATGTTCATTAGATATTACAGTTTCCGTTTGATGGGTGAGCTATATGTTCATTAGATATTACAGTATCAGTCTGATAGGTGAGCTATATTTTCAGTTAATTACAGTTTCCATTTGATATGTGAGCTATATCTTCATTAGATACTCCAGTATCAGTCTGATAGGTGAGCTATACATGTTCATTAGATATTATAAAATCAGTTTGATAGGTGAGCTGTATGTTCATTAAATATAACAATATCAGTTTGATAGGTGAGCTAAATATGTTCATTAGATATTACAGTATCCATTTGATAGGTGAGCTATATGTTCAATAGTTATTACAGTATCAGTTTGATAGGTGAGCTATATGTTCATTAGATATTACAGTTTCTGTTTGATAGGTGAGCTATATGTTCATTAGATATTACAGAATCCAGTTGAGAGGTGAGCTATATATGTTCATTAGATATAACAGTATCCATTTGATAGGTGAGCGTTTTTAGATATATATGAGAGACAGACAGACAGACAGAGACAGAGAAAGACAGACAGAGAGACAGATAGAGAGACAGAGATGGATCATGTTATAGGTTAATCTTATGTTCAGATACTTTGTGCCTTGGGCTATGATCCACTATTAAAACCGAAGTTCAGTTTAATGTTGAATGCTGTTGATTTGTTTATATTCTAAAATGTCATCTTGAAAGTTGCCAATATGTTACAGGTGACTTTCATCAACAGGTTGGATTGGGCTGTGGGCTGTGACAGACCATTTAGACTTGAATGACTATCATCAAAGACTGCTGCAGCCTACAGGGCTATACTTCCATTTTCTGCATCACTGACTTTCACCACAATCTTACTTCTTCCAACATTCCCTATTTGCTTCCCCCCTCCCTCTCTTGTTGTCACCACTGCTTCTGGGCCTGGTTATGCTGTTTCATGTTGTTAGACCACTGGGGGAAGATTTAACCAAGTGTGGTTCAGCCCTTATCTTGCTGCAGTTGTTTATTATAAACAGTATATTTGTATTTAAAGTGTGCATGGTATCAAAGTAAAAGCAGAATATATAACGAGACACCATTATAGTCTGATAACTAAAATTGTCAGACAGCCACAACAATAGAAGTATAAGCAGTACATATTCTTGCTAAATGAATTGATTGTGTAGGACTACAATGAGCATCCAGTAACATCGGTGCAGAAAATCAAAGTATTTACATATTTGGGATTTTGTTCTGTTTTTGTTTCCTAGTATTCTTTTAGATTTTTACAAGGAGTCTCCACATGATTCAATGGCCACACAATAAAAACTGCTTTTTGTGTGTCAGACATAATGTCAGGTCTCAAAAGGGTTTTTATTCTGTTGTGACTGTGGCAACATGAGTCAATGCATTCTTGTCTGCTTACTGTCTGGAATTATTCCCCATTATGCTTTATTTGTTAATAACCTGATTGAAATTCTTAGTAATCTACTGATAAAGTCATGCATAAGTTGTAACTCACATTGATATTACTAGAGACAAGGCAAAAAGGGCAGATCTTGTTCAGACCACTGGGAGCTGGCTGGTCATAATCTTCACTGTTTGCCTAAAACCTTACCATTTTGTGCTTTGTAGACTTAGAGTTACTCATTAATAAACATCAAAAAATTATTTTGCCTGAGGCTGATTACCTTTGCCTAAGATAGTATAGAGTTTAGTTAAAACAATATAATCTGCCTAGACACATGATTTCTGGTTAGCAGCCCATTTTGATAGAAACAATCACATGCTCTTATTCATATAATTATTTTCATTTCTGTAACAAATTATTTGATCATATTTGTAACATTAGCAATGCTATACTGTTGAATGCCCACACATTAAGTGCTGATAGACCAGACAAGAGCTCCAAGTACAGGCCACCGTGGTGACATATGAGTCTTTAAAAATGGTAGTGGTAACTCTCTCTTGCAACTCAGTAGTAACAACAATCACTGATCTCTACAACCACTATCATCACTTTATCTAGCACCACCAACACTACCACCACTACTATTCTCATCATCCCAACCCTCACTACTACCTTTGACAGCACCTCTTTTTATAGCAACATTTTCATAATCATTATAATCACCATCATAATTTGGTAACAACAATCTCTGCCATTATCATATCCACCAACATTATAATCACCCATATCCAATTAGCACTTTCATTTTTATCATCATGAAACTTCCAAACAATTTTAGTAGGCGTTTTTGCTTTCGAACTTGAGGTATTTTTTGAAACAGTGGCAGATTGTTTTTGCCTGTTTGATGAAACAGTGGCAGATTCATTTTTGTTTGATTTGTTTTCACTGACACTTGCTCTGTTGTGCAAAAATATTCAGAATATTTTTCTTTTTTTTTTAGCGAATCGGAAGCCATTTTTTCAAGTATACAACTCTTCATGTAGAAGAAAATATATGAATCAGCCAATGAAATGGAAAAATATATGCAGTTGCCTGCCTACTGCATTTGGGCACCTGCATAAGTACCGGTTACCAATAGACTGTTATTTTATTCTTTATAGTGTGTTCGAACTTAGCTAGGAACAATGCTGAATGGTGTCTTTATAATATTTGCTCCTTGATATTTATTAAACTGATTCTTGACTGGACAATTTTGCCATGACATCGGTCGCATGGTCATCAAATTTGATGAGACATCTTTTTTTTCCGAGACAGTAACGCATGATCGCTGCCTCGGCAGAACACTGCATGACCAAATTACACTTGTTATTACATTGGAGTTACGA
The DNA here is from genome assembly GCA_007844125.1 of Sinonovacula constricta. Taxonomy (NCBI): domain Eukaryota; kingdom Metazoa; phylum Mollusca; class Bivalvia; order Cardiida; family Solecurtidae; genus Sinonovacula; species Sinonovacula constricta. Next base: position 2,092,561 of record CM017565.1, read on the forward strand.
TAAAGACTGTCTTAGCTAAAAACAAAACTAAATGCAATAAAGTACTAACAGTCAGATTTCCCATCTCCCCAGACAATGGCTTTCTATCAAAATTGTGTATCTAATACATGTATTGGGGAATCATTTGGATACAACCTTTCAACAGAGCATGTAAGTACAAAAGACAAGTACTCCATATGGTCATGAATCTGTCCTGTTTCTTTGAAGCCCTCTGAGGACAGGAAGTGCCCCATTAACCACATAGCCTGCTAAGCACAAACTGATTAAAACAGATAGCATATATCCTGATCAGCCAATTCCCCCTTTACAGCTGCATGATCAGGATCTACAATATTTGCTGCTGAGTCTATAGCAGTGTGTGAACATAGTCTGTAGTTGTTCAATCTGAGCTTAGAATTTGTATTAGTTACTGACAAATGTAACAGAGGAAGGGTTAACGCTGCTGTCATGCTGCAGATCTTCCATGGGAGATCATGACTTCTCTCGTTTCCTGCCTCTTCAGTCACAGTCATGTGTCCATGATATAATTTCTTGTGTCTGTTATAATTCCTCCTTGTACTCAACACTCACAGTTAATGGGTTGAGGTATTACTCAGAATATAGTGCTGTGCCCAGAATGAAATCATACTTAACCAATTTTAACATGGGTTTTTTTTAAATGCAAACTTCAAAATGGATTTTATATTCTTGTTGTTTTAAATACATAATATGTATTCTTTTCTAACATTTTTTTCTAAATATACAAAAGGTTTAGGGGATGCATGTTTATTTGGCCCTATGAGTGACATTAATTAATTCGCATTTTTTTACTTTAAAATTGTTAAATGCATGAATGCTGTGAAACATGTTGTGTTGACAAATGGGAAATTACGCACAAAATCAAAAAATAATAAGCATGTATTGACCATTACCACCATTGTATGGTATCATATAGTTATGTGGCTCTCTGTTATGTGATGTCACTATGAGTACTTGGTATAACTATTTGTAGTTAGAGATGGGTAGTTCATGCTGTGGTGGTATTCTTTTGATAAATTTGAAGACACACACTAATTTTAGACAATATCACAAATGTGAGGTAAATACATTCTAAAAGGACTGCAGAGATTTCATCTTGATATGATGTCGATCCCCTGTCCTGTTTTCAGGCAAGACCAGTTTCTTCCCACAGTTACTACTAAACCTTTAAATAAAACCTGGCTTGTCCTATTTTACCTTTAAGAAACATTTTTTTTTTCACTTTTTTTTATTTTGCCTGATGTGCTTGGTTAAATTACTCCCTGTTAACAACTATGAAGCACATAGCACACAGATTCAGTGCACTGTTTGAGCAGCAATATTTCAGTTATAGGTTAATATAATGTCTACAGAATGGTTTGTACTCGTTAATAGAACATTACCTGCAATAATAAAGACAGAAGAAGTCAATTACTTAGGTTCGGGTATCCAAATAATCCATTTATTTGACCTGACTGAAATCTGACTTATTTGACAATTGTAGTGCCATTAAAACCCTTCATAAATTGCCTCAGTTTTACCAAATAATGTGGTGCACAAGGTTAAGACAAATGATTTGCTATTAGCATGTTGAATGGAGCAAGCCAAAGCATTCCAAAATTTAGTGTGTTTTTTAAGCATTCCATATAATGTTACAACACCTCCAAGACAGTGCACAAAAAAGTCAAAACTTCTGATATAACCAATGAACACATTTTTCTTTATTTGGCTAAAATATATAATAAAAACTGACTGCCCATTGAGTTTTGCTATTACTCCTTAACATAAAGTAGGTTTTGGGTCAGCTGTGGGGACCAATCTTACCTTAGGTTTTACTACATGGTATTGTAAGGGGAGCTATAAAACTTGGCATATCTGATAAAAGTTAAAATTGAATATCAGCATATACAATTATAAAAAGAAATGTGATATGTGATGGTTTATTTGTAACAATAAGTTATAGCCTAAGAACTGGTGTTTCACAAGAAGTATGCAGAGAAGAATTAATAACTGTTTGAAATTAAAATGCTAAATGAATTAATAATTTCTGCTTAAACAACACTTTTGAGTCACCTGACACCTACATAAAAGACCTATCTATCTGATTGCAGTCATGTCTGTTCATGTGTCTATATGTGAGAGGGGTGTACCTCTCTGGTATTCTACCAATGTATCCCAGATCAGACCTGTCTGTCTGTACGGACACTATGAACATCAGTGGGCTATGTAACCGCTACAGGTATTACACAGTTTGTTATCTCCCTGTTGGATGTTATGACTTGTTCTGTATTTCTCTTCATCATCACTATCTCTCTATCTTATGATTCATCCCTCTTATTCTATCAAAACAAACAAACTCTTACTCTTTAATTTCTTTTAAAAAAGTCCTATGCGTTTATTTAGTGTTCTGTTTGTATTTTCTGCACACATCCCTATTTCTATCCATTCTTCTTCCTTCCTATCATTCTTCTTTTATCTATTCTGGATTTTTTTTCTGGATTTAAAAAAAATAAAATTCATTGAATTATGTGGAGAGTAAAAATTACATCAAATCTATATTTTATGAATTTCCATCTTATGTTCTTTGGAACTTATATGTCATTTCTATCTAATTTTTTTTCAATTTTAAAATCTCAAAGCAGGTCAACTTTTGTGGAAACTGGATTCCTTGACACAACTCCATTTGCCTTAAACTAAGTGTTATAAATAAAAGCTTGTATTTTGTTGGATTCATTTATACAAACTTGCTCCTTATATCACATATTATCACAACCGTTGTGATTTTCCACAAGGACAGTTACCTGAACTGTAAGTGGGTCATGGGTTCCTTGTATCTTGCTTTGTCTTGTATCATAGTGCCTCCCACCCTTATCTGCAAGTGTTTTGACACCAATTTATAATATTCCAATAAATCTGGGCAAGTCAAGATTCTACATTTCCCACCAACCCTCTAGCTATGTACCTGAAGCCATAAAGAGCTATCTAATGTGTGTCAATAAGGAGATACAGCAGTAACACTGCAGGTCCCCAAAGAATGGGACAGCCCTGGGGCTCCACAGATAATGTTCCAGTAAGCCCAGGTAGACTGGAGGCAAACACAGGTACCCAGACACTAAATTATCAAGTGCCTGCCTTATCAGGAAGTATTCCCTTCAAAGCTATAAAAATATTCCAGTTCTAACAACCCGAGCCCATGTGCCTTAATATCTCTGTGTATAGTCACAGCATTCCACTGCATGCCAGCAGATGACACTGCTCTGTTCCCTCCAAAATCTGTCAAAGTGTCCCAGGCGGCCAACAGGTAGGGATGAGATAGAAGCAGCCATTTGCAGGACGGTTATCTGCTTAATGTGAAATCACAGTTACCAAGGATTGCAGGAAGGAAATCTTGAAATATTTCCTCATTTTTGACCAGGTACTTATAGCTGCTTTTAAACCTTTTGTTTATGGTAATTTGTGCATGTATTTATACATACTTTATGTATGATTTGTTTCTGGTCAAATTTATTCAGCATTTAATCTTAACTACTTCTTGAATAATGTTGAGATGGGATGATAGTATCCTGTTTTCCTTGACCTTGAATATACGAGAAACTTAAATAGACAAACAACTATCATAATGTCAGGACTTTCTTTAGGTGCTCAAATTTTACATAAATATTACTGGTAGTTATTGAAAGTCTAGACTACTTTTAACATATTCCAGAGTTTAAAGTTTTCAAAGGTTAAGAGTCTTGTATTTGTGTGCAAGTAAATCCCTATCAAGAGTAATCTTTAGTTATCATATTTCTCTAAAATATCAAGTTTCAGCAATTTTTTGTATGAAATGCTGTAAACTACTGTTCTGAATATGCTCTCCCCAGAGCTGACCACCAAGGCAACTCTGTTGTAAGAACCCCTCAGGAGCAGGGGGTCGTGAGTTTAAACTCCACACTGGGTAAATGGTTTTGCAGCTCATTAACATACCAGCCATGCTGGGGTCCCTGTGGCTGAGCAGTTCCTCACCCCCTAACTTGCGTGGTTTCGTCCCATTTGGGGAGAAACTTTCATCTAGTGAGGGTTTGTCAGCTGATCTGTGGTGTACTGTGGTTCTACCCTGTCTGGGGTCTTCCTCCACCAATTATGAGCTGAATGTGGCCAATATGATCATAATTGTTTCTGTGTGCGGTAACAAACAAACAAACAAAACAGACAGCCATATTTGTTCAAAATCATGATTTCTGTAAGTATCACTGCACCAGTTACATCCGAGGGATGATTGTCTCAAGGACGGAATTACCCGAGAAGTTCCGATTGCTACATAAGGCTGTTAGCCTTACATATACCCTAGATCTTTTTGTTGGAGCATAAGGTGAAAAGGAAAACATGCTCAGTGTGGGAGAACTGTTATCTTGGGATAGAGAAAATGTATCATAGGATGAATGAGTAACTTAAACAAAGGGTTCGATGGCAATTGTGATAGAGAGGTTGTTTTGTTTATTGGGTTTATCATCCCACCAACAGTATTTCAGTTATCTGGAGAGAGAGTTCCCTTGAAGCACATATAGTGCTGCCTTCAATATGTATAGCATGCCATGAACATCTGACATGATACCACACCCAGTCACATTATCCTGATGCAGGCCAACCAGTCATGGAATTACCCTTATGTTTGCTGGAACATTAGCAAGGGAACAATACCACTACCATTTTTTATGACTTTGGCATGTCAATTCAGGGGCCTCCTGTACCTCAGTAGGGGGCTCAGTAGGAGAGAAAATATCAGAGTAATTATGAATAAACGGAGAATAGAAAACATCTTGAAATGAATATTAAATTCAGGTAAAGAACAAGAGGGATCTATTTATAAATGATAAGGAAGACAGGACTAGGTATACATGTAGAAAACAGGTGGATACAGGGAGGGTATTAGGAATAAGGAAGAAATGATTGTCATATGATTATGGTTACCTGACTGATGTGTCCATTTGTAAATAAAAGATCTATAAAATTTACTGATTGGGACACAGAGGGACAATTATATGAAATGGAAAACAGATAGGAGAAGTTTCTAAAAGTAAAGAAAAGAAAAAATACATTGTATCAAGAAATAAAAAGGAAACAAAAAAAGTGTTTAAATATTGGAAAGGCAAAAAGAGAAGGGGAATCGGTAAAAAAAATGAAAGGAAGTAGTATTTGATTAAATAAATCAAGAAAGTGGGAGGTAAGAAGTGGCAGGAAGAAAGAAGAACAAGCAGGATTAGATAATATGAAGCTGTTGTGTCAGTAAGAAGATCAGGAGGGTTCAAACTCCATAGACTGAGGTAGATTAGACTTGGAAAGGAGGGATGGTTAGAAGGTGGGTTACAGGTAGAATAACTGGCCGATAAGATATTCTGATATCTACCCAGTCCCTCAAGTCAGGTGACAGCAGGTTACATTATGCAGACATAATCAGTGTAGAGATGCTAACCTGGACTTTAGAACACTGATTTCACTGAGACATTATCTCCGGACAAATAAACCTATCTATACAAGAGGTCCCTGGGACTAGGATTTATCTTGTCAAATAATCAGTGGATTCCATGCCGTGCCACCCAGATCTGTTCCGTAGGAACTTTTGGACCCCCACCACCCCTTTCCCACATTTTGATTTCTTCTCATTCTCCTTTTCCATCTTCTATCAGTGGTGCTGATTGTTTGGGACAGCCAATGAAATCTTTATTGTCATCTTGGAAAATTAACAAAGATGCAGTAACCTTGTCAGCCTTATTTAAAATCTGATGTGACATTATTATTATGGACAGTGTGTTGACTGGTTAGATAAAGTTAAAAGAGTTATAACTATTACTAAGTTATACAGTGTAATTCCAGTCCAATGACATTTTATGAAGGAAAATCTGGTGTTAGTGTTTCTGCATTGTTCGAGACTAAGCTTGCTTCATTACACTTGACAAAGATCAGTGAAAACAGTGGACATGAAGACAATTCTGTAAGTCATATTCATTTTACAGATTGTTGTTTTAATTGTTTTAAATTGTTGTTATTGTGGTTCAGTCATCAAAAGTCTGTCATTGTTTTAACTGTAATTATTTTGTTATACATAGATAAACAATTCCAGATTTGAAATAGTGAATCCATACACTGATGCTCATGAGGCATTCAATGAATGAATTGATAAGAAACAGAACCAAAAGGATGACCCAAGTTGACCTGTGGGGTTGATCCAACCAGTGGACGACTTGAAGCTGACCTGTGGGGTCGGTGGATCTATCCAGATATTTATCTGGGTCCTTTTTCACACAAAATAGCTGGATGTTGCTATAATTATAAAAATGTGTAATAGATGTCAAGTAGAATATAGCTGTTCTTTAATTATTAAATTGTTTTACTCATATTTTAAAGTATACACCCACACACACACACCCACCCTGACAGTGATTTGATAGTTACTGAAGTGATGTTTTATTTTTTATAATTAATAACTGTACCAAGCCTGCATATTTTGAAGATAATGAAGCTGTTTATGAGTTAATTTTTCCTGATTTTTCAACCTTTTGTTAGTCAGATTTGTTTCTCAAACCTTTCCATTGGGGTTGCCCGTGGCATAGTGGTAGAGTCGCCGTTTTGTAACTCTTCTGACTACTTAGCCTCCCACCACACAGGTTGGAGTCCCGGTTGGGGCGAAGGTCTTAATGTGGGAAGGTCTTCCAGTTGACTTGCTGTGCGCCAGTGGTTCTGCCCAGACATTTGTCTAGGGTCTTCCTCCACCAAAAAGTGGACGTTGCTATAATGATCATAATTGGTCACTGCAATGTATTTAGGAACAAAACAATCACAAACCTTTCCATTAAGATTACGATCTAACATTAATAAATGAGCTTATCAGTTAGGTAACAACAGACTTTACCTAAGTCTGTTATAATTCATTTATTTAAAATAAAAGAAACTGCCAATTTCTTTGGTTCCTTTATGTCTGTGGATGATTTGTAATGTTTTGCCACTATGATTAATTAAATATTTGGCAAGGTCCTGATGATTTTTGTCTCTGGGAAACTTACTGTTTTAGAACACATCAATGCACCAGGCAATAGCAAACATAATGGAGCAGTCTATAACTAAATGCATAGTGGCATGTTGGCAATTACAAAAGGGATATTATAATTAAATTTTTCTATTATTTTTCTATTTAGGTGTTAGTTGTAAGCAGTGCTATGATTTGCTTCAGCTTAAAAATGTAGCATTGATCTCAGAACACCAGTCGTACCTGAGTGCTGATGTGTCCAGGCCATCTTAATGTAGGGTGGTAAAATCAACTTTAGGGAAGGAGCAATAGGGAAGTTTCTACATAATCTGTAGCTGGTGCTAAAGTAATTGTATTGTTACAATCTGTCACGTAGTAAAGTATGACATCTGAGGCAGAAAGTGACTACTCTCCTTGTAGTAAAGTTACAAAGAGTCTTCTCTCCACAAATTGGTGCAAATTAATCTTCCTCCTAGAGAGCAAGCAACAAAAGAACTGAAAACAAAATTTTCACTGTCTCTTAGGTTTCCACGGTGATCGTGATAACATTTTATTTCCATGATAGTCTCTCCATGTTTTGTAATGAGATGTGCTGGAAAGTGAATTGATATGAAAATGAATTGTACCACCAGTTGGGCAGAAACTTCCTGTTTTCATTCACAAGCATCAGTTGTCAGCCATCTTATATTGAATTGTTAGGATGTTATTTCTGTTAATAGATTATAAGGCCAGACTGAAACTAACATTTGAATTTGAATCAGTCATCTATGATAATAAAATTAAATAATTAAACAAGATATAAAACTAGGAAATAAAACTATAATATTTTTCATTCTGTTTTTCTTCTGATCTTTGGAACATGTTCTTCACATAATGCATTTTCTCAATCAGGTTTAATTACTATAAATTTGCATAATGTGTGAAGTATGGAATTACGGACAAATAAGTTTAAGGAAAATGACCGAGTTCATTTGCGTTAAATATTATTTTCATACAGTATTGTAATCATGTTTTGAAAGACCAACATTTGTCACATGACATCATCTATATTCGTATAACAGCTGATAGTATTGTTTATGTATTTCCACTGTACCAGATTACACTATCAGGTGCTATCGGGTAATATACATGTATTTCTGGGTATATGCATCAGTTGTGAATGACCTGTGTGGTCACCAATTTGGTAGTGCTGATCCAGGATTGAATCAGTAATAACTAAGATTAAAAAATGCAATAGATATCACCTCTGGTTTACTGACAACTTGCTGGTTGGACAAGTCAGTCAACAAACAAAAGGATCAGAATCAGTTATATCAACTTTCACTCTGTGTGGGTTTTTTCTGGGAAACATACAGTAATAAGTAACATAAAATGATGAGGAAAGTAAAAATAGATACACAGACATCTTTGTCAAGTTAAACCATTGTTACAATTTAATGCAATAAATTTGGACTTATTATCTTAAAACACTTTATATCAGGTTACATGACTGTATAAAAGATTTAGAGTGAATTAAAAAAACAAACATCTTTTGTAATATCTTTTACCTCATATTCAATCATATTTTGATCTGAGCTAAACTGTTCAGAAAAGAACAACACAAACAGAAGGCTTGCATAATTCACCATAGAATAAAATTATAGCATATTCATAACTGTCATTTATACTTTTATCAGGTATACCATTAAACTCACCTATGATGTTAGCATCACTGTCAGCCAGCATTTATCTCATATTTTTAATGTTTAAGTGTTGACAAATGCTTTCACGTGTTTCAAGTGCATTTTTTACCCGGTACTAGACTTGATCTTGAGGGGCCTGCTGAGGTTCTGGTTTTATCATTTTACTGGAAGCATCGCTATCATGCCTCCTAGTGGACAGGAAGTTAAGAGTTACTGCCCCTGCTGGGAGGCATCATCAATATAACGGGACACACGGTTGTTTGGATGTCATTGTTATACACTGTCAATACTGAATGTAGAAAAGTTGCTTTGATTAAAACAATCAAAAGTGTGAGCTAAGATGGCTGTAAGTTTATTTTATTTATATTCTGTTTTTGCTTGTAAACTGTATTTTTACTTATGGTTGTTGCTTCTATTGTTGCTATGGCCTTTACTGTTGGAAATGCTAAATATATATAATCAGTGCTTTGTAATTGGATTTTTTTCTTTTATTATTGTGTGCAGACAATTTATTTATTCCATTTAATTATTTTTTAAATGATTTTAAATTAAATTTATTTGATTCTTAGAGTAGGTACTTGTACAGTTTACAAATATTTTCTCTGATTTATCTGTCATCAATTGTTTCATAACTTAATTAAAGCCTAGATTTTGATCTCATAGTTTAATATCATTTCTAAGTATCATAAATTCAATTAATTAAAATCACTTTATTTAAACCTAAATCAAATACCTCCTGCCAGTGAAAAAAAGTGCAACCATCAGACTACAGTGTATACATACTAGACATGTATATGTGTGTACAACTGTCATTTAAAACTGTCATTAAAGCACTTCCATATAGGAAGTTCAGAAATGCTTCCCAGAAGAGTTATCAAGTAACCTTATGGATCTTGAAAGGAGATAAAACCATTCTCTGTCTCCACCAACATGACACTGTAGCAAGAGTTTTTGTTAATTTGTAAGGCAGGGCCGGGTTCTCCAATTGTTGCATTTTTGAAGTCTTTCTGATTACTGAGCTGCAAAGAACTGCCTTTTGTTGTCACAGTAACAAAAGGTGTGTGTAAAAGGAGGGTTGGACATGGCTGGCTGTGGACAGCCTGTGACCAGGTCCACAATACAACAAGCGGTAGCGAAATTTGCCCTTTCTACCCATGTTCTACGTTTGTAAACAACTTGCAGGTTCTTAGATATTTGAGAACATTAGCATACAAAAATCAGGAGATTAAGAAATAAAAAATGCAGATCCTAATCAGACAGCACCCAAAACAACTTGTCAAAGAGCTCTTTGATCTGGATCTACACAATTTGCCTTGGCAAATGCAATTGATGAATTTGTGCATTGCAGGGTTTATGGTAGGTGTTTACCTGATGGTGACAACAGAGTAGTACCAATTTGTGCAAACTGAATTGTGTGTGCATGAGTTCTAATGACTCAAGCTTCCTGTTTTGTTTTCTGTTGTAAATGTCTGATTGATCTTGTTTGTTTGTTTTTAGTTGTGTTTGGGAGAGAATAAAAAAAATGTTTTCAAGTTAAGATTTAGATATATTTTCGATAGAACAGTACCAAGTACTGAGAAGGAAATAACTTGACAACTGTGGGCCCACTAGCTGTAAGGATGACTTCCTGTCATTCTTCCTCTTGTACCAGCACTTGGAGAAGCTTAGAGTCTATTATTATCATTCCTCTGAATAATTTCCTCCTCTTCCTCTCCCTTCTTCTTCTCCGTTCTCAGACGTCTGAATTAAGAGTTTGCATGGTGGGAAGAGGATGGTCTTGGGGAAGTCTTCAAGAGGCACCAAGATCAAGTCCCATGTAAAGTGCTTGTTTACCCTTTGTCCTACAGACTTGACAAATACAGCATTGTTTTACTGTCCAATGCAAGATGGGACCCAAGAGCCACTCTTAAACCAGAAGAATTGTCCATTGTGTCCAATCAGATGCAATCGTCTGTGGTTGTTGTCTTGCTCAGATGGCCAAGTGAGACAGGATTCTTTCTGCTGCTTTTTTCCCTTCCCATTTCCTTAAATGGTATGTGTTTGTTTAGCAAGACAAAGTCTGCATGACAATATGATTAAATATTCTAGAATATGTTATATAATTGTCATAATCATCTTCATGATCATTGTCATCTTCATCATGGGCAACATCATCACCAACAACAACAACATCATCACAATTTACCATCTCCATCACTGGAACTACAATAATAATTAAAATATGATTGAGAAATCAAGCCACATATCAGTTTTTATAGCATAAAGTTGATTCTGACTTGTTTTTATAATTTATGATTAAAAATGAATGACTCATAAGCTGTTTAATTTCCAAACACTTGTGTAAGCTTCTCATAAGTCTGGACAGTTTGTTGGATGTTTTACATACAAAGTCTGTCTGCTGTCTTCTCCTTGCATCTGAGATGCACATCCTGTTTCTTTAGAGATTATTGTTTTGATTTAGAGATTATTTTGTCTTGATGTTGGCCTGTTTCCACCCTATTGTCTTCTACATGTCACCTAACTCTAATGGTCCTGGCTTGTTGACTTTGGTTCAACACTGAAGAACAAAATAAACTAATAGGTCCTGAACCTTCTTAATTTGATTATAGTTCATAGTTGTTCCTGGATGTTTGTTAACAACTATGCCAAGTTAACTTGAAAAACTGCTTGAGACCATGAAGCAAATAGAGCAGATCCAGATCAGACATGCTAGCTGGAGCTAAATGATCTTGATCTACAGTTTCTGCTTTGGCTGCATCAATATGTGCTCAGCAGGCAAAAAGTAATCATAGTGAACAAACAGGTTCTTATCTTCTCCCCACCCCCCCCCCCAGTCACTATGAAGATGACAACTTCCTGTTGAATCTCTGCACATTTGAAAACTTGAAAAAAAAAACATACAAAAGAAAACATCTCAACACAACAACAAAAATACTGCTGCTTATTTAACATGTTTGAATGCAGAAAATATTGAACTGTTAAATTGTCTGCAAAGCTGTATGCTATGATTCTATTGTTTTAGGGTATGATGTTTTAAATCATTTGATAGCCATTCTTTTGCTTTGTTTTGATTTTATTCAATGTGTATACAAATGTTAGCACTTTTTAGGAATATCTGATGGTGATAAATGATCTTTTTGTGCCAAACATTTAAAATGTTTTATTTGATAAAAAAAAACAACAACTTCACAAACAGAATTAAATAAGAAACCAGTAAGAATGTCAAACCAACTTTTATATATAAAAGCTTGTAAGTGTAGCCGGGTGATAGGGAGAGAATGTGTAAGCGGTCCGGTTAGGTCAGTCGGTAGATCATTTGCCCTGTAAGCGAAGTGTCCCGGGTTCGAGTCCTGGACTGGCTGCACATTTTTCTTTCTATGTTCTTGAATTCTCGAATTTCCACAGACCGTATGCTCTACATACAACTCATAAGCACTTCTCAAGCACTTGTACATAACGACCGCGGGTCATTTATGTTGGGCGCCATTGTAACATAGGGAGAAAAATGTGCAGCCAGTCCGGGACTCAAACCCGGTACACTTCGCTAACAGGTCGAATGCTCTACCGACTGAGCTAACTGGACCAATTACACATTCTCTCCCTATCACCCGGCTACATAAGCAAAACCTGTACACAAGTATCTTGATTTAGTGCTTCTGTTACTGTGATAGTATGTTGAAAACAAAACCTGTACACAAGTATCTTGATTTAGTGCTTCTGTTACTGTGATAGTATGTTGAAAACAAAACCTGTACACACAGTATCTTGATTTAGTGCTTCTGTTACTGTGATAGTATGTTGAAAACAAAACCTGTACACACAGTATCTTTATTTAGTGCTTCTGTTACTGTGATAGTATGTTGAAAACAAAACCTGTACACAAGTATCTTGATTTAGTGCTTCTGTTACTGTGATAGTATGTTGAAAACAAAACCTGTACACACAGTATCTTTATATAGTGCTTCTGTTACTGTGATAGTATGTTGAAAACAAAACCTGTACACACAGTATCTTTATTTAGGGCTTCTGTTACTGTGATAGTATGTTGAAAACAAAACCTGTACACAAGTATCTTGATTTAGTGCTTCTGTTACTGTGATAGTATGTTGAAAACAAAACCTGTACACACAGTATCTTTATTTAGTGCTTCTGTTACTGTGATAGTATGTTGAAAGCATAAAAGAAAGTTACACAAGTTAAAGACAATGCAATTAGCATATTTAAGATACATTGACTGAAACAAAGACTGATAGTAGTTTGGAATAGAACCTCCACCATTATGATAATGTAGAAGTGATTGAGCTTTGATCCCTAGGTCCTGCTAGTTGGTATAATGTGACACTGGGGTGAACCATTTCCCACACTTCAAGGCTATCATGTGATCTGAAGCTATGATGAACCTGATGAGAACTAATTGTCAGACAAGGAACTTTCTGTTTCTTATCAATTGTCTTGGGTGTAGGGTACCACCATAATAGGGAAGCATGTGTAATCACCAGGGTTAATCAGGCATGTTCCATAGGACTCTTGTTCATTCTTTTTGAGTCCATTGGTTGTGAGATGTGATGAGAGCATTTGGAAAACAGTTGCTGTTTATTGTCGCTATGATGCTGAATTCTTATAACTCTTATATACAGGATTCTTTTCTGTGAATTTTTTTTTATTAAAATGTTATTTTTAATAAGATTTTATTATATATATTAACATTATCATTGGTGCCTTTGTTACTATCATAGTTATTGTCACTGTTCTCATCATCACCATCTTATTTTTATATCATTATTATGACAACTATCATCATCACCATCATCATTATCTTCATCATTATCTTCATTATTTTCTTCATTATCGCAATCTTGACAAACTTTAGCATTGCAATCATCTTCATCATCATCATTACTAAAATTATGATCATCATTACCACCATGCTTATCATCATCACCACTACTACAACCACCACTCTCATCACCACCAACATCATCATCATTCATATTTACATATATCCTGATTTTGTAATAATAGGTGCTGTGTTGAAACAAAAACAAACAAATATATTTGCAGTAGACAGCACAAATCAACTTAGCATACAATTTGTTAAATGGTGCATTATCAGACCCTATGTAATTCCTTTAATTCTGGCTAAGGCAACTTATAATGGCATAACTGTTAAGAGTGAACACTTAACAAGTCCTAACTGCCTTATCAAGCGGTGGTATAATTCCAGTAATTATGTTGCCTCTACAATCTCTGCAATAGGTCCCTGTAATTGAATGCTGGCCACAGCTTGTTAGATTCCTGCAGAGATTGCTAGACTTTTGTACACTGTCATTATACCTGAGGCAGACTGTGACTCTTCACAGCAGAGGTAGAAAGAGATGTGTCACCCTGGGAAAATTATCGGAACCAGCCACTTCAAAACAGGGTAGTGACATTATGCAGAAACACAGAAAATGTCTTCAATGTGTAAATAGTGTCCATTATGATTGGTAAAGTGATTTTTTGTCATGGGTCATGACTGGAAATGACATTATTTATTAAGGAGTTTGTAAACTGTTATGTTGATCCCAGTAATTGTAAAATAAGGTTAATACAAGAGTGTAGTCTATAAATGATGCCATTTAAGATTCCATTTATCAATTTGTGTTCTTTTTTATCAGTTTCCAAAAGATTCATAAACTGAAAAAAAAAAATTTTCATTTTTTTACAAAAAATTGAAGCCAAATTATATTTATTAAATTAGTATTTTTAAAGTACGATAATAAATCTGAAAATAAAATAAAAATTGCAATAAGTTGGGTTTTGCAATAAGTTGGGTTCGATTCAGAGTTCTCAACTATGAGTTTGCTAAATACTTGATCAACCAGGAAGATGCTATTTAGCAGTCATATACAAATATTGTTTATTTAACTTCACTTAGTCAAAATTCCTTCAACATTTTTCTTGAAAGAACTGTCAAATAAGAAACTTTTCTTGTCTTTAATGTTACTTGATTGCCCACAGAGTTGGTTTAAGTAATGAAAAATAAACAAATACAACAAGACTGAGTTTTCACATGTTGAAATAATTCCTAGCATATTATTGAACATTGTGCATTAACAACAGTGATGCATGTGTTGTTGTTTTTATTAATGTTTAGTTTGGCAAGTGTTTTTTTTTCATTTATCATTAGTTTCAGCAATTTTTGAACAACAGGTCTTGTACACAGTTTAAAAAGTCATTCAATGATGCGGATGTTTTAGCCAGAGGGCATTATATATTATAAGGTTCAACCTGTCAGGAGGAAGTTAAGTGGTATTGGCATTGCTGTAGGCACCATCTTATGATGCCAGTCGTCATGTGATCAGGTTTAATGTTTTTTCACTTTATGTAAAAAATGTATCCACATTCTATCCAAGATCTCCTGTGCAAGTTTGGAAATTTCTAATTAATTTATAAAGTAGTCATTTATTATTGTTTTGGTTGGTTGGTTGGTTAATGTTTTGGGTTAATTTTATTTTCTATGAAATGTAGTTGATAGGAAATGGTGTTTTGTGTTATCATTTTGTAATATCTTTTCATAGTTAAGATAAAATACATTTTAAAGTTAATTTCTAGTTATCAATAAAATGCAATCTTTATATCATCGTGCATCATTTAATATGCTGTTTCCATGTTTCTGGGTTGCATGGCGTCTTTTGTCAGTCCTCCACACATCTCTGTTGAGAGCTAGAGTTGGAATCATGCATGCTTATTTGTGATCTTTTTTATGGTGTTTTTCCATGGCTTCTGGGTAGCACACAGTTACATTTAAGTTAGCAAAACAATATACATGTATATTTCAAAATTAAAAAATTGGAAAAATGCACTTTCAGAGTTTTACTGGTTCTACCCTTCCTCTCACCTACCCACTGGTAATAGAACCTACAGCTTATTCAGGAGGGAGTAGGCAGATCAGGATCTACCTATTTGCTGAAGCCTCAGCAATAATTTATTAAAATCATGAAGATCTTTAACCTGCATATTTATGTAAGTATACCTAAGATTGAAAGTTTCAGATGATGTTTTCATTGTTGATGGAAGAGTAATGGGTGTGGCCATGACAATGTCAGTCACAGGTGTGTCTATAACTGTAAACTGGGACCCTCCCCAGGTGAGAAAGGCTGTAGAGACCAGGTAATCCAATATGTGTAGACACTGCTCAGCCTAAATTAAGGATGGAACCCAAGGCTTGCTGTGACACCCCTTGCCTGCTGGAAGACCTCCAACAACAAGCCTCGCTCCTCTTTCCTCTAGTAGAAGTTGCTTCATTTATCTGGACTGTTTGAATTTAGCTTTTATGGTATCAGTCTTTCAGACACCTAGAGGCATATAGCAGTGAAACCCATTTAAAGTTGATTAAGTGCATTCACTGTAATACCATGCCACAACAGGATTTATCATACCTAGTCCTCATTTTTGACTCTATGTGATTACTTTATTGTTGAATAAAAGTGTTCCTTGTGTATTTCCTGTCAGGTTATTTAGTTAAATAATTGCTATGGTGGAGTCTTAAGTGTATATATATATTGAATACCCAATGATGATTTCTCTTTCCTTAAACAGTTGATTAGTCATTCAGTGTGGTTCTATCAATGGGTAGGAAGTATTAGACACATGAAATAGCTGTTTGAAGTTATAATGATTTTTTTTTCTTTAATTTATGTTAATTTTATATAGCAGCAGACGTAACAGTTCCTGAATCCTGTGGCAACAGGTGCAGCATGTTTAATAATAGGATGTAAATTTATTCATAAAGATGACTGACACTTCTAGTTTCATCTGAATAGCAGGAAGATATGCCATCATGTTGAAGTATACAAAATAACTGAAATTGTAGCATAGTCTGCATCTGTAGTAATAGTTTCCCTCCTTGTATAGGTCTACATGATACTGTGTCTGGTGATGGGGGACACAAGAAATACACATCGCTCTAAGCTCTCTTAATCTCCTCTGCTACACATTATTCTAGGACTGGGTTCAGCCATATATGTACACAGGTGAGATGGGTCCCCTGTGGGGGGGATGGCATTTACAGGTAAAATTTGGCTTGGGTCTATAAATAGCGCTGTCTTTGACCCAGCATTGGTGGAACCCTAGAGGCATTATAAGATTGTTGAATGTGACAACACATGAATGGGGAAGGCAGCAAGCAGACGACACAGTCTCTCTCCAACTCAGGCAGAACAGGTTTCAGTCTTTAGTCTACTGCTGAGAGAGAGAGAGAGGAGAGAGGCAGACTTGACAAGCATTCCATGAACTTTGAAAGTTTTAATCTTCTGGTGGGCTGGCTGTGTGTGACTCCATTGGAGCATCCTCAGACCGCAAGTTGCTTGCTGAATTAGTCCACTAGATGTTACCCACTGTTGTCAACTGTCAAGATGTTTTCATTCTCTGTCCTTCATTTGTTAGGTAAGTTTAATTATCACTTGTGAATTTCTGTTATTTATTCAGTATCTTGTCTTTCTATCTGTCTCGAAAAATGTTATTTGAGAGGTTAGCTTTTGTTGTGTGTTCTTTTTTACAATTGTTTATTGTGTATGTATATCAGATTAACATTCTGTTTTTATAATCAAATAAATGAAATGATCATATTGTCACTCCCGTTTTCCTTCATTTACTATCATCTTAACATTCTAAATCCTCTTTATGTCAAATAGACACCTAACTTTTATGATTTTTAGTGCTCTCTTCTTCTCTTACACAATCTGCAATTTTATTGTAATATGATTTATTGTCGGTATTAGAGTAAGATGTCAATAGCTGTCTAATTTTCACACCCATGAGGACGTATGTAGGTGTATGATAAACTGGTTATTTACCAGGTGTGTTTGTTGATTAGTTAGTCTGGTTGGCAGTATTTTATTGATGTTCTTAAAACTAGACTGTGCCCAGCGTAATTTGTACTAAGAAGAAGCATTGTGTGCTTCTTTTGATGACATGCCTGCTTTCTTTTCCTTTCTCTGAAGTCATGGAGAAAAGTAAATATATAATTGTGACATATAAGTTGCCAGGGGGCAGATCGGCTGTACAGAGATATGTACTAGGTTACCTGCAGAGGTACATTTTAGCCAGTTGTTGCTGCAATAAATGATCAGTGCACACCACCATCTTTGAAGACATTTTGTCGTCTGCTGCAGACTTCTTGGTTTGGGGGTTGTTCAAGGACTTTCATTAAGGATGTTTTTGGTCTTAGTATTGAATTTTATAGTATGTTTGTTTGTATATAACTTTGATCCTAAGTGTGTTTGTTTTTGTGGGGTGGGGTATATTAATTTAATAGAGTGGGGGATATAAACATATTTGATTTTTTGCCAAAGGACTACGAGGTAGGGGCATTCAATTTATAATTTTTATATCTGTAATCGCTTTATAGTGCTGCCTTTACTGTTAGATCATTTCATCATGCACACCATGACAAATCCTTGCTTTAAATCCAAGTAAACTAAATTGAACTGTCAAATAACTCCTTGACCATTTTGACAGGGTGGACGAATTGGACATGGTTGACAAATACTACACCCACCTTATCATTTTGATAGGGTGGACAAAATACCCCCCTCCCACCTGACCGATTCGACAGGGTGGACATATATCGCCCCCTTCTTCTCAACCATTTTGACAGGGTGGACAAATACCCGCCACTCCCACCAGACTATTTTGACAGGATGGACACAAAGCAGACAAATATCCCAGGCCCACTCCACCATACCATTTTGACAGGGTGGACACAGGGTGGACAAAATTTATATCCCAGGCCCACTCCACCATACCATTTTGACAGGGTGGACACAGGGTGGACAAATATACCAGGCCCACTCCACCATACCATTTTGACAGGGTGGACACAGGGTGGACAAATATCCCACACATATACACACACCTGACCATTTTGATAGGGTGGACACATGGTGGACAAATTCAGCCTTCTACATACACACACCTGACAATTTTGATGGGGTAAACACGGGATAGACAAATACCCCACACATACACACATCGGACACACCTGACCATTTTTACAGGATAGATACAGGGTGGACAAATATCCCCCACATATACACACACCTCACCATTTCAACAGGGTGGACACAGGGTTGACACAGGGTGGATAAATACCATCCCCTACATACACCTGACCATTTTGATATGGTGAACACGGGGTGGACAAATACCACACACAAATGCACACACCTGACCATTTTAGCAGGGTAGACACAGGGTGGACAAATACCCCCCACATATACACACACCTTGCCATTTTGACAGGGTGGATACAGGGTGGACAAATGGACAAATACCCTCTCCCTACATACACTTACCTGACCATTTTGACAGGGTGGATGCAGGGTGGGCAAATACCCTACACACATACACTAACCTGACCATTTTGATAGGGTGGACACAGCATGAACAAATAACCCCCTCCCACATGACCATTTTGACAGGGCAGACACAGGGTGGACCAATATCTCACACACATACACTAACCTGACCATTTTGATAGGGTGGACACAGCATGAACAAATAACCCCCTCCCACATGACCATTTTGACAGGGCAGACACAGGGTGGACTAATATCTCACACACATACACTAACCTGACCATTTTGATAGGGTGGACACAGCATGAACAAATAACCCCCTCCCACATGACCATTTTGACAGGGCAGACACAGGGTGGACCAATATCTCACACACATACACACACTGACCATTTTGATTGGGTGGACACAGGGTGGACAAATAACCCCTCCCACCTGACCATTTTGATAGGGAGTACACAGGGTTGACCAATACCCCCCACACGTACACACACCTGACCATTTTGATATGGTGGACACGGGGGTGGACCACACCCTCCCACCTGGCCATTTTGATAGGGTGAACAAATTCCTTCACTCCCATCTGACTATTTTGACAGGATGGACAAATACCTCCCCCTTTCACTTGGCCATTTGAGAGGGTTGACAAATACCTCCCCCTCTTACCTGGCCATTTTGACAAGGTGGACAAATACCGTCACTCCCAACTGCCCATTTTGTCAGGGTGGACAAATACCTTCAGTCCCATCTGTCCACTTTGACAGGGTAGACAAATACCTCCCCCTCCAACCTGGCCATTTTGACAGGGTGGGCAAATACTGTCACTCCCATCTGACCATCTTGACAAGGTGGACAAATACCTCCCCCTTCCACTTGGCCATCTGAGAGGGTTGACAAATCCCCCCCCCCCCCCCTGGCCATTTTGACAGGGTGGACAAATACCTCCCTCTCCCACCGGGCCATTTTGACAGGGTGGACAAATACCGTCACTCCCATCTGACCATTTTGACAAGGTGGACAAATACCTCCCTCTCCCACCTGGCCATTATGACAGGGTGGACAAATACCTCCCTCTCCCACCTGGCCATTTTGATAGGGTGGACAAATACCTCCACCTTCCACCGGGCCATTTTGACAGGATGGACACATACCTCCACCTTCCACCGGGCCATTTTGACAGGGTGGACAAATACCTCCACCTTCCACTGGGCCATTTTGACAGGGTGGACAATACCTCCACCTTCTACTGGGCCATTTTGACAGGGTGGACAAATACCTCCCACTCCCACCAGGCCATTTTGACAGGGTGAACACATACCTCCACCTTCCACCGGGCCATTTTGACAGGGTGGACAAATACCTCCACCTTCCACCAGGCCATTTTGACAGGGTGGACAAATACCTCCACCTTCCACCAGGCCATTTTGACAGGGTGGACAAATACCTCCCACTCCCACCGGGCCAATTGAGACATCTTCAACCTTTTGCTTTCTTTGCTCTAGGTTGGTAAGACTGCCATTTAAACCTAGGCTAAGCGTTAATCCCAACCATTTCTAAGTGAAAAAATTTGAAATGGGTTGTAAATCAGATATAAAATGACATTGGAATTGAGCTCTTTTTCAGTCTGCTGATGCTATTTCCCCAAAAAATAACACTTGCCTTGAAAAGTTGTTCAAGCATATTTATTCAAATTGAAGCCCGCCATTTGATTTAGAAACCTGGATTGATGACTTAGCAATCTACAAGGGCTTGTCCTGAGCAGTCAACTCAAGATCATAGTCTACACTATTTGCCTAAGGCAGAGAATTATGCTCTCCTTTAGCAAGTGTTAAATTTATTCTGAGTTTATTAATACATAACATTATGCATTGTGTAGGACATGACAAATATTGATTTAGGCAAAGAACAATAATTAGCATTTAGAAAGTGGCATTGAAATTACCCTTGTCTCATTTCCTAGCGATACACCAGATTCTATTAGTAATAACATAACATGCAACCTCGTAGGACAGTTGTGACCTAATTGACCATTATGCATTATCTAATTATACATGTTTTTTTAATTCATAAAAAGTTTTTTAGATTAATAAGTTTAACTACAAGGTAATGTCTTTCAGTTTGTCTGTCATTTGGTTATTTTGTTTGTTCCCATGTCTGTTCATCTGTCATTTGTCCTGTATAAAAATGCATTAGCTGTCTGTTTATAAAAATGCATTGACCTCTGTTTGCATTCTTTGGAGAGCATGGAAAAGTCTTAAGAGTTTTTTAAATACTCAAGGCATAATTTACTGCTTGGAGTACTTGCTCTAGGTCCATATTTGTAGCACTCTCAGTATGAGATCAATCTATATCTATGGGATCCTGTTGGTCAAGATAATTTTAAATCCAACCAATAAGCTTACTTCAGAATGGTCTCAGACTCTAAAGCTCCAAGTTGTGTAACCTTCAGTTTTAGCCAGCTAAACATGAATTGATCAGGCCTAGGCAGATAGTTAAGATACAGATCAGCTTGCTTTTGTGGAGAGATATTAGATTAGGATCTACACTATCTTCTGCTCAGTCAGTAACAATATTGGCTGTTTTCAAAAATCTCTTTTATTGGCTATTTGAAAATCTAGCAGGTGTAGGGTTAATCCCTGGAGACCCTGCTATGGAACTTGTTTGTCACAACAG
Organism: Sinonovacula constricta; assembly: GCA_007844125.1. Classification (NCBI taxonomy): domain Eukaryota; kingdom Metazoa; phylum Mollusca; class Bivalvia; order Cardiida; family Solecurtidae; genus Sinonovacula; species Sinonovacula constricta. Next base: position 2,114,256 of record CM017565.1, read on the forward strand.
TGTCCAGATTTCTGCCTGGCAGGTAAAGGTATAAGAGGTCCTCCCTTTTATCAAATAATCCATTAATTGTATGGGACTTAGTTCCACCTGAGAATGGACTTGAATTCCATCAGACCTTGGTGAGATTTGGCTGCATTGATGAGCTGTGAGCCCCTCTTTTGTGTGGGCTGGGAATAAAGTGAGAACTGCCCTGAGTGGTGTTGGATTGGGGTTTTGCATTCCATTTGTGTTCTATTTATTCCAAACTTTACAAAAGCAGACATTTTATTTTGATTAAACTGATGCCTCCTTGTTATTTGAGTGCTTTGATGTAAAATTGCATTTTTCTGTGAATCTCTTTCATTGACATTTTTATTTTATAAACAAATTTTAACCAAACTTCAAATATAATAGATTCTCTTGCCAAAACTTATTGCTTGACTTGTTTCTGATATGTAACTTTTTTGTTTATAAATAAAGAAATTATCTAAGTAATTTAAGATTTATGCAAATAACATAACATTTCTACCATCTAATATACATGGTTGGGTTGAAAGCATGAACTGAATCACTTGTATGCTGTATAGAAAATGAAAGATTTTTTGGATGTCCTAATGGTTTGGTTGGTCTAATGTTCGGTATCTGAGGAATGCTGTCTTGGTGTGGCAGCAGTGTGTTCACATGTGTCTGTGACATTGTGTGCACTATTAATTACCTGGTGCAGGTGTTTGTTTATGAGAGAGGGGTGTAAACAGTTGACACTGACTCACTGCCACAGTGCCACTTGATAGGAGCGTCTGCTGCAGGACATGGAGATAGCAGACGTAAAACTGGTGAGGCAGACATAATAGTCTCCCTGAGCTGTGTTATGTTATATACTTGCAAAAGATAGGCCTTTGTTTATTTTTTTGTCCTCCTGGCAATGTATTAATGCATACATCAAACCATCGTACAGGTTGCATACTGAGGAATCATGCCCTAAATGAAAGCTGTACAACGGTCAATTAGAAACTTCGAAACACTCATGCTTCCAGGGACTGGTTATGGTTGTGTGTATATTTAATAGAAAATAAGAAACTGTTGATTAATTACTAAAAAGTTTGAAACTGACAACTTATTTAACCATTTTATTTGCCAATATAGGTAACAAACTTTTTGAAAATCTTGTTACTTGACTTGTGTTTTTATAGAAGTAGGTAGATCTAGTCAAGACAGGATATTGAGCTAAGGACTGTGAAATTTGTACTTGTGGTATTTTGATTGCAGCTATTTATCACAAAGAAATAAACTAAAAGAGAACAATGCATGAACAAGCTATTTGTGTTACAGTTTGTTATTTTATCCTGCTGCCAGATTTAGTAAATCCTTTTCATGAAGAGCTTACTTGTCTCCTATATGAAGAGTATTTGGCATTTTGACAATGTTCGAAAAAATCCTCTGATCTTGAAATTATAAAATTTTCTTGTCAAAGAAGTAGATGAGTTAATTTATGATAACATTGTTATGATCTACTTGATGCTGCCTTGTACAAAGAACAGAATATGGTGTTTAAAACAGCAATCAAGCAAGCTACCTTAACTATATAAAATTTTATCTCACATTAAATTTCTTTATAACAAATGATGCATCCTTTTTTACAGCTGTGATTTTAAAAAAAATTAAATATAGCTAGATCTAATAGACAAGAATATGTAGGTAAGACCCACTGGTCTTTGTGGGTTATTGAACCACAATCAGAGACTTTCATCCTAGAGTGGGCTGACTCCCAAGTCTGTCTCCATTTACAAAACCAGCCCCTCCAAACCTTATCTTTGGCCACATATTTGTTTAGGTATTTACAAAGGAATGAGAGTGTCTCTTAGACCCTATGTCAGGTCTACAATGTGATGAGAGGTGGGGGTGGGTGGTTGTGGAGACACTGGGTGCTGGATTCATGCTAGAGCTGCCCAGATAATAAATGCCAATTGTTTCACCCAGTTTGTGTTTCATTGAGACTTTATGGCAGCAAACTTAATATAAAGATGTTACACCTATCAAATAACCAAAGCAAGTTTATAGTATTTCTGGGCTTTAACTGGTTAGGATTGTGGTGGGGGTCCCTGTTTTACTGCTGCCTCTGGCCACCTCTCCCTAGCAATCCAATTATACCATTTTACCTCCTTACCTCTTTAACCAAGGGTACACAAGTTGTTACTATGACAGCCCAAAATTGGCACCAAATTACTATGTCCATTTTCAGAGTATCTCTCCCCCATGTTAATAATCTCTGGGAAACAAGTGAAGACCCAGCAAATTGGGACCCATTACTGTTCACAACTTCCTCAGTGACATTTCACTAAAGAATGGAACTGCTCTGCCATTTCTAAACCGGCTCTATGGAAAAGTTTTTAAATGGTTCCACCATTATCATTCAGAGCCCTATTACCTCAATCCACACTCCATACAAACAATGCTACAGAATTTGAGCTGCTGATTTGACAATGCCTGTTGGATGAAGTTTGACCTTCACAGAAATGCCAGTAGTTGAGGTGCTAGCATACTTCCTGTAGTTCCCCGCCTTAATGCCCCCTTGGCAACTAAATCTCTACCAATAGACCCCCACCCTCTGTCACATTGTCCTGGAGTGACAGTTATTCTTTGGCACTGGGGTGGTATTTAGCTTGCCTTTCTACTGGTGATAATTGCCCAGTTCAGAAGAACAACTGGTACTACCCTTTTACCACACCATACCGTTTTATCAGGTGTCTATATTTTCTTCCCTATTCTCACTTCCAAAGCATTTTTTACAATATTCCCAGGCAGTTAGCACCACTTACCTTTCTTAGATGATTCAACTGTTAAGCTAGCATTGTTAGGATCTTATATAACCAGAACCCTTGGTATGGGACCTTTAGTCTGCTGCTGCCATTGAAATTCTGTCTGCCATTGCATGTTCATTAAATTGAGTGCACATGTGACCTGTATTCATCTACCCTGTCTTTTCTACACTATTTTTTTTTGGTATAATATATCACTTCTTTGGGTCTATAACTTGATCTGTAACAGTGTATGAAACTTAGTTAATATATTGTTATTATAATGATATTATTCCTGCTGCTGTCTCTGAAATTCAGTCTTAATCTGCTGTCTGTTGTCGGCTGATAGTGTTACAATGATTTTTGCTGACTTTGTGTAGAACAGTCAGTTTTACACTGCCATTGGTTTCACTGTAATGCGCACTGTCTGTTTTTCACAATCTTTGGTAATATATCTGACACTGTCTTAATGTTCTATATATTTTATCTTTCATATTCTATCTTTAATACTTATTTCTGATATTTTGACTCTTGATCTGTGGTGTTCTGTCTTATGTCTTTGTATTTATTGTTCTGTGTTAATCTGTCTTTGATTTCTATCTTTGGTACCCTGTCTTAAAACACCAGACTGTTTGATATCCCATCTGACTTTTGTCTTTGAGATAATGTTTAGGATGATATTATATCTAACCTGGAGTATGATGTTCTATGTCAATATGACTTTGATATTCTTATAATTCCTTGATTTGATATTTTTTTTATATCTTTTTATCTTTTATGTTCTATCTTACCCTGTCTTTTATATTCAGGTCTGCTAGTTTTATAATCGTTCTGCCACTTTTCTGTCTCATTTCTTGTCGCAGATCTTTTTAAGTGGTACTGTACATAGTACTTACCTGTAGCTGTGTTAGCTGCTATTGGGACGTGGCATTGTCCCAGGCTATTGATACAATAATTGGCTAGGTTAATCAATAGACATAGTGCCAAGCTGTTGGAATTACAGGAGCCATGTGTTGACACAAGGACTTCTCTCTCTCTCTCTCTCTCTGTCCGCACATACCGTCTTGCAGCCGGGGCCACTACACAGAGTACTGTCAGGCCTCAGGCTGTCACAATATGTTCTATACAATATACAGTGCTGGATCGAGGTCTCTCAGTTTATTGGAAGATTTGGAGAGATTTACAGGTAACATGTTTTCTCTGTAGGTAGGACTTCAATACAGTGTGTGCTGATGTGGCAGTGATAGAATTCCACATAGCTTTTAGATTGTCAGGTTTTGTATTTCTTTTTAGAAAACATTAGAGAATTATTACTGTGACATGGTTTGAGAATTAAACATTCAGATGTACAGAAACATTGTTATTGTTTTTTTTAATTAGTTCTGAGCTTTGCTTTTGCAACAGTTAAAATGCATTAAAAACTTTCTTTTATAAGAGATTGGTGTATGTTTTCTAGGACTTTACCCATTGCTCTTTCATTGTGACAACATGGTTGACTAAAACTTAAAAGACTTCATTAATAATAAACAAATCACTTAAATATAATTCTATCTTAGGTTAATTTTAAAATGTGTCTTTTGCCAAGTCTACAGTGGCAGTATTTGTGGGTTTTCTTTAAGATTTAGCTGTATTAATTCACAAGGTTAATTTTATACACTTGCAACTGAATAAATTTGGTCCTTTCATTGCTTATAAGATTTGCTGAAAGTCACTGTTACAGTTACAACATAGAGAATTAATGAAAGAAAAAAATGAAAACAACTGAAGGTAACTACAACAATTTTACTGCTATTGAGAGCTCCTTACACGTGCTGAAATAGTTTTTTGTCCTGTAGTCTGATCTAGATTGATACCACCTGGTCAGCTAGATTTAGGCACGTATGAAAACATCACTTGGTTCTATGGAAGAAGGATCTTAAATAAGTTTTAAAAGAAAAACACAGACTTTATCAATTCCATGATTTGCATCTTGCTATTTGAAGTTCTTTTTTAAAGTGATCTTTATAAGGAAGTGGTCTGAATATGGTGTCAGAGTCAGATGTCTGTAAAGAAATTTGTTTCAATGGGATCTGTATTATATTTATCATTTTATTCTGCTATATCATCTTTGTGCTCTGATGGAAAGGAATGGTTGTTGTGGTGAATGTAGAATTCAGTGTTAAGTTATGCACTGAAGCGTTGTTAATGCAACAGGCAAGCTTCACTGAGTCCAAAGCATTTCTGCTTAATTTGAAACTATGGCAATAGATTTTTACCTGGATCTATATACAGAGATTTCAGTAAAGGCTAGGTAAAGCCCCTTAAAAGCATGCAATTTGTTTTTGATCTGATAAAACTTCTGTTTAAAGTACAAGAATGAGCAGAAGGAAGAGTGTGAGAGTGAAAGAGGAAGTCATGCATGAAGGTATATGATTATTCAGGTAGATTTTGGAATCCTGGTGACACATACAGTAACATGTCAGATGAGGGATGCTAGCTGCCACATCCCCTAGGGCATGATTTGATACAATCAGTCAGAATTTGTCATTACAATTTCCCCAACCTCCCTACCAACGCATCCAACTATGAACCTCTCTTAATTTGGTAAATTGATAAATGTTCCACATTTTCTAACAGGGTGTGTGTGACTTCTGGATGAATTGAGGGGATGTATACTGCAATGTTTTGCTAAAGTATAAATAATTTGCATGCATTAAGATTTATCAGTTTAAGTGACGTACTGTTTGCGTCAATTTAGACTAAGGCAAGTAAAAGTACTGTCTCTTCCAAATCATTTTGCTCACACACATTTTAAGATGTTAATAGACTTTCCAAATTGTAAGATTATTTTCTTGTTAATTGTGTAGATCAGTTTTTTGATAATGTTAAAACATAGTATTATCCCAATAACTGCTGTTTTAACCAATCTCTACAAATCTCATAATAAACTGCAGAACATTTCTTGCAATGCATATAACTGTAATTGATATGCCTATACACCTGTTATTGTTCTGAACTTTCCATTTCTACACATTCACCTGTAATTTACCTGTTATTTACCTGAGTTTGTCTCTACGACTGTTTGACTGTTGGCTCCTTGTTCTCTTGTCCCTGTCAGGGCTGACCTATCATTAGTGGACCCCACCCTCCCCCCTCAGCAGGGACATAGCACCTAGATGGGGAACCATCCATTATATAGACCCTACAGGCTATAGACTCTCTTTGATGGCTGCTTTAATGTAGCCAAGCTAGGAGCCATAAAACTAGTGTTGCTTGTCCTGTGTAGCTGCCCAACCTGTCACAGGACTGACTTTGATTATGTCTTTTTTCCCTCATTATTCTTTCTGTTGCTGGTCTGTGTCCCTCCTCAACAAAATTCATCCCAAGAGAGCCAGATAGGAGGAGTGGATTTGATTTGATGTACCAATACATATAGATATAGTCTTTCAAGCTACAACCCAAAGACAAAACCATAGTCAGTTATAGTGGTAGAGAAACACCCTCTTACTGGTCTGGGTAGGACCTCCTTGCATTAAAGATTTCGCCCCACTTGGACTCTAACCCATGGGATGAAGGGCCATAAAATCAAACGAGTTATAAGTTAGGAGACTCTGCCCATCTAGACTGTGAGCACCCTACCCAAATATCAGTGTATAAAATAATTCTTAAACTTTATATTTGTTCATGTTCATTTAAATTGTCTTGCTAATTATCTCTCAGTTTAGAAGAAGAATAAAGAAAACCAGTTATTCCTCATACATGCATCACTCTGCATCAGCACTACTGGTCATCAATGGCTGAGCAGAGACAGTCACCATCTTGTAAGTTATAGCCAGCCCTTCGCCATGTGGGTAGGACTTCCAGTCCTGACAAAAACATTGTAACAAGAAGGATTTCCTGCTTATTCAGCTAACATATTCTAACTAGATACATGCATATGTTTCTGGTGTTTTTGATCACTTAGCACCAACTGACTACCAGGATTTTGTAAGAGCACTGTATTTATGTATTTATACAATAAAACAAGTAAAATACTTCATCATTCTTATCCAAGTAAGCATATGTTCAATTCAAGTTGGTGTCTAATCTTGTTGTAGTATAATCATGAAAATGACAGTATTAATTGAATATATTAAATACTCACTTACACAGCAGTATAGGAAGTGAAACAATGACAATTATCTTACTGGAAATTGAATTACTAAAATGGCCTCGCACACATTGGTTAATAACTTAATATAGTTGGTTTTCTGTATATAAATGTACAAAATATTAGGAGATGATTACCAGTAAATTGGATGCAATGAACTGCATGCAAAATACTGATTTGCCATTTCAAATAAAGCTGATAGCCTGTGTTGAAATGTGAATCTGTTAGATATCTACATTGATAAGACCTTTTTGTTTAAATAATGTCTTGCACCATCTTTCATTTGATCTAGGCACTTTATGTGAGACCAGAATATTGTGAGAGCTGATTAAAATCCATCCCTGATTGTTTCCTCCTGAACTGACTACTTCCTCTCTCTTTGTTTGCCAGTTCCTGTAATTATCTGCTTTGTCTGTATTGACTTTGATGATTTGAGGAATGATAAGACATAAATTGGATCTTAATTGTCCTCCCATAATTGGCTTATCATAGATGGGGTCTGTGAATGGGAGAGAGGAGATAATAAGACTGGTAGTGTAACTCACCTAACTTGACACTCAGTGCCTGGAGGTGCTTGTAGACAGGGAACCAGTCCCCAGAGGGGATAAGTCACCAGAAAGCTGAGAATCAGTCTACAGATCTTGATTGACATCCAGGAAAGTATCTATAAATGGTTGACAGAATGTTCAAATAATGTCATTTCACTATAAGCTACAGACAAGTGAACCATTGTTGTAGAACTGAGATTTATACTTCGAGGAAGTTAGTGATATATTTTTGAAGTGCTCTTTTTTTCTTCTTTTTTTTCTTGGAACTCAATGAAGCATCAACCAGTTATGTTTTTTTGTTTATACATCTGAAGTGTTTGCATAAGTGTGTTTCTAAGACAGTTTATTCACATGCCATTGAAGCAACATGTACTATTGAACACTTTTGGAATATAACACAAGATGCAGTTTGAATTTGAGATAATGTAAAAGTTTAAGATAGGCAATTTTGTTTATGACTGAAGTGCTTTAGATAGTTGCTGGATGTTGTTTGTTTTTTTTGTTACATATAATAATAAGTGCCTATTAAATGGTCAAAGGTGTGTTTATTGAAGAACTGATGTGTTCTGGGCATGCATAGAGAAGCTTCAATTTAAAGACCTCACAGAGTAGGAAGGAGCAATTTGAAAACAGATCCATCATTTCAAATAAGACTTAATAAGATTTGCATAGTTTGATAGCATGCACGAGATCATCACTACTGGCAATGATGGAGAAATCAAGGTGGGTGGAAAATTATTTCATACCTTATTGAATTTGTCTCTATACAGGGTGGTGGCCTTACAACTTTTTAGCAAACATGAAATAAGGACCCAGTGTCTTGCCTGGACTGTAAGTAGGGTGGGAGCATTAGCTGGCTTTACAGACGAGTCTCACTGGTAAAATTGTAGAGGTGGCAAGTTTATAATTCTCAAGCATAATTTATGTATGAATAAAATGGAAATGTGACTAGTCGATCCTGGGATTGAATCAGCCTTGGCTGCATGATAAAGGGGCTTCGTTAACCAGGCTGCATGCTCTGGAATAAATTAGCAGCTCTTGTTTGGGCCAGAAGTTGAGATATATCTTCTTCCATTGTAGCCTAACTAGAAGAGGTGTGGAATCTAGAAACCAGCATTTGCATAGCACAAGCTCCTCAATTGTCCTGATTTTTGAGACACTTGGGCACTCATGTAACTTGATACTGTAAACAAAATTTTAGTAAAATGCCAAAATTGCTTTTAATTATCATGTTCAATTCTTGATTTTATTCATGTTAAAAGCCTCATGAAATTTCAAAAGCATTTGTAAAATGCCAAAAACTAATAACAAGGCCCTTTTTGAATGTTAGGATGTGATATCAGCATTGTTAAACTTCATATATTTGTTTAATTATTTTTAACAACTTGTAACATGTTGGCTATAGCAGCTGGACACTTGAATTTAGCGTATCATGATAATAGAATCTTAAGCAAGGTGCTCCTTGTCTAACACCTGACTTGAAAGCAGTCGGGTGTTCTTAAAACTACCCATATTATACTAAATTTTGTTAATAACATACTAATTAAAAGCCATCAGTTACATTGACATGCAGGAGCCTATCCCTATGACTAAAGATCCAGCAAGTTATAGTGCAGATCCTGATCTTTCAGCTCTCATTGGGAGATGGCCAGTCTGGATCGACACTTATTGTTACATCATCTTACTAGATATAGTTAATGTCTGTCATTGTATGATATTATTAAGTACTGGTTGAAGCCTGCCCCCATAGTAATATTGAATCCAAACCTGAATAGTCTCAATGCATTATACAGCTGGTCTGTTAGTCTTCAATGACATGAGAAATTACATGGTGATGTCCATAGAAATATTCTAATGCATTTTAATGAGCCTCCTCAATCTAGGGTGTTAATGAAAGTACTACAAAGATATATGACTAAAGTTTTGCCTTTAATTTCAAGGTTGTGTTCTACCAGAATAGTTTTGTCTGTTCAGGTGGGCTTTATATGTTTATTATGTTGAAGGCATTTGCTGCAAGTATTGACACATGTTATCAGATGGCAGTTTCATCTTTAAAAAATAAATAATGTGAGAATTAAAATTTAAAGGAATGTTTCAATTTTTACCTTTTAAAGAATTTAACAGACAGTAGAAAAAATGTGTTTTGATTTTAGTTCATTTGCATTTCTGACAAGTTTACTTTTATACTAAATCTTCAGAAATGTGTTAAAGGTTTTCAAAGCATCTCATTGTGCCTACAATTAAAATATGAGACTGGTATTATTGTTGTGGAAAACATGACAAATCTGTAAATGGAGCATGGATGAGGTGCTCACATTTCTAGTTCTCCAAATATTCGACTGGTTCACAAATAATCACCATAGAAAGCTGAAGGGTTCCCAGTGGCCAGAGGGTTCAGGAGGCCGTCGTCACGGTGACCAGTTCGGTCCCCCCCCCCCCCCCCCCCCCCCCACCTCTGCCCAGTGACAGGAGATGGTTACCTGTAACACTTGGCATGCCTTGGCTTTTATGGTAGAAAGATTAATAGAATTTACCTGCAGGCAAAATTTTGTATACAAGATCCTCAGCAGTGACAAGGCTGTTTGGTATGGAACATGGGCTAGTCTTGATAGATTGGTTAGGGACTGCTGGATGTGTCACAATGTGCATACTAGAGTAGTGTATGTCTGCTGGCAGCACAGCAGCAGATAGACTGGTTTTGCACTGTTTACATTGTGCCAGGGAGAGGGAGTGACATTACTCAGATAGCTTTCTGATGTTAAAGATCTTAGATGGGCAGGTTGTCATTTAGGATGGGGTGGTGGGGAAGAGGCTAATATCCAATTACCTGTTGAAATGCTGTCTGTGGAATATTTCCATTTAATTGCACTAGGAGATGCCCTTGCACTACAAAACTGTAAGAGGTGCATTACTTCAGAGCTGAAAAAATGACCAGTTTACTTAAAAATGAAGAACTGATTATTATACAATATTTGAATTCACTAATTGTAGCCAGTTATAGAGAAATTTCAGCTCATGATATTCAGAATTCCTAAACTATTTTGAAATGTAACTTGTTTTGGTGCTAAAGGACCAAGAGCATATTGTTTGGTAACTGAACACACTGATTGCTTGTCTTACACTGCTAACTATGTATAATTAAATTCCATTTGGTCCCTTTAAATTGCTGTCTGCAAAACAGGCGGGGGAAATTCTGGACTAGTGCCAGAGAGCTCTTGATAGATTTGGCAGTGTCGCTGCAGACAGCAATTTATTGTTGTCATTTGCTGTGTGGCCCTGACAGCATAAAGGAACCCTAACCCAAATGTGGTTGAGATTTTCCATGTGACAGATCGTTGAGCATGGAAATAACTGCTTTGGCTTGACATTTACAGAGTTGAGACCGTGGCCAGGTAACAAGAAGAGGGAAGTAAGGAGAGGGGGGGGGGGGGGCATTGACAGGGATGTTTTTGCAACAGTCCTATTGTTTGCTCTTAGTTCAGTGACAGGAGAAATGCCTCAGGGAATGCCAACTCTGGTATTGTGAAATGTTTTTATGGCTTGGTTTCCATCCACCAGTGACCTACGCTGTCAAGACAAGATGTCACCTGGAGTGCCTGTCCACTTGTGTACCTGTGGACACAACTCAGCCTTTCAGAGGGGCACACAGGAATAATAAGAACAATGTTGTTTGGCTGATGGCTTGAGTAAAAAAAATAACCATGTAAGGAAAGGTTTTGAAAAAACCCGAACAACTTGAGCCCTTTTTGGTATGAAAAATAAAATGGCACTACCTTTTTAATCTTTAAGGTTATCAAAAGTAATAAGTTAACACAAATTGTCAAAGATTTCATATTAATAGATTTTTTTCTGTGAGTTCCTAAAGCAAAAGTTTATTTGGAATCAGTTGTTGTTGTTTTTCATAAACTTCATGAGACTTAATTAAAAGTGGATTAAAATTTGGCATGGAATGACTTTTTAGAAACTCATGTTTACACACAAAGACTCCTTGCCAGTGTTTAACAGAGGGAAAATAAATCTATTATCCCATTATAGTCTAGAAGGAGTGAAATGTAAAACTTGAAATCAACCTAGCGCAAATATGAAACCACAGCCGCTTTCAAAAGATGTATTGTACTTTTAGCCGAAACAGGAATTCGAGTGGAATAATTCATGCTTATAAAGTCCTGCAACAGAAGTTTGTGGCGATGAATGGCAGAGCAGGCACCTAGCTGACACAGATTAAAATGCCAGGATTTGAGACTAGGTTTAATACAGAGGAGTCCCATTCATGTCAAGCTTTCCATGACCAAGATCAGGGTAGTTTAGTTGGTGGTGGGGAGGGGGGTTGGTGCTTTTTAATGTTTCTGTCTATGTACCAGATTATTTCATTTCTTGTCTGAACAATCAGGGATTTAGTGATTCAAGATCATAGAAAGAATTATTCTTTAGAGTTAAACAGGATGTGCCTGTTGTTGCACAGTTAGCCAATTGAAATATAATAATTTTTTTAACAGAATAGAATAACATGTAGGATTGGATGAGATTATTTGAAGATCGTTTGGTCACTTTCTGATAGGGATAGAATACACAGAATTTGGCTTTTATAAGCAATATGTTATTTCTTGCACCAATAATTTGAATGTTATCATCATTATTAATTAATCATCACTAGCAACAGGTTTGGCATCATCTCGAGCATCATTATAAAATTCACTAATTGACTTCAGTGTTTTGAAGTTCAGACAGATACAAACCAAGACTGAAAACAATTGCTTCTTCAGTCCATGCTTAACATTTGTCCAATTTTCTACCACAGCCTACTCTTGTGCTCCAACATTAAAGTTGACAGATAGCTATCTGTCCATCAGAAGTCTCCATACGTTTACCTTTGATTTTCACCTGTGCCATCATTTTTGTCTGTCAATTACTGCCAGAGTGACTGGTGACTTCTTGGCCATTTCCCTCAGGCAAATTACATAGCTTTCTCAAGACAGAAATTTCACCTGTTGATGAATCATGAAGTAGTAAATGTTGATGCCCCATTGATCAAAGAAAATGCAGCAAACTGGTGCTTGGGTAAAAATGATCAAGAGATGAGTTGATTTCAACACTTATGGCTGCCAGTAAAGGATGACATATACTTTTTGTGTTTTTACTTGAGACTGATGGGGCTGTTGATGAAAGACAGGCCTCTTCTGCCCATTCCTCACCATATCTAAAAAAACACTTTGAGGGAAACCATTTTTTTATTTATGAAAAAAAAGTGCCCTCCTTTTTATTTTTTATTTCTGTGATTTTGTAAATGTGTGTAACTTTAAGAAAAGATTTTGAAAAATACTTTGATAGGGAGATGAGGAAAACATTTGATCATATTTTGAAAAAGAATCCTTACTGTCAGTCATTCTGATGTTTTTTTGCTTATACTTATTCATTAAAACCAACTGTTAACACTGTTATGACATTAAGGAAAATTGAAATAAAAAACAAGAACACTTTCTGATTCAGGGAATTCCAAATCTAAGAAAGTGGCATTTTAAGAGATGTTTGAGCAGCATGTATGTGCTGAAGAGATAATGTATGCAGCATTGTGAGAGATGTGCACATCTTCAATCTTTGAGTGTGTCAATATGTAAATACAGCCAGGAGACAGGGAGTGGGGACAGCAAATGATGGCATGTTTCCTTTAAGAGCCCCATATTACATTTTGTTCATTGCAGAGACATCTCTGTAAGATTGATGTGTTGTGGTACATTGTGACCAGTATCAGGCAAACATACACAAAAATATATGTGGGCTTGGTTGTTAACCTTAGGAGTATGAGGAATTAAGTGTTTGAATAATAAACAAAATATCAGTTAACTATGTGCATAATGTGAAGGAATTATTTTGTTACATTCTGATCATAATTACAGATTTTATTATGTTGATGAAATATTTAACTTCATCCTTTATTTTTGTCAAATTTTGTATATAAACTATTATAAGGTTTATAAGAATTATTTGTTTCATGTTTAGAAAATGTCATTATATATTTGTCCTAATTCTGTCTTTGCTTTGTTTCAATGTACTATTCCCATAAATGCTTAGTTATCTCTAACCAGACTTTATAATACTTGTTTTATTTATAGGTTATACTTTTTATTTGTTTTTATTCACTCTTTTTGATTACTTTAACATCTCTCTCAGTATTGAGTCTCATTCATGTGATGTACAATCATCTTTAAATTCCTTCATTGTTCAGCCTTACTAACGAACACCTCTCTACCAGTCTTTTACCTAAATCATTCTTACGTCTACCAAACAAGTCCAAGTTCCCCCTCCACCATATTGTCCAGGTAATCAAATCCATCACAAACCCAGTCTGTCACAACAAAGCCCTATCTCTCCAAGCATCTCTAATAGCTGTAGGCTCTTCTTGCAAGGCCTCTTTGCTGCTTCAATAATTTTCCTCTTACATCCTCCCCAAAAGGAAAGAATCTTGAAATACCATAGCAGAGAAACCTGGTGGGAACAGGGTGATACCAGGTGAAATAATCCTAAAAAGTTGTGCCTGTAGTTCATGTATTTGTGGTAAAACTGGTCTATTTCATGGTAGGCAAAGCATGACTGTCTTACCTGAAAAGGAAGAAAAATAGTAAACACTTACAGACTACAATACTCTCCTAGCTGGAGGCTGTAATAGTCTGCCATACTATACAGTTCTTCACTAAGTGTCATATGAAGAGTAGCATTTTATGGATGAACATCTCTGTGCTCTGATGGACCTGGGACTGGGACACACTTTAGTTAAATAACTTTACTACCACACTATCAGCCTGTGCTAGCTTATTGGGACTGGATTCATGTAGGAGGTGGCATTTAGAGGAAATGTGAAAGAAATTCTTAATGCAGGTGTGCCTCAAATTATGATCAGCAACAAGTGGTCTGAGTTGTTTTCTTCCTACAGGTATGTTGATAAATTTTTTGCCTGCCTCTATCCCTGTCTGGTACAGGTCTAGATCAGGTCATTATAGAGATTGGGCTCTTAAAATGCTGACTTTATCAGTGTATGGTTTTCCCTTTACAGTAATTAATTGTAGTTGAGTAAAAAGTAACAAAAGAAGCAAGATTTTTTATATAAAAAATGCTGCTTTAGTTTAAGGACAACAGCAGAAGAAGTGATTGAACTTTTCCCTGTGATTCTGTAATATTTGTATAAACATATATTCCTCAGGTGACTGGTCATAATTGTTAACCATAAATATGCCATTGAAGGATGCTTTTTGATAAATAACCATGAGAATTTACATAGTGGGAAAGCTCATTTTTGTTTCTCTTTTGAGGGGTCAAAGATGTAAAAATGTTGTTTTGCAGTCTTTTAGTCAATAGAAGAAATACATTAGGTTGTGCCACCTATTATAACAGGAATGGAAACTAAAGAGGAAAGTTTTACAAAGTTTTTTTCTGATACAGAGGGAGTCAGTCTTGCTCCACTGATTGCAGCAATCATTCTCAAATGGAGAACAAGAACTTGGTTCTGCATGGTTAAACACAGCCTATCAACAAAAAACCAAAATTAAATAAAATCATTAAAGTTTGAAAGAGAAAAGGGAAAAAACAGTTCCCATAAATCCTTTGTAGGCATAGGTAGAAAATGTCTATTTACATTCTCCTGTTCAGATGATGTACAGAGGTAGAGCAGGTTTTGTGTTGTCACTTACTGCCATTAAATTGGTGACTAAGACAGGCAAAAGGGAACAAAAATGTCAAAATTGAGCTGGCGTGTTATTGTAAGATTTGACAGGAGCCTCTGTTAGGCTCGCCTCCATGCATGCCCTGCCCTCTACAGGTAAAATCAATTTACTGGGGAGGGGTGTGGGGAGCACTGGGCTGAAACTGAACTCATGTACTGACAGCAACTTGTTAGATCCCTCAGTCTTAACCTCTAGAGGAAATGGGCCTACAATGTTTTAATGGGATGCGACTCTCCTCTAATTGATTGGAAGTTAATATCAGTGTAGACTTCCGAGAAAGTGTCTCGTTGTGTCTTAAGTGTCACCAGTGCTGGTAATACTTTAATGTGGCCATGCTTGGATGTACAAGTGGTGGAGATAGCATGAAATTGTTCTATCAATTACTGGAATAATTACCTTAAAACAAGATTTTGTCAAGGATTATTCTTTATTTATCCTGATATGGTAATTTTTTTATTTTTGTGTCATTTTTTTTTACCTATATGAGAATTAAAAAAATGTTTTCTTTTTTGTTCTATATAAGAAGTTTGATAACTTCATTATATGTTATTCTGTGAATTTAATCTGTTGTGTTATATTAGAGAATAAGTGATTGTTCTCCTTTGATTTGTTTTTTATCATTCTTTATTCATTACAACTGATGAAATACTTTTCTTACTCTTTCTCTTCTCTCACTTCTCTTTTTTCTCTAATACCACGTAAATTGCTCAAGACTTTTAATTGTTATTTTAATACAAAATTCTATAAATAAGTAATAAGAAATATTGTTTAAACAAAAGCTTTTAAATGATGAATAAATATGATCAATTGTTGTTGGGGTTTTTTCTGTTGTTTTTTTCTTAAATAAGAACTTGGATGTGAATAATTCATACATGCAAGTGGGTTAAAAATAACAACTGATATGTGTGGTTCCTATTACTTGTCTTTTGTATTAATTCAATTTGTACCTCACAGAAAAAAATCTTAGAATTTCTGAAAGTGTCATTTAAGGTAACAACTGTCATCGTTAATTTAACTCGGGTTAACAGTGCAACAAGTAAAGGGGAATAACTCAACTTCCATATACTGTATCTTTAATGTTGTGTCAGTATTTTTAAAACTTGTTTTTTGTATTTGTTTTATATTCATGGATTTTTTTTTAATTGAGCAGTTTTTCTCTTTTGAATATTGATTCTTGTTTAATTCTGAAATAATAATTTATGCATTTATGTTGGATTTATGCATTTTTCTTGTTTATGTACTAATAATTACTAATAATAATAACAAATTAAAAAAAAATTCTTTCTTTCTTTCTTTCCTTGTTTTTTTCTTTCCTTCTTTTCTTTCTTTCTTTTTTTTTCTTTATTTATTTCTACATTTCTTTGTTTCTGCATTTCTTCCTGCATTTCTTTCCTTCTGCATTTTTGTCTTTCTTTCTGCATTACTTTCTCACTTCATTTCTTTCTGCATTTTCTTCCTTCTTTTTTTCACAATTGTATATGCATATTTCCTTTTTTATTATTTATCAGCATAATCATTTTAATTACATTTTTAAATAACAATTTCTCACTTGTCTCATTTCAGGAGACGCCTAGCCACGTAGGCATAGGACCAGAATGTCTGATGGGACTAAACTGGACGATGATGGGTCACCGAACGATGGCGCTTTAAAGAGGGCAGGCCGAACACGCATCTGTAAGCAGTGCAAGTTTACCACAACTGATGTTAAGGAATTCTCAGCTCACAGGCAACAAGCTCATGCTGATGAAAACAACGAAGCTGATAAAGCAGTGACAAGAAAGAGTAGTTTACGGAGAAAGTCTTCTGCTACAACTGCTACAGCAGAAGACTGCAAAGGAGCTGAGAAAGAAAGGGAAGAAGAGAAAAGCCAGGAGTCTCTGGTAGTGAAGGAACCTGAGAAAAGTAAACAAATTTCTCTTCTGAATAACTTATCATTAACACCAAATAACAAATTTGAAGCAAAAAAAGCTGAAAGTGACTCAAAACTAACTGAAGGAAAAAAGATAACACACCTGAGTACACTGTCACAAGAAAGTTTAGATGTGAAGGACACAAAAACAGACATGAGTACTGATCAAATCTCTCTTCTTGGTAGCCTTGCCTTGGCACCAAAGAAACAAGTTGTTGAAAAGGTAAATGGAAAATCTGATGAGAAAAGTGAGAAGATATCAGTGGAAAAAGTTGTGATTACTAAGATGAATGGACACAAAGAAGAGGTTCTGCTGTATAACAAGGATGATGATGTTGATGATGAGCCTAGACTGGTAATAGATGACAATAATGGTGATAGTGGGGACAATCTTGACACTAGTGGTTCTGACCATCTGCTGAGATCTGGAAATATACAAAACCGGACATACCTTTGTGGTGCCTGTGATTACAGTACCACTAATGCTAAAAGTTACCTTCACCACCAGAAAGATGCCCATGATTCTGACATTATTATTTATGAATGTGATATCTGTGACTATGCTACAAAGTACAAACAAAAGCTACCACGGCATCGCAAACTGCACTTCAGTGGCAAAGATGGTTATGCTGAGTCGGACCTTGACAGCAGTTTGAATGAAAAAGAACATAAAGAAATGAGAGAAGAGATGGATACAAGTCAAGATTTACATGGTGCTGATGCAAATGGTTATGAAGAGATGGATGATGAGGTTGAGCTTGATGAGGAGGAAGATGAGATGGTAGCTATGTCTGAGGCTCCTGAAGGAGACATGACTCCTGGTCGTGGGGAAGGCATTCCAGTGGAGAGGAAAAAGAGAATCAGACAGGAGGTAGATCCCCTGAAATATTTTGAGGTAATTGATGAGGCTGGAGTTAAGTATGCTTGCTCTAAATGTGGAAATGTGTACAAGTGGAGAAAGTCATTGAACAAGCATTGGAAAGAGAAGCATTTTGGTGAGACACCTGACCTGACAAAACCTCCACCAACTCTGCAGAACTACACATTGTTCTCCAGGTACAAGGTAAAGTTTGGTGGCCAGCCCCCTCCCCCTGCAGCCCCCAATGTTGTATATGGTGCTGCTCCTTCGTCTACTACAAGGTCCAGTCCAATTCATCAGAAAAGCCGTTTGACACCAACTCTTAAATCTGAAGCTAGTCCAAGCCAGGTGTCCAATGTAGTAATGCCCAGACAAATTGGTCCTTTCATTGCAGGGACCAATCAAGATATGTTTAACAGTGCAATGGCCAGTCTTGCCAACCACATGAACAAGAGAAGCAGCACCCCTGACAATAACCATCATGAAATGCGCAAGATGATGGAGAGTCTCCAAAACAGAAATAGACCTGAACTTGTCAAGATTGAAGATAAGTCTAAATCAAACCAATACCAATCTGAGGCCCAAAGTGAACCTCTCGACTTCTCAAAGCCTCTTGATTTTTCAAAGAAAACGGAGATTAAGAAAGAAAAGATGGATTCAGCTTCCAACAGCTGGAATGATGGCAACAGTGAGAGTGACAGTCTTCCAGATATGCCTATCTCCATGGTAATGTCCCAAGCCAGCAGTCAAATCATTCAAGCAATGAAGCAGAGCCAAGCTGCCGGCAATGATGACCAAGATTCATCCTCCTTGCAGTGTCTCAAATGCTCATATGTGGCCAAATCTGTTGTTGACTTCAGTTCTCACATGTCTCTACACCAGAACAGACGTGCATTTAAATGTGCTGAATGTATGGCCAACTTTTCCAGCGTTGATGATTTAAACATTCATTTCATGGATTCTCATGCTGAGAAGATCCAGGAGCATAAAGAGGCGATACAAAAGATTCCCCATGGCCTGCAGCAAACATATCACCTGTTGAAGATGCCACTTGACTCCATATCAACCTTATCTTCTCAGGAGTTGCTTTCAAATGAACCAAAGCAGCTGAAGTGCAGCATGTGTCAGTTTGTAGCTAAATGGCCAGCTGAGCTTCAAAAGCATGCTGTGTCGCATTCAGAACAACGCCCCTTTGTGTGCATGGTGTGTAGTTCTACCTACAAGTGGAAGTGGGATCTTGTAAAGCATTTTGAGAAGAGCCACAGCATCATGCCAAACCCATATAAGAGAAGAGAAGGTGGTGGAATAGCCAATGCTCCCTCTCCTTCCACACCTCCTCTTGAAGCAATGTCCAAAACATCTTCAGCTCTGATTGATGTAAGTATGTCTAGTTACATAATGGATGAGGATATGCCACCTGTCAAGAAGCAGCGACTGTCGGAGACAGAGGCCCAGGATGCAGAGGAGATGTATTGTGAGATGCTGGAGAGACAACTACAGCAAAGACGTGAGATGAGTCAATCTCCTGGCCTTAGTGACAGAATGTCTCTGAATGGCAGACCTAAGTCTGAAACATCTTGGATGAAAAATGGGGACTCACAACGGTTGGATGACAGCATGGACTCTGATGGATTTGAGGG
Source organism: Sinonovacula constricta (assembly GCA_007844125.1). Classification (NCBI taxonomy): domain Eukaryota; kingdom Metazoa; phylum Mollusca; class Bivalvia; order Cardiida; family Solecurtidae; genus Sinonovacula; species Sinonovacula constricta. The sequence continues at coordinate 2,133,830 of CM017565.1, forward strand.
CCATACATCCAAAAGACATCTGAATGAAGCATTGAAGATCAGATTAGCATTTGGCAATAAAATTAAAGACAAGGTCACCCCCAAAAGTGATGGGAAAGGTGCAAGGGATTCTGATGTTCCATTGCCTTACAAGTGTACTGAATGTGAATATAGAGCCAGATGGCCCTCTGAGATTTCACAGCATATGAAGAATCATTCCAATGAGAAGCCATACCACTGCCCAAACTGCAGCTACAAGAGCAAATGGAAGTGGGATGTTGTCAAACATCTTCGGCGCTGTGGTGGTGGCACTGTTCATGATGTCATTGATACAACTAAGACAAAGAAGATGGCCCCACCAAATGTCATGGTAATGCCACAAAGAAATTGGCCACAAAAGCAAGAAAAATCACATAATAGCCAGACTGTGTTTCCCAATTCCCAGAGATCTCTACTGGTGTCACCATCTTCAAATGGTTCCTCTGCTGGCAAAAGTCCAATGGAAGTTGGTGGACAGGAACAGTCAGAAAATATGGAGATTGACAAGAATGGCAAGGTGTCTTCCTTTAACAGTCTAGTTAATCAAGGCATGTACCACTGCCTCGAATGCCCGTTCATTGGTAACAGTCCAGCAGAGCTTCGTAGACACGGTGTCCTTCACTCAGAAAACAAGCCATTTACTTGCGGAATGTGTGGTTACAGGTCTCGCTGGAAGTGTGATCTAAAGAAGCATATGAAAATTTATGGCCACTTCAGTAACGACTCTCCATTGGACAGTAGTTATGAAGAAGAGAGGGTTTCTGGTGTGGAAGATGACAGTGATGAAGAGAACAAATCCACTCTGTATATGTGCCCACAGTGTCCCTACAACTCTTACAAGAAGCAGGCATACGAGATTCACATGAGAGTCCATGAAACAGCCATTGACAGCTCGTCTAATTCAGTCTCACCAACCCCCAATGATGTCAATGCAAAATACAAATGCTCCAAGTGTAATTACCAGGGCAATGATCTATCCTCTTTCCTCCAGCATAAGCGAGGTCATCAGAACCAGATGGATACACCCAATGGTGGTTCTAATAATACAACTCCCAACTCCACTGATGTATCCCACAGGACCTTGCATCTGAAGAGAAGACGAAAGCCTGTCAAGCAGTTCAAGTGTTCATTCTGTCCATACATCTGTTTCAAGAAGTCTGCTATGGACACACATGAAGCCATGCACCTTCCTCGGGGGTCCGAGGCTTACCTTTGCATGTTCTGTGATTACAATGTGTTCAGCAAAAACCTTTTACTTCAGCATATGCGCCTCCATCCTGAATACAACCCTGCTGAGTGTTCAGAACAGGACACCAGAGTTAGTACTGCAGAGCTGATGGAAATGGAAGAAATGGAAGAGAGAGAACTAAATGATGACAGCTCTGGAAAGGGTTCTATCAATGAGGAGAATAACAACCATGATGACTATGAAAGTGGCTTTGAAAACAATGATGGAGCCATGGATTTCTCAAGAAACTCAAGCTACACATCACCAGCCTCCATGTCCAAATCAAACAACACTAAAGTCTCTCCTTCAAGTAACAACAACAATAATAACAACAGTGCAATGAATAACAACAATAACAACAGCAAAAAGGGTTTGCCATGTGAATGGTGCTCTGCAAGTTTTGCTCATCTTGCCCAACTCTATCAGCATGCACAGTCACAGCATCCTGCAGAACTGAAGAAACAAGAAGCAGGTGGTGAGTCAGCTCAGTCTTCAAGCAAGTCTTACCAGCTTGAACAGATTGTGAAGGAACGGCCAAAAGAGTATCTTGTATACCACCAGTTCATGTCCCAGCAGCAGCCTCAGATTCATCAGCAGCTGCACAGCCCATCTCCAAGTCTTGTTCGCAAGTACATTCCTTTAGCCCCTAAGCCATCATCTCAAGAACACAGTCCACAGAAGTCTCAATCATCTTACCAGGTTGGAGAGAAACTGTCTCCTAACCAGATTGCTGCCCTGAAAGCAAGAAAAAGTGTAAGCCAGCAGAAGAAGTCGCGTTCCTTTCAATGTACAAAATGCACCTTCACTGCTCCAAATGCTGTGACATACCTGCGTCATATTGAACGACATGGCAGTAACTGTAAGCACACTTGCCTCTTCTGTGATTATAGTATTGACAGACTGAATCTACTCTACCAACATATGAAAGGTACCCATGCCAGCAAGTGGCAAGGTACTGCTCAAGACAAAGTCTTCATGACAACCCAGAATGAGGACAACAACAACAACATCGTTGATGCCATGAATGTGTCTGATGTTGATGATGCCGATATGAACAGTATCAGTACTGATCAAGATCAAGATGAAAGTGGTGCCTTGTCTGCATATAGTTCTAAAGGAATTAAGCCAGTCCTTATACTGAAGGAAGAGATTATGTGGAGAGGAACCCCTGTGCAGGTTTGCAGTCTAGATGGCCGAAAGCATTACAAGTGTCCTAAGTGTTTCTACATCAACAGCAATGCTGCCAATACTACAAATCATGCACATCAGCATGGATTGAACAAGAAGTATAAGTGTCACGAGTGTGACTACAGTGTTGACAACTTCAAGCATATCCAGAGTCACCTTGAAACAATCCACCCAAAACAGCCCAACTTCATCCTGATGAGTTCGCCAGGATCTACAAGCATTATTGATGACATACCTGCAGAAGGCAGCAATGATTTACCTGTGCATGATGGCTCAGAGGGGACAAGCAGTCAGAGGACCTTTACCTGTCCTAGCTGCCCCTACAAGACATCAGAGAAGCTGAAATTTCAGTTTCATTTGGAAAGACATGGTCAGGAGGGCAAGTATGAGTGTCAGCTTTGTGACTACACTGTAGACAAGTATCCATTCCTTAGACAGCATGCCAAGCTCCATAACAAGAAACATTCCTATTATGAAGGTTTAGAGGAAGACAGCTGTGAAAATGATGAAATGTCATTTGAAGACTTTGCCTTTATTACAAGCAGTAACAGATCCATGAAGGAAAACAAGAAGCTTCGATACAAATGTTCTGACTGCCCTTACTTCACCTTTGTGAGGTCTGAGATAGTTCGACATGCCCAAAATCATGTAGAGAAAAGTCCATATGCCTGCCAGTCCTGCTCCTACAGCACTGATAATACCAGCCAGCTTGAAAACCATGTAAGCTTCCACAAGGGCCATTTGGAAAAGGATGCTGAGAAATATCTGGATGTCATCTTAGACCCAAATGAAACCTTCAATTCAAATGATGATTCTGCTGATATGGAAGCAGAGGAGTATGGTGAGATGGCAGAAGATATAGATGATTTCAATGAATATGGTGATATAGAAAATGATGAAGAAGTGGCCATGATGGAAGAAGAACTCAGGGACTCTTCTGATTTATTAAAGTCAACAGAAAGAAACCTGATGTCTGAAGGTGCTTTTGATACTGATATCCAGTTTAGAAATTTCAAGTGCAAACACTGTCCATACAGCAGCAACAGCAACAGTGAATTTAAGAAACACTGTCGTCTTCATGGAGTTCTGTTCAAGTTCAAGTGTGACTACTGCAACTACAGCCTTGACAGAATTAACCTGCTATCACAACACCGCAAGCTTCATTTCCAGGAACCAGACTTTGAACCTGCTCCTCTTGTGGCCAAGCTCCTAAACAAAGATCACGACCAGTATGACACCACCTTGAGCAAGGTTGGAAATGAAATAGCCTTCCCACCCACAGAGAGTGGCATGAACAATCCTGATGAAGAAGCTGCCTTTAGTAAGATGGCTGTTCAAGGTGATGATAAAAGCCGCTATTGCTGCTCTAAATGTCCATATAAATGCCAAGCTTTAAAGAGTTTTAAATGTCACATTGCCATGCATGGTTTGGTTCGCAAGTACATGTGTGACTACTGTGACTGGAGCACCAACCGACTGAACCTTTTGTACCAGCACCGCAAGGTGCATTCAGCTGAGTCAGATTTTAATCCCACACCTGGAGACATTGTGTTCCTTAACAGAGACTTCATACTTGATGGCAATGATTCCAGCAATGATGGCACTATTGGTGTAGCTATGGCTGATTATGCAGATAATCCATTTGCAAACAATGAAGAGCTAAAGCAGCTTCAGTCACCTAAGAAAGGTCTGAAGCAATTCTTCTGCAAGGTTTGTCCATTCAAAACTGACAGCCTCAACACATTTTCCTACCACAAGAAGCTTCATTGTATCCAAGCCAACTACAAGTGTTCAGAATGCTCTTTCAGCATCAATAACATCAGTTCCCTCAAAGAGCACATAAAGCTACACAAGAAAGAGCGAGAGTTAATGAAGACTGGACATGGGGATACATCCATCAAACATAAGTGCCCCAAGTGTCCGTACAGCTCCCCGAACAAGAATATGCTGGTGAACCACACATCCTTCCATTCATCTGGCAGGAAGTATGATTGTGATAACTGTGACTTTAGTTGTGATCAGCAGAGTCAGCTGAAGTCACACTCCAGGGTACATGCTGAAGGCTACTCTGATTCTGACAGTCTAGAAGAGATAGAGCAGTTGATGAAAAGAAGCCCGAATGTCATTGGCCCACAACTCTACTTAAACCAGTCCAGTCTGCTTGATATGGAAAGTGACTCCGATGAGAACACCAAACCCCAGCTAAAATGTGAGGATTGTCCATACACAACAACTTCAAATCAAGAGCTGGAGATGCATTTTGAGCACCATTCAACATCTGGATCTAAGACATGCATGTATTGTACCTTCAGCTGTGACACAGATGATGAGTTATTGACTCATGTACAAGTTCATTTCCCTGGAACACCAGTTGACAAAGAGCTTCTGAAAGTCCTGAAAATGCAAAGTCAGAGCAGCAAGAAGACCAATGTTAAGGGACAAGATGAGGAGATTGACTCGGGTGATGAAAAGACAGAAGGTGTGGCAAAAAATGCTGATGAAAATCGAGAACCAGATTCTACAGTTGCAGAAGCAGCTAAAGATGTTGCAGCAACAAATGAAGTTCCAGAGGAGAAACAGACAAGCGGGAAGGATGTTGAGAAGACCAAGGTGTATGTTTGTCAATACTGTGAACGGGAGTTTGACAACAAGACCATGATGTTGAAGCATGAGAGTCAGCACCTAGTAGGTGGCTCGTAAAGAACAGATTTCTTTGTGGTGCTAAACATGAAGTGGTCCAAAAGGACAATATGATAAAATAGTGTTTTAGTGCTTTTAAATTAATCAGACTCATTGAACTGGGTGCTGTAAAATAAGCAGTTTCCTCATTGTGCAACTACTGTTAGAAAAATTAATAGTGCTGGTTAGTGTTTGTACAAACTGGTGGCTTAAGTGACTAAAAGTGTCTTAAAGCTGTGTGCAATCCTTGAAAATAATTATTTCATTGCTTAAAACTTAAACAAGCACAAACTATTGCAGAAAGTTGCATTGCAAAGCTTGCGAAGAGAAATGATACTAGTGTTGATATTGTGCAGACTGAGGTTGGTTCTTTTATTCCAATACAAAATCTTCAGATCCTTGCCACATGCTGAGGGACCAAATAACAATTGTTGGGACCACAATTATGTACATACGTGTATCCTATTTTTTTTTATCTTTTACAAAATTTGAAGGCCTGTTGTATCATTAACATTCCATGATTTTTCACTTGTCTTCCTATTTAACAATAATTGTTATCAAATTATTGTTATATTCTATATTATTAATTTGTTGAAATTATATTCATTTTTGCCTTTTCATGTGCAACGATGACTTTTTAAAGATTTTATAGTAACAATTTTACCTCATATATTATACCTTTAAAAGTGCCTACTCAGAATGATTTTGAGATAAGTTGTTATTAAATATGTAAATAGTTTTAAAGAATTGCAACTAACTGAGGAACATTGTCTTCCATATTATTGTAATACTAACTAATTTTGCCGATACAGATGCTTTCATTTTAACCAATCTATCTGAGATCTAGATAAGAATGTATAGTTGAGGCATTAAGATATTCATATGAAAAATGCACTTCTTCTATTTAGCTCTAATTTATTTGCAATTATTGTGTACATGGCTAAAGCTTTTGGCAGTGGGATGCTTGTCTCAGTTCATTGGACTGAGACGGCAACTTGTCTGTCAGTAGTGGTCACTTCACATAAATGTCAACATTTGCCAGTTTATAGCCCTTGGCTACCATCTCATCACACCTTCATCAATTTTAACAATTGATAACCAGTTTTCATTTCTGCTTTGTCATAACGATGTTGTGCATGTAATAAGGTGCAGACTATATGCAGGACCAGGTAAGATCCTAAGGTCTTGGTCTATACATGTTTCCTTCAGTGCCTTAATGGTCTCTTTGTTTCAAAAATCACAACATCTGCATGGAGATTCTGTCTGTAGAATGCCATTAGACTTTGTCTCAATAACATTTTTACTTGCCCATTGCAATTTTGTCTCCTTTTTTTCTTTTTTTTTTAATAACTATTTTTCTCTATCTACAGTTATGTCTCTTTCCAATTAAATGGGAAATAGAACTTCATGGTGAAAAGTCATTTCACTCTTGAGATATGCATCTGTCTTAAATTACCACAAAATTATCTATTTCTTGTTATTGTTTTTCCTCAAAAGTGCAATTATTTGTATATAATGTGTTGTATTCATAATTAGAATGATCACTTTTACAATTTATTGAACAATAATTGTATAGTATTTCATATAAGTAGCATTATTATAATTCCATTTTCTGTTCTGTGTTCATGAAAATGGGTGATAAAATCAGTTGTCTTCCACTTGTACAGAAATTTAGTTTTTAGTATTCTTTGTAAAAAATAAAAGCTTCATATTGGGGTAATGTGGGTTTTTTTGAAGATATTTTTGAAACACTTTTTATACAGACATGTCTTCCAGAACACAAATACATGTACGAAAGTTGAGAACATTTCTGGTATCTTTATATTGTCATACAAAAAATATATTTGTGATCTACATATTGTGGGGTGTTTTTTTTTTTCGTTTTTTTTCCTCATTATTTTGCTCTATAATAAGATTTAAAGAAACTTAAAATTTTTTGCTTAAGAAATATTCCTCATTTGTAAATAATATTTTCTGTATTTCATTTATGTAGTGGTCAGAATATTAGCTAGAGAAAGTCAAGGCATTGTTTGATTCAGCTGTAGATATGACTTGTCTGAAAGATCCTGATTTAAATGTCAAGTTGCTAAATCTCAGTGAAAAGAAGAGGTTCTTATATCAAATAATTTTGAAATTATTGTAGCAAAGTATTTGATATTAAAACATTAATCATTATCTTATTTTTTACATCTTGATTGTATCATTTACCATAAGTGTTGTATTAAAACTTCATGCTACATTTGACCAACATAATACATCTTTGTTGAGTTATTTGCTCGAAATTAAGCTATTTGCTAAAAACTACATTTTAAGGCAAATATACACTTAAGTAGTGACTCAACAACAAATGGTGCAGATCTTAATCAGCTTGCTCCTGCTTGGAGATGGTTGATCTGGATCTACACTGTTTGTTTAAGTCTGATCAGCTTGTGATAAACTGGCTAAAGTTAACAAGAAAAAAACAACAGAATTAGAGATTTAACATCAATGATGTATTTTTTTACCTTTTCCTGAAATTAATGTTACTTAAAACTTTGACTACAGACATCTTAAATTACTCTCGCCTGCTCTGGAGATTATTTTGAAATATTCCACAAGGACATGTGTGTAATGGTTGATATACACTGATAGAACAGGGACATTTCACCTGAGCATCACGTAGACACATTCTGATTGGTTGGCACATCCTATCCTCTGACTGGTCCGTACCAGGAGTACCAGGATGTGAACATACACTGTCGCCAGCTGCAATCATAGATCTAGTATCATGGCTTCACTATTTACCACAATTGTTTTTCTGTACTTTTACAAGTTCAGTAATTAATGATAACACTACAGCTAAAGCACATTATTTTTGGTCTTGCCTCCAGGATGATTTTTTCCCCGATTTTTAAATGATTTGCCTAAAATTACTGATGATGCCACAAAGAATAGGATTAAGAAATTAAGAAAATGTCCATATATGTACCTGATTATTTCCAACACCTTACAATCTGTGCACAAGATTAAATAAGATAGGTGTGTTTTAAATGTTTTATAAAGAATTTACATTTTCTTATCTTACTTTAAACTGAATAACCAACTTGACAGGAAATTGCATGTCATATAGACATGTCTGGAGACAAAACATTAGGGTGTGATAATGGGAAAAATTAATCATTGCTGAGAAAATAAATTTCAGACAAAAACAACTATTTCCTAATCTTTGTGGCTAACAAGTGGTCGGGAGAGGTTTGATAAAATCAATTTGGTTCTGTCTCACTGATCTGCGCTAGTGGAGACACATCTCCGCAGGTGAAAAACATCTTACCTCTTATCCTGCTAAGTATAATTGGTCAAGCTTGACTGGAAGCCTTCTGATCAGAATCTTCACTTTTTGCTGCTTACTCTCTTTGAGGCTTACTAGTTGTTACATGAAGTTGTTAGCAAATAACAAAGATTTTAAGATGAGTTTTAACAAATGTAGCAACCCATGAGTAAACAAGATTGTAGAATTCTAAGGGTTAAGTCTGTCGATCCACTCCAGATCCTCCCCACTTTCCTCTCTAGCCACTGATGTGCCTCCAGGCTATGTTTATGGTGGCAGTGTTGAGGAAAAACCTACAAACATACATAAATGGGATGATTTTGTAGTGATGCCTCTCAGCCTTAGTCACCGCCCATCTTGGAAAGGTGCAGGCTAATTAATTAACATGAAATGTTGTCTGCTTCATCAACCAACTTTACCTGTTTGAAATAATTCTGACGGCACTTGTACATGATTGAGGTTAGATTTGAAAGAGAGGGGGAATTACCTGGAAGAAATGTGTTTGTTTATCATATTTCTTTTTGTTTAAACAGCATCAAAAGGAAATAAAATATGCCTGTGGATTGTTAATACATGTTTTGAAATAAATTTGATAGATCCATATGAAAAGATGTAGCATCATAATTGTACAGAATTTTTTCTAAAACTGACCTTCTGAATGACACACTTTAATACTATTTCAATCCAAAATGTTCAGAAATAAATTTTGTTACAGCTGAATCATTCCATCCTTGCTCTTATATGCATACAGTAACATTCCAAAATGGTAGAATTAGATATTTTGCGTTTTACATGTTTTAATTTCATTTTTGTACAGTGCCTTAATGTCTTACCATCTGTCCAGATAAATAATTGTCTTTAACTGTTTGTTTTTTCTCATGTTTTATTCTGTTTTTGTAAAACAGCTTTTTGCATAAAACAGAACAAATCCAGTTGGAATGTTTCATTTACAAATTCATAATTTGCAAACTTTCTCATCTGTTTTGTTCAAGAATATGTACATATAGATGATTTTACATTGTAGTTATAATTATTATAAAAAAATCAAACAAATTGTTCAATAAAAACAGTTGATTTATATACTTTGCTTTCAATTGTCTGGACATAATTTTTCTGTTTGTTATTTATTTCTGTTGGTTTTGATATATCTTGTTCCTTTGTGATCAAAAGTGCCGTTAGTTGAAAATGTTTGTTCCGAGTCTCTGAACAATACATTTTTATTGTAAATGAAGTTGAACTGTCATTGAGTTCAATTTTTTGTATAGTTCAATTTTTTGTATAACCAGTAGTGCTGAATGTCAAGGGAGACAACCTTTAGAGATTTTGTATTTCAAGTTTATTTTTAAGTTATTTCCCTTTATCAAAATAAGTATAACTAATTCTGTTCTTAAATTTTGAACAACTTCACCCATTTTTTAAGCATATCAGTTATTTATTGTGCGATGAATGGACCTGTGTGTTTATGGTGATAGTGTGATAACATATCCACATATCTTAAATGAAAAATTATGAATTTATCTTTAATGATCAGTTTTACATCTGTTGTATTTTTTTATCAAATTTAGTAGAAGATGTATTATATATACATTTGGATAAGCTACACCAAGAAGGGCCTTACATTTCCATTTTAAAGTCATTCCATGTTGAAATGTTTAAAACATTACACGTCCAGTTTTGTTTAAATACAGTTATGACGTAACAAACTTTATACCTAAATTTGAGAATGTTATTACATTTTGTCTCTTCATTATTTCCTTAAGTTTTCTTATATAGCATCTTTATATTATTTGCTATTAGATAGTATAGTTTTCATTTATTTGTTTGTTTTTAATTCAAGGGTGTTAATGTAGCAAACTTGACATGTCTAGTTAAGCAATAAATGTCTCTGTGTTGGCATCGGAAACATGGTTGAGTGTCTGAGCAACAAAAAACAATGGACCTGGTACAGGTCAACACCCAGCTAGCTAGCTGGTTATTCTATATTAATGTTGTTTTGAACAAATATCGGTATCAGGAAATTGTCCTTATAATCATGCTTGTTTATAGTCTTTGTTATCAATCTACTCTTGGTGCTTATAAAGACATGTCATTTTTCTGATTTTTTCGGGTGTTTTCTTATGGATTGTATAATGGTGTAGCAACAGTTTTAAACAAAGTCAAAACTTTAAACAAATCTAAGATTCTCAGATCTTGCATTAAAACACTCATTTTTTAATAATGACCACACACAAATAGCTTTTTCCTCCTGTCACATAAGAAACCACTTACCTTGCATGTATCCTCAAGTCATTCAAAGATGTTCATTTTCTTTGAAATGAGGTTTTATTCAATAAGTATTCAGTTGATTTGATTATTGTCTGAGCCAATACAGTCTTTTAGAAAACACCACACCTGTCATATATATTTGCCTTAGAGGGGAACACTAGTCTGTAGGTCCCAATATATAGTTTTTCTTATTCTCTTTTTCTTTCAAATACTATATGTACATGTATACAGTAAGATCATGTCAATGCCTTACGATCACTTTTATTAACCTATGCAATATTGAAAATAAATGTCAATAAAATATATACAGTTAACCAAGTCTTGTGTGTGTTTTAGCTTCCACTTTTTTATGTATAATACTAATTACTTTTTGTTGATGATGAGTGCAAAAAGTGCTGCTTGTTATAAGTAGTATCTACTACCAGTATACTTGCATATAACTCATTCAAATAATAGTCCCAGTCGGGGTGAACTTTCCAAGCTGGGAAGGTTTACTAGTTAACCTGCATTTCACCAGTGGTTCTATCCAGACATATGTCTGGGCTCTTCCTCCATCAATAATTAGCTGGACATCATCAATATGACCATAACTGTGTCGGTGTTATATAATAATAAGAAACAAAAATAATAATATTGTGGACTTATATAACTGTAAAAATATTAAGAATAAAAAGAATATCAAGCGTCTGCTGAATTCTTATGATATTCTGCTACACCCTGTTAACTTAAATTTGCTGGGTGACCTAATAATATATGTAATTTCAAAATAACTAAAACTCACTGATCACAGATTTATATTTTTGAATGCCATTAAATGTTATGAACATTATTTAAAGTTAGATACCTTAACCTTTCAAAAACTTACTGTAAACTTAGCGGTTTCTTTGTTTTTTGTTACATCGCACTGACACAATTATGGTCATATTGGCAACGTCCAGCTAATTATTGGTGGAAGGAGACCCCAGACATATGTCTGGGTAGAACCCATGGCGCACCATAGGTTAACTGGAAAACCTTCCCACATGAAAGTTCTCAACCTGACTGGGACTCGAGGGGCTGAGGAGTTTCAAGTCAGTGACTCTTAACTGCTTGGCCATGGGCGCCCAATCTCAAGTCAGATTTCATCAATTAATCAATTAATGGTGTAAGCTCCTTTTATATATTTTGAAAAGAGTTAAAATTATGCCATGTAGTAGATTTCATTTAAAAGGAGACCAATACATTTTATAAAGCAACATATTTTAGAATATTTTACCTGCATGATCATCAATTTCAGCAGTTATTAACACTTACTTGACTTATTTTCTCTATCAGGATACGAGTTAGATATGCTGTACACAAGCAAGTTCATTTTCAAAATTCAATTCATTTGCATCTTTTTTTGCATGATCTTACATTAAATTTGAAGTGTTTGCTGCAAAAAATTCAATATCAATAAATATTTGGCTATAAAATACGGATTTGTTTTTGACTGTCCATATAGCTCTTTGGTTAAACAAGACAAGTAGCTATGGCCACCGTCTACATGCTGCAAGACCCTAAATGTCCAGATTACACTATCAAAAGGTTAATAATATGCATTAGTTGTTTCGTTAAATTTCACAGAATGACAGAACAAAATAAGATCAATGAAAATGATTGTTTGTATAATGTTTATCGCCAACATTAATTTATACATGAAACATACAATTTTAAAAAAATAAATGATTTTAAATGGAAATAATATTCTGTACATTAATTATAAACAGGTCTTATGTTGTGTTTTTCTGTGTGTTGTTTTTATTCTTCAAAATTTCGAAACAAAACAATCTGCATAAAAGTGAAACTTGGACTTATTTTTAATGCTATAAACATTGTCTTGCATGTTTATTTTATTTTGCATTTTATAGTTGGCTGGGCTCACACTTTCTTTTGATAAGTAATAGTTTTAAAAACGTCATACTGTTCATTTATAATACAGATTTATTGAAATATTATGATGCAAATAGATAGAGTGTAAATTAAAACACGAAAGTATGACTAAAGCTAGCAGCAATTTTCTGTTTACCGGAACCAGAAATCTAAATTTGGACCATTTAAATAAACGCAGTTGTGTAAAGCAGTTCCGCGTTTAAACAAAAAAGTAGTGCAAATAACAATAACAAGTAAACATTGATATAAACTTTAATTGAGGATAACCTTTCATACCTTACTAAATACAAAAAAGTCATCAAGTAGTTTCTGGTAGTTTTCATATTTATTTGTATATGGCTTTTACAAATGACATCGTTTTGTTGTTGTTGGGGGGGGGGGGCACCTGTGGCGTAGGAATATTCCATTGATTATTGACATAATCACCTTGGATTCAATATGGCTGTCACTTTTGACAGCAATGGTTAAGAAAATACTGTTTCGATGTTTTCGCATTGTTTCCTAAAAGGTGTATAGCACAAGAGGTTAGTAATGAAAACTATACAGAGGCATGATTATTTGTTGATAAATAAATATGCTAAATATGTCAACATTACTTGATACATGCAGAAATGATATGTAGAAAATGTACATCGGGTAAAAACTAAGCATCTAAACACTCTTTGATGAACTATGCAGTCGCTCATTTATGTGACTACATCATCTTTGTAGTAAATTTTAGAATCTATCTTTTTTATGTATATTTAAAAACACTGGTTAAATCCTATATTTTATAATATAGGTTTTGAAGACTTTAAAGTTTCGGAACATTTTAAGACGTGTAGGTTTTAAGGTTTACGGTCACTTCGGTAAATAGGTAAACATATAATATAATGCCTCATTGACACAGAGAATTGGGTATGTCCGCATGTGAAATGCTTTACAGAGACAGATCATTAAAGATAGCTTTCGACTATGAACATACATGCTCTGCGAATAGGGAAACAGAATGCACATTTTCAGAGTAATGTCCATCATGTACCTGTGTTGTCAGCAGCATGTGCCCCATTGTATTTATATGTTCTTTTTATGATTTTTCTTTTTGTATTGAATATATATGTTTATGCACTTCTGATGTTTGTTATCACTTTTCGCGGGGTATGCTGTTCATTCATATTTTCGGGATGTCTATCACATAAATTTAACAATGCCGACATAAATGTTTATTTTATTTATCGTTTCTCAATAGTTATCATCACAAGAAACCATGCTGAAAAATGTACAATAGAAAAAAAACATAAAAAAATTTTTTCTTACTTTTCTAAGAAGACACCAGTCTTCTAAATCGAGCAGATGCTTTCTCATAAATTTGTGACTTTTGATTGGATGGCAGGTGTTGCCGTTGGAAATCATGTGACTTATTTTTCCATACTGCAATAAATTGGCTACAACTATTTACAATGTTAGGTATGAATCAGGTTATGGATTTAGCACTCTTGTCTGGATCAAAAGAACATTTTCAACATAATAAGATTTTTTTTTAGGATAGTAAAGATTATTTATAATAAAATTGAATATTGGACAATATTTACCTGCTTAGACCGCATGTTTTTGGTAGAATAAGTAGTATTAGCGTTCTTGTCAAAGTTAAGTAGTATTTGGACAATCTCACAGATCGCATGAGCGCGCATTCCGTATATTTTATGACGTCACGAATTTATGAGAAAACCCGAAAATATGAGAAAGCGTTATATATAGAACATATAAATAAATGTGAACACTTTTATTCTCACTTTTTATTTTCCTTCAGTAACAGTGGTATAAATAAATACCAAAATGCACTAAAGTTCAAATATTAAATATACAAACAACTAACTAGGTTAAGGAAAAATATACTTCAACAAATGCGGGATATAACAACAATATTACATAAATATACACCACCATATTTTTAGCATTACAGTTACAATTGATCATACATAAATAAGTGATTAAATAATCTGTCTCGGGCTAAGGTGTGAAAATCTTTTCACACATGGACATACCCAATTCTCAATCAAGTATTAACTATATGTTTACCTATTTACCGAAACAACCGGACTAATCACTATATAAGATCAATTTACCGAAATGGTCATTTACCGAAGCAACCGCTTTTAAACCCTTCCAAATTACTGTTCTACCATGTTTTCATGATAGTTTGTCGGACCTAGACAGCTTGCATCTAGGAATCTCATATCACCAAAAGCAAGGTTTTAACTTAAACACAATATAAATGAACCATAATTTGACGTTTGATGGGTACTGAGTCAAGATGAGCCTGCTCTTAGAAGACAATTCTAACCAATTATGACTGTAACTTTGCCATTTTACTAAGACTGTAAATAGAAAGGCAAATTGCAATTAATCTTAACTCATGGAGTACAACGACTGTTTTATATGACAACATCAATCAACTTTTAGAGAGATCAAAGACAAACCTGGCCACAAACAAGTAGCTTCATATTTCAAAGAAATAAATTAGGAATTTCAATAATTTACTTTATAAGTTACATTCTTATCTACAAATTCACTAAATGCCCTCGTAATGCATTCCAACTTTTGCATCTCATTATATTCAGTAACATTAACATCACATATGTAACAGTTATGTATAAATTAGTATTGATTATATTAAATTGGATATACTTATAAAGGGATCTGATAGGTATTTTCTTTGTTTTTCTTTGAAATACCTCGTACATTTTCCACACATGACCAAACTAATAAAGCTTATTTACATACTGGAAGATAACAAAGGATGACCTTTTCAACATTTTCTGATTCTGTGTGAAAAAAGTGTGTTTATGAAGCAAAAGTTGTACACCACTATCAGAATTGGTGTATGTACAGAATACTTTTGGTGTATCCAATGGCAGTGATAGTTGTATTCATTGTTCAATGGCCAGCATAATACAAATATAAATTAATTGATTTTCTTTTGCACTTAATGTTTTGCTGTTTAGTTGGAATGACTCCCTAGTAATTTTTATCTGTCAGTGCCAAAATTTGCCTATCAGGACCATTTGACCGACAGATTTCCTGATGTCTGTGGAAAAAATTGTTGCATGCAAGACAGCTGGGGCCAGTTGATTAAGAGAAAGAAGGCTGAATTTGAATAGTAGAAAAAGATCTTGTTCGATATGCTACTATTTTTTTCTAAAAAGATAAGGATCTAGACCAGTCTAGCAGCAGATCAGCTTGACAATAAATTACACTATAATAGGAAAATTGGTTTCGCACCTTGATATATGGTTGGGTGCTTATGTAAAACATAGTGTAAATAAAGCATTGGTTAAACTTAATCCTGAGTGACATTCTTCTACACATTTTGCATATTTCTTTTTATTTACCAACCTACCTTGTCTAAAACCTGTTCAGTGTTTTTCAAGCAAGGTAAAAATTTATGTCATTCTACATCTAATTTTCACATGATAGGTTTTATTGTTTAACTTTATTGTTACCACTTACTTGTTTTTTGAAACCCTTTCTATTCATGGTATATATCATGAACTTGATGATCATGAATTACCTTAATTCCAATACAATTGCTCTATTTGATCTTCAGGCAATGGTAACATTCTTTTTTGCAGGATGGGATCTAGAAGTTCAGAAGCACTGCGTGATGAGCCATCCCGCAACAATGGCTGGACATGGCCTCCTCATCCACTCCAGATCATTGCCTGGATTGTCCTAATGGTGTTTGCCTTTCTGTACCTGTCCAGTCTGGCACCAGCACTTCATGTCTCCTGGCAGCCAGCAGCATACATTGTATCTTTTATTGACATTATATAGCTAAGAAAAATATCTTGATTCTGTTTCTTTGTCATAACTCTTGCATGCTAGATATTGTAGCCAGTGATGCCAAGGCTTGATCCTGGCCTCTATCTTTTAATGAAAAATAACTGAAGTGTTTTACCATCCTAACATTCTGATACCCTGGGCATTTGAAAATTATCATTGAAGTTCTACATGCAACTGCCTGTTCTGTCTACAAACTAAAAGCTCTTTATAAGATCATTTACAGTAATGGCTGTGGTTCATTAGCAATGATTACTTGCACATTTATTCTCTTTCACCAAGCAACATTGAGCATATGATCATTTCCCTTAATGAAATCCATCAGCTGCCAGGTTTGGGTCTTGTTTCCCATCTGATATGTCATGTGGTTGGCTGCACCATTGACCCTGCAGACTCAGCTGTTTTGAGAAAGAAGAATCCCAAGTTGCCATTTGACAGGTCCAAACATAAGCATGTGATAGAGAACTGTCACTGTTACATCTGTCAGGTAGATGTGTAAGTATTTTTGCTATTGATATTTACTGAAAGATTAGCAGACTTCCATTTTACTGTACCTTTATTAACATAGATGTAAGTGTAAATTTGTCAATTACTTTGTCTAGTCAACTGATCAGAATCCTCCCTGTAGTATCAAAAATATATGTTACCTGTTTATGGCTTCCAAGAAGCAAGATATGAAGTAAAGAAAATAATAATGTTTGGAATTTGTGAAACCTTTTGTTTTTCTCTCCTTTGTGCAAATATCATTTATACAGTAAATATCCACTGCAAAACTTATTTGAGCATATTTAATAATTTTTATTCTGTATAACTTTGGAGAACTGTTTTAAAATCTTTTGTTGCTTATAGACTTAGGTCTGGAAAGTTACACCTGCCTATTGTATGATTGACAGTAGTTGATACGTGAAGAATTGTCTTGTTTAGTAAAGTTATTTATTGTTTCATTTTTAGAGAGCCTAAATCAAAACACTGCAGTGTGTGCAATAAATGTGTCAGTGACTTTGACCATCACTGTAAATGGCTCAACAACTGTATTGGAGGCAAGAACTACAGGTAGGCAACTACGCAGTATTTTCAGTCTCTTGTACATGCAGCTTTCCAAGTCTTTAATAACTGTTGCTAACTGCTCACAAGTTTTGATAGAGAACCTTAATGGCAACCTACCAGTTTACAACACAGTCAAACATGGTGGGTAACTGCTTTTTTTATTAAAAATATTAAGCTAAAATTAAACTGTGATTATATAATCAGTGATATACTCATTTATATGAATGTGCAGAAATGCTTTTTCAAGTGTCTTATTAAAAACCCAATATGCTCTACATGCTTGAGGTTGAAGTTAAATTGTTCTTCAATGGCATGTAAGCACTTTTGAAGGGGTGAAGGAATTGTTGCTTTCTGATTGGATAAAAATAGAAGGTTTGGAATGATCTAAATGAATAAAAAGCAAAATCAGAAAACAGTCTTTCATATGTTAATGTTATTTAACTATTCAAGAAAGTGTCCGGCCAACAGTATTCTCTGTGTGAATTAAAATTTATTTAGATGATAAGATACAGAAGACTACTGTGACACAAATGGAAGTTCTGTTGTGTAACATTTTACTGTGTAGCTACAGGGTCAATCAGAGTTGTTGACACTTTGTTCAAGCAGATCATTTCTGATGGCAGATGACCAAACTGTAAAGTGCACAACTCTGTCAATAGTTGAAATCTTATTAAAGCAATATAACCAAAAACTTTGTAACTGATATTTTTTGCAAGGTCTTGTCTATTGCAAGTAACATTTAAAAATCTAAGCATCCATATTCAAATAATAATAATAATAATAAATTTCATCATTATGCGTCTAATGTCTAATTTTTGTCCATTTTATGGTAATAATAAATCTTTAATATCTAGATCGTTTATGCTTTAGTTGATATATTATACTTATTTTAATGGAAGCTTTTGAATTTTTCTCTTTGTGAAATAAGTATAATAAGCTAAAAAAATATGAATTAATTGCACCAAAATATATGTATCTTTATATTCAAGTTGATTCCAGTTAATAGAATAACAGTTATACACATATTCCGTTTTATTAAATATAACATTCAAACACCAAACCTTTTCTTCTTAACCTTTGTTTAAAGTTAATGGCTATATGCATAAGGTATTGGGTCAGCTTTCGCACCTTTTCCAGTGGCTCAGCAAACACAGTCGTTAGTCAATGTCAACTGCATGATCAACAGTCTGTTTGGCTTAATCTGTTAAGGTCTTTCTATTGCATCTGCCAGACAAATTTCACTGATTTTCACGAAGGTTAACAAGTGTAAACAGTGAATGACATCATGATACACTCAATAACTCTTGAAGTTTTAACAGCACACTACTTTCCTTTGGCAAAATAGTGCCATACTAAGGTATATATTTTTTTACATTTGTGCATTTGTTAATGAAATAAAAAAGACCAAAGAAATGTTAACATCATTGTAAATGCAGATTTCTTTCACTTCTATTTCATTTAAAATTTAAGTCTTAAAGGGCACTTTGCAATACCAAGTATAAAAAGTGCTTTTCTGCTGTCACAAAACACAAAATGGTGACCCTTATGGAAAAAGTAGGCTTTTTAAATGGATTTGGAGGTTAAAATTATGAGCCCAGTAATTGTCATAAAATGAAAATTAAACTGATGATCCATTAAGCGATTTTCTTTAATTTGAGGAGGATAAGCTAGTTAAATAATGGTCCGAACCTCCGCACCAGTCATTTTCTTATCTCCTTACCATGATTATATATTCTTTCAACAAATAAGGTACATATATTATACTCTGCAGGTGGTTTCTGGCTACATTGGTGACAGCCATTGTTGCCTTGACCCTGGTGTCGGTGGTAGCACTGGTGGAGTTTATCGCATACTACACAGACCAAACAAAAAGAGATATCCTGCAGCCATATAGAGGTGAGGGCAGCACCAGTACACAACTTAGTCATCTGCTATTTAAATTTTAATCATAAAGAGATAGTATTTTATTTAAACAGGAATAGTGCTGCTTTACTATGCTTCCATGCCACAACTGTGTGGCATATCATCTATATCAACAAGTATGTGGCATAATACACTTATATCAACTCACAAATATATGGAATAATATCCTTTCAACTCATAAATATGTGACATAATGTCATTTATATCAGCTCAAAAATAATAGGCATAATATCATACCAACTCATGAATGTGTGGCATGATATCATCAACTATTAAATGTGTGGCATAATATCATTTATATCAACTCAAAATGTGTGGCATAATATCATATCAACTTACAAATATTTGGTATTATATCATTTATATCAACTCATAAATATAAGGCATAATGTCATCAACTCATAAATGTGTGGCATTATATCATTAATATCAACTCGCAATAATGTGACAAAAAATCATCTAACTCAATTTATAAATATGTTGCATAATATCATTTATATCAACTCACAAATGTGAGGCATAATATCATTTATATAAACTTAAAAATATGTGGCATAATAATTTATCAACTCACAAATATGTGACAAATATATATCCTATATCAACACTTATATATGTGGCATAATATTTTGATTATATCAAATAACAAATATGTGGCATATTATCATTGATATCAATTCATATATATGTGGCATATTATCATTAATATCAACTCACAAATATAAGGCATACTATCATCTATATAAACTCACATGTTTTAACACAGGTCTGCTAGTTCAAAGCACATGCAGGTGCATCAGGGTAGCTTTATTTTGAGGAAATTTATTATGACTAAGCCTGGGATCAAACCATTAACCTCTCACAACTAGGGCAGATGCTCTATCTACCTGCAGCACTACTTGCTGTACTCTGAACAGTTTGACAAACTGTTTGGTTTGAAGAAGACTGGCATAACAGCATAGTTTTATCTACATTTTCACTTTGGTCTAAGTGATCTGACCGGACCTGTTAGTGAAATCGGTAGAGTGTGAGCTCCAGGTACAAGAGGCCCCGGATTCGAACCACGGCTGTGACATACCAAAGTCATAAAAAATGATAGTGGTATATCTCTTTTGCTAACACTCAAGCAAATATAAAGGTAGTTCCATGACTGGTTGACCCGGTGTCGGGATAATGTGACTGGGTGTGGTAGTATTATACCAGGTGTTCACAGCATGCTATACACAGTGAAGGCAGCACCATATCTGCTTCAAGTGGACAACGTCTCCAGATAACTGAAATACTGTTGGTGGGAAGATAAACCGAATAAACAATGAGATCTGTCAGATTTAAAGAATGCAATTGATTATACAAGGCACCAGTCTTACATAATAAACCAACAACATTTAGCTTTTTTGTTCTCTTCATTAGCAATATAAAAACAGTTGGTTTGACCTGGTCCATAAGTCTCCTGATTTCAGTATTTAATTATCAACATTTTTTTTACCACATCTTGTTGACACTAAACTATTTTATGTCTCTCCTTTGTTGATTAGATCTGTCCATGGGCCAGAACAGCTCGGCAGCTGTATTTGCTATAGTGTACCAGCCAGTACCCCATGATGGATGGCTGGCCATGTTGGGCACCTTCCTGATACTTGGTGCTCTGGGTATTGCCCTCCTTGTACACCTATTTGGCTTCCATATCTACCTCAGTGAGTATACTGGTACACAAGTCACAGTTTTTGTTTGTTTCTGATATAAATGTTTGGTATACAATTCATTCATTTTATCTTTTGTACATTGATATCACTAAAATCAACACTGTTGTCATTGCAAAAGTAGAACAGAATTGTAAAACAATAGTATGTACAGAGTAACAGGTATGGGTAGTTATTTTGTTATATAGACGAAATGCATTCCCTCATTTGGAGGCAATATTGAGATGTTCATGGCCTACATTGTTTAATGGTAAAGTCCAAATAAAGACTACTGCAACTGCATAAAAAAGTGTGGAGCCATAATAATAACTATTAAAACAAGGGTGGATATTGATAAGAAAAAACTTCACTGGTAGCCAGATGTTGTCTTATTTCCACACCTAAAGTTTTTATTGCCCTGAGCATTTAAACACCTTCTTTTGTTAACACCTACACATTAATGCCTACGCAAGTGGTCCAGGCTAATTTGGTGCCTTATTGGTCCTAAAGATGTCTATGTACATTGTTTGTATAAAGAATTAATATTAAAACCTCATTAACCATTTTCCTGTACACTTCTATGATTAAGCAGAAAATATCATGTTTATGTTTAATTGTATCATGTTCCAATACAAGTTTTATTTAATATCTTTAATAGATGAAAAGTTAAATTGAATTGTATTGTTAAATAAGTTTTTCTATCTTTACAATAAATGTACATTACAAGAAAGATTAATGGGTTTAGTAATAAGTTCTTAACCTTAGATGTCACTCTCTCCATATTTTTGCTTTGTGTAAACCATAATGCCAAAATGACATTTTGTGTGTGTTAAATATGTATTTTATTGAAAAATTAACTTAAACTATCCATTTGTAAAACTCTATGACCTATAAAATGATATATGGTAGATCTAATTGGCAAATGACCATGCTGTTATACCTAAAAGGGGAGAAATTGGTCGATTGTTCAGTTTATAAACTTTGAAGCATACAAATCAAAAAAACAAACTAATGTTAACTTTGAAAAAGTATATCAAGAAATATTTTAGGAAAGATTTAAATTTTTCGGTTT
This sequence comes from Sinonovacula constricta, assembly GCA_007844125.1. Lineage (NCBI taxonomy): Eukaryota > Metazoa > Mollusca > Bivalvia > Cardiida > Solecurtidae > Sinonovacula > Sinonovacula constricta. Next base: position 2,155,966 of record CM017565.1, read on the forward strand.
TTAAAATAATTTGTCTACATCAGTATCAACATAGGCATTTACAGTAGAATAACTAATGCTGATTTCATACAAATACAGCAAGGTCCTGTAGTGTACTTCTGATGATTGTCAATCCTATATTAAATTTTAGCATTGGTAAATATAGAAAAATATATTTGCAGCCTTAGATTTATTAAATATAATTAATCCATTTCATGGGATAATGAATTGCTTGTCAGTATTAAATGTATTCACTGTTTTAAGCATTCTTTTCAATGTTGGAATTATATTTTGGCAGTGCTTCTTAAACAGGATAACAGATATGCAGTAAACTGATATGAACGTTTTGATTTCCATGCAACTAATGTTTGTGTATGTTTCCAGTTCACCATAACATGAGCACGTATGACTACATCGTAGAGCAACGAGAGAAGGAAAATGAGAAGGAGGACGAGGAGGATGTGGAGAGCATAGGCAGTGCCAAGAGGGCCAAGAGGGTAGGTTGTGCATTGTCACAGTGCTGTTTAAGTGGTTTTGGTTTTGAATGCCTTGCATTCATACAGTGTTGTTCGAAAGGACATAATTTTATGAAACTGACAACAATGGTAATAGATACAATAGTTGAGTTCTGAATAAAGTTGAGTTAATTTTGGAGGAGGTAGAGAACTGCTAGCATACCCAAGCTGGAAGGCATTCACACATGAAAGTGTCTTGGCATTGACTCATCCCATAAGAGATAAGTGAAGAGTCTGTTACTCTAAACACTGCACCAAGAGTGGCTCCATGTGACTGTTTTGTAGAAGGCTTGTTCTATCTATATAATAAATAGGGGAACTTTAATTGTGTAAATTTTACTGAAATTTCTCACAATGGTTTTTTTTCCATCAGTTTGGTTGCTGTCTTTACATTGCTTTAGACCTTGCCCATAAAATTGCAATGTAAGTATCAGATTAGTTTCCCATATAATTTGGAGCTAAGGTAACTTGCTAGATATTAAAAACCCATGCATAAATGACTGCTTTAAAAACTTTTTAATTGTAGATTGAATTGATGATTGAAGCATAATTTGTTAAAACAATTAAAGCAGACTTGCTATGGAAGAGGCTGTTCCATGTACTGACCATTCTGTGTTCAATTCTGGGCTAGTATGTACTGGAGTTGTATGAAATGTTAGTGATATTACTCCTGTGTTTGTTCTCACCTAATAATGGAAGTATATAATGGTCATATAGGGGTGAGGGGTGAGGATTGTGACTGTGTATTGTATCATACCTGGTGTTCATAGCATGCAATTAGTGAGGGCAGCATGATTTCTGCTTTAAGTGAATACAGTCTCAGGATAATTGAAGATAGTGGCAGGATAAAATGAAACTTGATAAAAACTTGATGGAAGGCATGAGAAAAAATACGCAGTGATGTCACTACTTGCAGTTGATTGGTAGTTTTAGTCATCTTACTTATGACTGTTTTATCAAAGAGTTTGGAAAAGTCTGACTTTATATCTCTATACTAGCATGCATGTTGTGTTCCAGAACCGAATCACCCCCTCAGGTATCCAGTCACAAGAAAAGGATCTCCAACAAGACATATCTGTGATATCAGGCAAGAAGAAGAAAGGAAACCACATGTATGTACAAATATGACCATACTGCAGCCTTGTAAGTACAAATATGACCATGCTGCAGCCCTGTAAGTACAAACATGGCCATGCTGCAGCCTTGTAAATACAAACATGATCATGCTGCAGCCTTTTAAGTACAAACATGGCCATGCTGCAGCCTTATAAGTACAAACATGGTCATGCTGCAGCCTTGTAAGTACAAACATGATCATGCTGCAGCCTTGTAAGTACAAACATGATCATGCTGCAGCCTTATAAGTACAAACATGGTCATGCTGCAGCCTTTTAAGTACAAACACGACCATGCTGCAGCCTTATAAGTACAAACATGGTCATGCTACAGCCTTGTAAGTACAAACATGATCATGCTGCAGCCTTGTAAGTACAAACATGATCATGCTGCAGCCTTATAAGTACAAACATGGCCATGCTGCAGCCTTGTAAGTACAAAACATGACCATGCTGCAGCCTTGTATGTACAAACTTGACCATGCTGTGACCTTGTACATACAAACGTGACCATGCTGCAGCCTTGTAAGTACAAACATGACCATGCTGCAGCCTTGTAAGTACAAAACATGACCATGCTGCAGCCTTGTATGTACAAACTTGACCATGCTGTGACCTTGTAAGTACAAACATGACCATGCTGCAGCCTTGTACATACAAACATTACCATGCTGCAGCCTTGTAAGTACAAAACATGACCATGTTGCAGCCTTGTACATACAAACATGACCATGCTGCAGCCTTGTACATACAAATGTGACCATGCTGCAGTCTTGTAAGCATAGACATGACCATGCTGCAGTCTTGTAAGTACAAAACATGATCATGCTGCAGTCTTGTAAGCATAGACATGACCATGCTGCAGCCTTGTAAGTACAAAACTTGATCATGCTGCAGTCTTGTAAGCATAGACATGACCATGCTGCAGCCTTTATGAAGACTGACAGACATTAAGTTTGCCTGTTACTATTTGTCTAGCAAAATGTTTATTTCAAAACTATATAAAATAAAACTTACTTTCTGTTAATATCTGACAAAGTTTGTTAATCATTTTATGTGACAATAAAAAATTCAATACACAAAATCTTCCTTTAGGTCAATGTTTTTTTGCTAATAACTTGTAAGGCAATTTTCTTATCAACTTCAGCTAACAAATAGGTTTACTTCAGCTGAGCATTTCCTTCTGTCTGAAATATTATTTCTTAGTTGCTACTGCAATTTGTTTTACAGTACCACAGCTTTTGAATCCAAAGATTATCAGACAGTATTTGAGGATGCAGAGAGAGCTCAGAGGACCGAGGGTGAAACTCCGCCCCCTTCGGCCACACCCCTCCATAAACATGAGGCAAACAACAACAATTATAACAGTAAACATGTATGTAGCTATGGATTGTTGGATTTGCTTTTGATCTTATGCAGATTTATTACGTATTTTTCTTATATATATATATATATATATATATTCCAAAAAATCTCTATGTGTGTTAGACCAAAGTATTTGTGTAAAAAATGTTACACATTTGGAAAAAAATTGTTTTCAAGAATTTTGGGGGGTAAAATTAGTTAGAACCCATTTTTGAAGTTTTGGTTAAATTTTGTAACATTGTCTCATATGCAGTGTTTGTAGAGATGTCAGTAAATCAACAATGCAATGTTGTATGTTATCTAGATGGACCCCTCAGACCAAAATACAGTAAAAAAGCTTCGAAAGAAAAAGAAGACAACCAGGAAGACAAGTTCAGTGACAGAAATGTCGAGTGAGGTATCAACAGGTAAACAACACACACAAATTCCCTTATGTTTAGACTCCTAGATGTGCTAGTTTTCACTTTGTGCAGAGCACTGGAATCCAGTCTCTGTCTGTAATTTATAACAAGGGGCAAGAAGCATCATAATATATATATATATATTGTTTGCCAGCAAGATAAAATGGCATGTTCATGTAGGTATAAACATAAAGTAATGTTGTTGTTTTTTAAACAGTAACAAGTTACTAAATAATGTTTGCTGACTATCACCCTCGTTGTATTAATCTTAGTATCAGAGAAGTGAAGTATCAGTCCTATCAGCTGACGGTTGCAAGTTTAATCCTAGGTGTGCAACTTCTCAAGCTGATTTAGTTAAACAAAGCCTTGCTGTGTCTTTAATATGTAATGAGAGTAAATAAATATTGCACATAAGAATGCAATCAATCTACAATTTTAAAAAACAAACATCACCAAGAAAATTTGTCACAATAACTTATAAAAGGATCAAAACCTTGATTGGTTGCCTGTTGTCAATATTTCCTCACCAGAAAGGGTTCAAACATTGATTTGGTGCCTGTTGTCAATATTCCCTCACCAGAAAGGGTTCAAACATTGATTTGGTGCCTGTTGTCAATATTCCCTCACCAGAAAGGGTTAACATTGATTTGTTGCCTGTTGTCAATATTCCCTCACCAGAAAGGGTTCAAACATTGATTTGGTGCCTGTTGTCAATATTCCCTCACCAGAAAGGGTTAACATTGATTTGTTGCCTGTAGTCAATATCCCCTCACCAGAAAGGGTCCAAATACTGATTTGTTGCCTGTAGTCAATATCCCCTCACCAGAAAGGGTCCAAATACTGATTTGTTGCCTGTAGTCAATATCCCCTCACCAGAAAGGGTCCGAACATTGATTTGTTGCCTGTAGTCAATATCCCCTCACCAGAAAGGGTCCGAACATTGATTTGTTGCCTGTAGTCAATATTCCCTCACCAGAAAGGGTCCAAATATTGATTTGTTGCCTGTAGTCAATATTCCCTCACCAGAAAGGGTCCAAATATTGATTTGTTGCCTGTAGTCAATATTCCCTCACCAGAAAGGGTCTGAACATTGATTTGTTGCCTGTAGTCAATATCCCCTCACCTGAAAGGGTCCAAATATTAATTTGTTGCCTGTAGTCAATATTCCCTCCCCAGAAAGGGTCCGAACATTGATTTGTTGCCTGTAGTCAATATTCCCTCACCAGAGTAATCTTAGTAAATGGAAGCTTCCTTTTTCACATCTTGACTAGATGTGTGGTGCTTACTAACATATTTCTGATTGTTTTAAACTTTCACTGTGTATATGTGGCACACATCCTAAGTCACCTTACAACATTTTTTTGAATTTTAGATGGGTCAAATCGTTTACTTCAATTAAAAATGTGACCAGGTATTTGTTTAATCAGTTGCTCAATCAGAAAACAGTCACCTACATGTGTGTGTGTCTTGTTTCAGAATCCACCCCTGTATAGATGTCCTGTTATTATATCCAGTAAGATATCTACATGTTTGACATATGCACACCTGTATCCCTTTCACCCTTATCACACTTGCTATTCTTATCTTCTATTTTCTCTTGTCAACATAACATCAGGTTTAGCTTAAGATTGATAGCTTCAATGGTTTGTAATGTTTTTGGAAGAACAGCCTGCCAAATAAAGATATTGGTAGAAGTTTTATTTTAATGACTGCTATTTATTTTTTTTATTATTTAAATGAAAAGAAGGTTCCATCTTATAAATTATAGTTTGTTTTAGCTAAAGCTTTTGAAAAGAACAAAACTTTATTACTGGTCACTATGAAGTGAATATCCATATAAATGGCAGTTAAACGGAACTGGCAGGGATGCAGAAAATGTTATGCAGCACTAATGGGTTACTGCATTTGTGTAAATCCATAAACACTGTACTCAAGGCATATGCATGGAAAGTAAGACTAACAGAGACACATATACTTTTTAAATATTATTTTAATGAATTAAGAATATTCAGATATAAATGATTTGTATATTTGTAATCTGTTAGGACATTGACATAATCACTGCTATAGTAACCCCATCTTACTTACCTGGCTACTATGCTTCTTGTACCACTTTGAAAATGAAAACAACATACAAAAACATTAAGACTGTCATGATGTCTCACTTACTGCAGACATTCATCTTATATACAATGCTAATGTAGTAGCTGTACAATATTGGATTGCAGTCAGAAAATCCCTCTCAAGATGGGTCACAAGTGTATGGTTGGATTGATGCAATGGGTTTACATTGGATTGCAGTCAGAAAACCCCTCTCAAGATGGGTCACAAGTGTATGGTTGGATTGATGCAATGGGTTTATAGACAAGCTTCCCAAGTTGCTTTTCATGTTCATGTACCTGGTATTTGTGTATACTGGCCATACCCATGCTTTTATTCTATTTTTATCACTCACAACATCCTGTCAAACTAACTGCTGTCTTGTAGTCAATATAATTAAAATATTTAACATTGAAATACGAAGTCCAATTAAATATTTTTATAAACAGCAGAAATTCTTAAGTTTTGATAAATACGTCAATGGTTATTTCAATTTCAATTGCTCGCACAGCTCATATTGTGCTCACAGTTTTTTCCAATGCATGCTTACAAGCTTAAAGGACCTGAGACACCAACCTGCTATGTTTTTATGTTAAAACATATTTTTCATTGCCTAAAATGATTGTGCATCTAAGAAAAATATAAAAAAACTGTTGTAAGTTTTAAACAATATGATGCCATTTACTCAAAGCAATAAAACCTCTAGTTTAACTATGGTAACCATGGTAATGGTTCAGGAACTCGGGTTTAGGTCATAAAACTGTCAGCTTGAGAAGGTGGGTGACTTACAATTAATTGTTACCAATTAAGAGTTTGATCTATTTGGAGACCATTGTGATGGATACAGTATGTATATATATATATAGTTGTTTAAATTCTTTTGTTTGACAAAGATATTGAGTACACTACACAAACTTCAATAGTAAAGTGACCTTAGTTTTTAAGTTTAATGCTCTCTAGTTAATAAATAAACAACAACAGACCTTTTCAATTCTTTATTCAGATATAAAAATCAGAATAAGAAACATATTAATTTTATTTATAATATCCTTGGTCTTTTAGACAGTTTTGCCAGGGTTTCATAAATATATTAACATGACAATAGCTGACAATAGCTCCAGTTAGTCAAATAAGTGCATGCCTTTTAAGGCTTGTTACATTCTCTGATTAAAATGGTTACACTCAGCTGTTGTTAGATGGCATGAGATTAATGCATGCAAGAACAAATGCAATTATTTTGCTGCTTTGAACATAAAAGCAACCTGGCATATACACATGGCATACACACAAAATGGTGACAAGCTGGATGCATTGCCATTTTTTTGCAATTTTGCGAAGAAAACTATCTGTTTATTAAAATGAGTCTTGAATAGCAAATTAAGACCATGTGAAGTTATAAAAAAACATTTTCCCATAAGGCCTTAACTGAAGGATGAGCACATCATGGTTTCTTCAGTTTCAATTTAAGCCTACATAGTGGATGATATATTCTACCTAATTCTCAATAAGTTGGTCATAAAATTCAAGACATTACACTCATACACTTTCTTCTGTTGTTGGAATTGCAACACATGAATGAACTGACACCTGAAAAAGAGATCATTGTAAATAGCAGCCTTAAATGATAACTCCTAATATAAGAATCATATAGCACCCCACATCTAACAGCCATTAGTGTGCTAATGCCGGCTGAGCTTAGCGAAAAACAAATGATAACTTTAAAATGTTGTTACCTATAGATACTATTACGTACTTGCAAATACACAACCTTGTTGTAAATAGGATCTGTACATAAAACGTTTAAGTGAAAATATTGTGCTTGTGATTGACCAAACTGTTTTTGTCCGATGAACGATACTGCCCATCTGATCAGAGATACGATAACTGTGATAACTAAATGGCCAAATGATTTTATTTGGACAACAAAATAATTTGCAACAGCATACCCATATAATTATTGATAATGAACAAAAGTTGTTGCAGCAGCAAAATCAGATGTAAAACAGAATTATCTATGTTTTTGATCCACCAGCCAACATTGTGACCCATAACTGCTTTGAGTCACTCATCCTCTCGAGCTTGTATTGCTTCCCTGCACCTCAAATTTTAGCCAACTAACACAAACAAATATCTCTGAACGATAAAACTGTCCAGTGTCTTCATGACTGTCCATTACTTTAAACCAGTTATGATAGATTTAATGAACATGCATATCTCCCTACTGTTAGGGCTGATAGAATGGACATAACAGCCCTAAAATGATGGGAATTGCATTAGTCACTTCCAGCTACTTTGTGTAAATTTGCAGGTGCCTGTTGAGAGTGAGATATGGCTTATTAATAGGTTGTAATTACAAAATAAACACTTGGGAGTAATAATTTTACTGGGTAATTTTTGGAAGTGTAACAGATCATACTAATAAACTTATTAATACAGTAAAACAAGAGATTACCAATGGTGTCTTAGGACCTTTAAAAAAAACAAGCGTTTTCTTGAACATTATATAATAATGTACCCAAATGTACTTGAATTTTATCACAATATGAAATTGCCTCACTTGATTCAGTGTTTGAAATTAAATACTAATAAAAACTATAGTGAAATCCACAATTGTACAACAATTTTTTCCACAAACAAAGGTGAGTTTTATTTAATTACAAATTCTGTTATGTAATCTTGTATGTTTTACAGACCCTGGTCGAATGTATGAGGAGAAGGAGTACACAATATCTCGGGTAGATATCCCTTCTATGCTGAACCCCATCAGGATCATGCCCCCACCCATTGTCAACCACCTAAGGGGCAGTGGGAAGGCCGCAGAATACAACTCCGACACTGCAGACTCTCTGTTAGAGGTCCCAACAGATAAGTCACTTACCTTAAGTGTGGAGAGATTAGGCTATACTGGCGACATGGGCAAGAAAACGAAAAAGAAAAAAATGAAAAAGAAGAAGGATAAAACATTTGTAGAGTCACAAAGTGAAGATGAACTTAATTCAACTACTATGTTCACGATTAACAATAATGCTAAACTGAACCCTGATGGCAGTTTGGACTATACTGATGGGTTTCGAACCCTTCCACTTACACCAACTTCTCTTCGCAGGTCTTATGAAAGAAAAGAAGATATACCACCGCTAGACTTTGGGGGGCTGCGTGGCAGTTCAGAAAGTGTGTCATTCCAACCCTACTCAGCCACATTCCGATCCACAGACACTGTGCGGACAGACCGACTGCTGCCAGCATTACGGGAGGAGAAAATGAAAACCACACTAAAACCAGTCCTAGACACCGAACTGTGATCTGTCGCACCTTCATAATAATGCAGATGACTCAGGGTTATATTCACTAACCATTCTTAACCCATAGCCTGTTACATTGCTTAACCATACATATTTAGTTTTATGTATAAGTATTTGCTCACAACTTCCTGCTCTGATAACTGGATGTACAAGTTGAAAGCTGTCTGATCTGCAAGCTATGCTATTTACCTTTGCCTAATCAATATATAGTAAGTTCAGCTTAGACTTTCTTTTTAAGCATTTGTGATAGCTTACAAAAAATAAACAAATCTGAAATGTTGATAAATCTGAAAATCCTTGATACATTTTTATTTAAGAAATGTTAGTGAATAAAAGCCTAAATCATAGTATTAATTTCCTGAAGTTTTTAAATTAATAAATTTTTATTTTTAGTGCTTATGATTTTTGCTTTATTCTCACAGCTTAAGTGTTCAGCTCTTTGTTGTTATTTTTAGTTTAAAAGCTATTCATTTTCTTCAAGAATTTTTTGGCTGTCATTTCCAATTGGCAATACTTGCATCTGTATATTTTGTTTGTTTGGAGGATTTATGTCCTTATTTCAACATTGAAACTATCAATACAATCATACAATCACATTATCTTGACATTCCTCATTTTCTACAAGGTAAAATAAATGTTTTATATTATGGTATATTTTTATACTATGTGTTTTTATTTTCTACAGTGTATTAGTGTCATTTACATTATGTTTCTTTACTTCATTATGAAGTCTGTTGCTTCAATTGCTATTTTGTTGTTTGTTAACAATTAAGTGATAAAGGGATGGCCTAATAGTCTACAAAACCATAAAGTATTATTTTTAACTGTTCATTGATGTATGCTTCATTTGTCAAAAAACTGTTTTACTGTTAGGCTATAAGGTCTTGCATAAAAGTGCTGGCTATAATTTTAGATTATTTTTTTTACAAACTGTTACTGATAAAACTTTTAGTAGATTGTTCTTATGATGAAACCGTCAGTTGTAAATGTTGTGACAACTGTTGTTAAGTTGTTACTTATGTAAACATACTTTATATATTTACAAGTTTTATATACATACAATCACACTTTTGTATGAATGCGGCTATATATATGCATACAGTCCCATGTTCATATAAGGCTTTATGTAAGCTATATATTTGTATGAGGGGTATATCATTGTATATGTTGCAAGAATACTAAGGTTAATATTAACCAGTTTATCATTCCCTGTCATCATAACCACTCCAGTTCAATATTCTGGTAGCTCGTAATAACAAGCTTAGGAAAACATTTTTCTATAGGGTCACCTTTCTTTTCTCACTTAAATTAACTGATTTTTTGACATTGAGAATTTCTAAAAATGAAAGGAAAGTGACTACCTAAGTTGTTGTAAGAATGGAACTTCTGGCAACATTTGAGGAAATGTTAAACCTTAATAGATTTGTCTAATTTATTGGTGCAGAATGCCATGCCAGAAAATACCTCAAGTTTGAAATATTGTCTAATTTTTATTATAAGGTTTGTGAAATTAATTTAATTGAAAAACCATATTTTGACAATAGTATTTTGTTTTTATCTTAAATGTACAAAGAATTAATGTTGAATGTTGTCACACATTAAGGAAACCCTTCTTACCGTAAATAGTTAGCTTTAAAGTTTGAACATTATGTGTCTTAGCTTCATCATTATATTATATTGATGTAACAATTTTAGTCAGATATGTTGTGGGATGGTATTCATTGTATCAAGTTTATTTATTCTTGTTTTGTTTAAATGCATGTTACTGAAATACATATACATCTGTTAAATGTGTAGGCCACTGTGATAAATGTTGTATTAAGTACCATAGTCATCTTAGACTATAAAATTATACATGTTTGAACAATGTGACAGAAGAAAGTGTGTGTATATTTAAGACTTTAAAATTCTACATGGTTGGATAGTGAGACAGAAGAAGGTGTGTGTTTATATATAACACTTCAAAATTGTCCATGGTTGTATGAGACAGAAGAAAGTGTGTCTATATCTAGGACCTTTAAATTAGGCATGGCTTGATAGTGAGACAGAAGAAGGTGTGTCTATATCTAGGACCTTTAAATTAGGCATGGCTTGATAGTGAGACAGAAGAAAGTGTGTCTATATCTAGGACCTTTAAATTAGGCATGGCTTGATAGTGAGACAGAAGAAAGTGTGTCTATATCTAGGACCTTTAAATTAGGCATGGCTTGATAGTGAGACAGAAGAAGGTGTGTCTATATCTAGGACCTTTAAATTAGGCATGGCTTGATAGTGAGACAGAAGAAGGTGTGTCTATATCTAGAACATAAGAAAGTGTGTCTATATCTAGGACCTTTAAATTAGGCATGGCTTGATAGTGAGACAGAAGAAGGTGTGTGAGTGTGTATATCAGAATAAAAACTTACAATATTTGAATAATAAGACAAAAGAAAGTTGTGTCTATATTTTTTGTCAGAATAGAGAATTACTTTTAAGTTTGAAATTTAGTTTAACTCTGGTGATTTGCTGTTGTCTCCCTTATCACATCATATCAGAGGTGGTACCAGTAAGAAATCTAAAATCCATAAGTTAGAATCCTTGGACTTCTACTACTGTCAGGCATATGAAATTCAGTTCCAATAGATTATCATTTTTGACGCAAGCAAATTTATCGATATTATAAATTCAACAGACCATATCTGATTTTATCTGTAATCCAATGTTTGCATACTTACCATACAATACAAAAGAAGTAAAATTATAAAAGTATTTTTTTCAAAACAACTTGCTTTTGGCAAAATCTGATAGAGCTACTTTAAGAATAAGTAAATCAATGACAGCTTTATCCATTAAACCCAATATAGTCTATAAAATTTGTTATACATGTATATAGATATTACACTAGGTGTAGTTGAGGGACCAGTAAAGAGTTGTGCTCATTGCAGAAAAATCAGTAACCATATTCATCATGCGGCTTGTAATTGTGCTATTGTGTACGTGTATTGCCATAGTGTTATAACAAATTGGTTACACTTCTTTTTTGTTTCTTTTTTTTTTAAACATTATTCCTCTACACAACATTGAAGCATTGTCTTTAAAACTGATAAAACCAAATTCATCTGAATACTGTGGTACTGGTTTTAAAACCTTTGGTGACCTTTGGATGCACTCAGTGTTATAACATGGAAATGCAAAATAACCTATTACTTGACTTGTTAGTACAGACACAATACAAACATGCTCACCACAGATAATTCTCTTGTTTGTTTGTAAATTGGGTTTATAGTCCCACCAACAGTATTTCAGTTATCTGGAGAAACTGTCCATTTGAAGCAGATATAGTGCTGCTTTCAATGTATATAGCAAGCCATGAAACCACACCCAGTCACATTATCCTGACACTGGGCCAACCAGCCATGGAACTACGCTTATATTTGCCTGAGTTTTAGCAAGTGAGCTATACAACTGCCATTTTTAACGACTTTGGTAAGTCGCGGCCCAGGATCGAACTTGGGGCCTCCCATACTAATTTTCTTGTCTGGTATCATTCTTTACATTTCTTTAAAAAGTTAAAGCAGGTTTTTTTGTCTCTTGACTTTCTAATGTTATCCTGTGTTCATGATGAATTGGCTATTGGTTTAAAGATTTGCAGAAATCTTTGCATAAAATTAGGATGTTACAACAAAATCCAATTCTAAAAAATATGTAAAAAAGATTAATGAAATGTATAAACACCCAATAAATCAATTTTAAGAAAAATAGATTAAGATATGGAAATACAATTATTTTTAGTTTATAAAACAGGAAGATACATGTATTTATGTATACATTACACAATATATTGTCCTGTTTGCAGAATGTACATGGTACTACTTATGTAAATAAACCATTCATGTCTTAAAACACAAGGATGATTTCAGATCATTATTTTTGTTAAGTTTTCTGGTGAACATGGCAGAGATTTCCTAATATATTAACATAAAATATGTGAAATCAATTATAACTGTGAAATGATTCCAGTCCCATAATTTCAAGTGACAAGTTTTGTTTAAATATTGTCAAGTGATAAACTGACTTATTACATTTATGGTCTAACAAATATTTACAAAAATCAAAATTAAAAAAAATAAAATTTATTGCCATATTTTTTTTAATTGTTAATAAGTATCACAGATATTCATGTACATGTAGCATATGTTATCAAAACCATCTTTTCTAAGTGAACAGCAACCATTGACATCCTTACTGTTTTGTCAATTATTTCTTTACATAAAACATGTTCCCATTTTTTTTATAATATTTAGTTCTTAAATACATATAAAACTATTGATATTTTTCTTTTCACATTTATATTGTTAAACAACCATTCAATTAATTGTTGTGTTGAAGGTATGTAAAACACAATTCTGTACTGATTTTGCCTTAATTGTTGACTTAAAAGCAACTTGGTCACAGTGGATTGAATTTGCATTTTTAAAATTTTGTTCACAGAAGCAAAGATAAACTTTGAAAAATGAAATAAGAAACTGCCTATCATCACTACATTGTATGTGAACATGCCAAGTGTGGTGTTGTTGGGTTGGAAAAAACAAAAGCTCATATTTTGCAACTACATGTATTTTTAGTTGTTATTAGGTCAACAGTTTGGTTTATGTTTGAACTGTGAATGCAGCACAAAATGTCATGTGTACATTAGTCATTAACAACTTGTTGCTAGGTTGGGTAGTGAAGAATTACACATGAAATTGAACATGTCACTGAAAGGGGCCTAGACAAAGATGAGTGCCCATACACTTAGCCAGAAGGTCAAGTGATTTGTGTTCGTCAGATAGTGGGTACATTCACTCATCAGTAACTCATCTGAATGGCCCCTCATTGTCCTGGTCAGGGCAAAATGTTCATGTTCTTGCTGGTGTCCCAGTATTCTAAGCAGACATTTGTCTTGGGTCTTCCTCCTGAGGCCTGAGGTTCATATGTTGTGTAAATAAGCCTTAGTGCAGTTTAAAAATGTTATTTGTAGATGGAGTTAAAAATAGCTTAAATAGCTAAACAATTTGTAGAATGCTTTTTACTCTCCCAGACAATCCTTTTGCAGGAAAACCAAATAAAAAGTTACACCTTATTGATGATTTAATACAACAATGCTTGTCATTTAACAGTATTTAAAGGTCTTTGCCACAGGAAATCACAGAAAAAAAACATATTACAAATAAAGGCCTAACTAGATCAATGGGTCCAGGTTGCTATGAAGCCATCATATTTTGTTTCAGTATTTCTCTTTTCAGGGATTGTCACTGTCTTGTCTCATTCCATTTCTTATATCTGTGATAATTATTTTACCTTTATTTATTTGTTTAATAAATGCATCTGAATGTGTTATGTTTACTTGTAAATGTTTGTGTCTAAATAGCTTCTATTTGATAGAAAGCAATAAAAGTGTTTACATTATAACTTGTATTTCATTCAATTTCTATCTTATGTTCAGAATTCTGCTTAGTCTTTTGGAACATCTGAAATCACCTTCTAAACTTCATTTGAAAAAGTATTTATAGTCGCTGACTTGTAACTCCTCTGACCGCTTAGCCTCTCACCATGTGGGTTTGAGTCCCATTCCAGCAGACTTGCAGTGTGCAGGTTGTTCTAGCCAGACATTTGTCTGGGGTCTTCCTTCACCAAAATAGCTCGACGTCACTATAATAATATAATTGTTGCTGCGACGTATTTCAAAAATAAAAAAATGTATTTAAAAAACTTTTAAATAAAACATTTACTCTAGTTATTAATGTAAACACTATTTAATATAATTTTAAATTTTATAGAATGATCACGTGAATACCAATATTTAAATGCCTAACAGCTTTAGGTTTAAAGAATTTGATCAATATAAAGTTCAAGCATATGGTGGCCTTAGTCATGTTGATATGTCTGGCTACTACATCAAGGAGTCTGTCCTATCTAAGTCATGTTCAACTGTCTGGCAACGAGGGGCCTTCCCTATGTGAGTAATGTCGAACAGTCTTGCGACTACATAAGGGACCTTTTCTTATCTGAGTAAAGTTAAAATGTCAACATTCATAAGTTTGATGGCTTTATAAAAATGCAATAAGCAAAACAGATTGTATAACCAGGGATACATTTTATTTAAAAAATGCCAAATAAATAATCTGCCAAATTGCACAAAACTGTTGTCAGATAAAAGGATCTTACAAAGACATCTATCTTTCATAAAATGATGATATTCAAATAACAAGGTGAATAAATATGTATAACCTTACATGAATTAAAAAGATGCATCATATAGAAATGGATTATACCAAAGATAAAAATCCTTTTTAGAAAGAAGCAAAACCCAAGGTTCACTCAAGAAAGTTGAACCAAAACCTAAATAGTGATCATTAATAAAATAAGGTTTAAGCAATTTTAATATTTTGCACTTTCTATCCAACAACTTCATTACCCTAAAAATGCCTACAACAAATGTATACCTTGAGTACTGATACTAAATTTTTTTTCATTGTTACTTTAATATTGGTTAAAAACAGGAAAAACAAAGCTGACATGGTAAATGAACAGCCAACAAACATTATAGACATAAAATAAGGGCACACAATCTGGTTAAAATATTTGAGCAAATAGTTAGTCTGCACCTTGTGAAAACATTTTTCATGTAAAGAGGTGTTATGTTTATTGGAAACAAGCCAAATACCTTTTGTTTGTAAAAATAACAAATGTTTTAAAATGTTTATACTTTTACACACTGTTAACCTTTCTTATATAAGGCCAAGCAAACAGTCAAGAAATATTTTATTTTTTAAACAAAATATAAATGATGTTAACTCCATTAGGTACAAAATTAGAACAGATGTCCATGCCAACAGTTCATATGAATGGGACTACTACAACAGAAGTCCAAGCTAACAGTTCATATGAATGGGATTACTACAACAGAAGTCCATGCTAACAGTTCATATGAATGGGATTACTACAACAGAAGTCCATGCTAACAGTTCATATGAATGGGACTACTACAACAGAAGTCCATGCCAACAGTTCATATGAATGGGACTACTACAACAGAAGTCCAAGCTAACAGTTCATATGAATGGGACTACTACAACAGAAGTCCATGCTAACAGTTCATATGAATGGGACTACTACAACAGAAGTCCATGCCAACAGTTCATATGAATGGGACTACTACAACAGAAGTCCATGCTAACAGTTCATATGAATGGGACTACTACAACAGAAGTCCATGCTAACAGTTCATATGAATGAGACTACTACAACAGAAGTCCATGCTAACAGTTCATATGAATGGGACTACTACAACAGAAGTCCATGCCAACAGTTCATATGAATGGGACTACTACAACAGAAGTCCATGCGAACAGTTCATATGAATGGGACTACTACAACAGAAGTCCATGCCAACAGTTCATATGAATGGGACTACTACAACAGAAGTCCATGCTAACAGTTCATATGAATGGGACTACTACAACAGAAGTCCAAGCTAACAGTTCATATGAATGGGACTACTACAACAGAAGTCCATGCTAACAGTTCATATGAATGGGACTACTACAACAGAAGTCCATGCCAACAGTTCATATGAATGGGACTACTACAACAGAAGTCCATGCCAACAGTTCATATGAATGGGACTACTACAACAGAAGTCCAAGCTAACAGTTCATATGAATGGGATTACTACAACAGAAGTCCATGCTAACAGTTCATATGAATGGGACTACTACAACAGAAGTCCATGCCAACAGTTCATATGAATGGGACTACTACAACAGAAGTCCATGCTAACAGTTCATATGAATGAGACTACTACAACAGAAGTCCATGCCAACAGTTCATATGAATGAGACTACTACAACAGAAGTCCATGCTAACAGTTCATATGAATGAGACTACTACAACAGAAGTCCATGCTAACAGTTCATATGAATGGGACTACTACAACAGAAGTCCATGCTAACAGTTCATATGAATGGGACTACTACAACAGAAGTCCATGCTAACAGTTCATATGAATGGGACTACTACAACAGAAGTCCATGCCAACAGTTCATATGAATGGGACTACTACAACAGAAGTCCATGCTAACAGTTCATATGAATGGGACTACTACAACAGAAGTCCATGCTAACAAAGTTTTAAGAAATGTACATTATATAGTCTTGTGTGGTATATAATATTGGTGTGTTGTTGTAGTCACTGTAACACACAAGCAATCTGCTTTAAAATAACCCAAAATACAAGACCCCCAAAAGACCAAAACAAATTGTAGAGTAGACAAGAATTACCACATAACAGCCCAGAATAACAACTAAATAACCCAAAGGTAGAGTAGAACCCCACAATACATCAACATTTATCCCAATCTTTGCATAGATTTCATGATAAATATGAACACATGAATAGTGTAGGAATGCCTGTATGAACAAATTGAAATTAATTTACAAACAATTATCTGATTTTTACTTTAAATGTAATGAATGGAAAACTCAGCTGATAAAGCACATTTGCAGTAAAGTACATATTATGAGTCCTTTATCCTAATGTAACAAAGAGTTCACTTTCAGTAGTCGTAATAAACTATCACAGTTTGTAAAAGCCCTACCAATGTCTGAGCACACAATATATAATCCTTACAATAATCTGAAATATTTGTGTACTTAACATTACTATAATATACATTGTGTTAAGATTAGTAAATACAATACATTAATTTTAAATCTAATAAAAATTGTTAACCAATGACATCCTCTGTATATCATAGAGATATATAGGTGAAAATTTACGCTCCATTTTGTGGCTATCAGTGCCTGATTGGTTGAATTTAAATAAAATTTGAAATCTAACTACTCAGATGCTTGAGAACTGTCTTAAACTCAATCTCAATATCATTTTATAACCTCAGGTCTTGATGGTGTGTTACTCTGTCATTTCCTGTTTGTCAATGACAGTTGCATCACTTGCAGTTTTGACAGCTGCAGGTTTCCACTGTGGACGCATCTTCAAGGCCCTTTTGCCCTACTGTGGCTACTAAGGAGTTGTCAATTCCAATACTTTGACTTCAAGGTCTGCTTTGACCAAATCTTCAGATGGCACAGAATTTCCCATCGCTATTGGTTTGGTATCACTACTTGATTCCTTCGAATCCAACACTGATGAATCAACATCTAGTGCTTGCTCTACAACCTTTGTGTCCTTAACCTCAAGAACATCACTTATTTTATCACCATCTCCACCTACAGTACCTGTGTGGTCCATGTGTGTCACCTCTGCAGGGCCTTCTTTCTCTGATTTTATTTCATTCTGTCTTTCAACTGTTTTAGACTCATCTGCCTCCTGACTTACTGCTACGTTCACTACATCTTCAGCAACATCCAGCTTATTAACAATTTTGTGAGGCTCCTGTTCTGGTTTATCTAGGAGAGTTTCTGGCTGGTTGTAATATTCTGCCATATCCTCCTCCTCTTCATCCTCTGGCTCTACTAAGGACAGCTTCATACCCTCCTGGTCAATACATGCCTCATACACCTCAACACCATCCACGTCCTGGAATTAGAACAGCACAAAATCAGATAAGGAGCAGTGTATACAAAGCTAGAAGTCTGGTAGTGCAATCTGTAGACAATTGGCTATAGGTGTAAGATATACTGAAGTGTTGCAGTAGTGCTAACACTCAAGCAAATATAAGAGAATTACATGACTGGTTGGTGTCAGGCTACTGTAACCAGGTGCTCACAGCATCCTACACAAACTAAAAATGGCACACATCAGCTTCAAGCATGCACCACCTCCAGTTAACTGCAATAATTTAGTTTGATAATAGACCAAAAACTAAGAACTAAACAAGAGCACGCAAGGCGGAGCAAAATACGCCCATCAATAGGGCAATTTGAAACAAACTGCTGTGCACTCTGGTGCAATGCAGTAATGGAAAATTTTTGACTGCACTCTGGGTTATTGCAAGAAAAACTGAAATTAAAGTAAAATAACATAAAAAAAAATCTTTAATCTGCCAAGCTGCTGTGCACTGTTGTGCAATGCCTTCTG
Organism: Sinonovacula constricta; assembly: GCA_007844125.1. Classification (NCBI taxonomy): domain Eukaryota; kingdom Metazoa; phylum Mollusca; class Bivalvia; order Cardiida; family Solecurtidae; genus Sinonovacula; species Sinonovacula constricta. Next base: position 2,174,803 of record CM017565.1, read on the forward strand.
GCATGATTGTGGACTGCAATATGGATAATTGAAAAAAAATCAAAGGGGAATTTCATCAAATATACAAAAATTTACATGAGGTTGCATTTGTGCAGAAAGGGGCATTACTCAAAAATAAGGAGAGGAGACTGACAGTTCTTGTGCACTGTTTCAATAACATCTATCCACCTATGAAGTTTTAAGTCAATAGCTTTGATAAAATAGGAATATGGTCCAGACAAACATGAAGTACGAAAATTTAACTAAGGATAATAACTCCAAAATCATTAAGTGTACAGTGATGGTTCATATGCACTGCACTCAGTCTAAATGAGATCTATGCACCTGCGAAGTTTCAAATCAATAGCTTTAATATAGGAGTTATGCTTGGGACAAGAAAATTAAACAAAGGGACATAACTCCAAAATCATGAAGTACAGAGTTACGGTTCCTGTGCATGCACTTTGTCTCAAAAAGACCTATCTATGTATTAAGTTTCAAGTTAATAGCTTTGATAATGTAAGAGTTATGCTCCGGACAAGAAAATTAAACAAAGGGCAATAACTCTAACACCATGAAGTGCAGAGTGATGGTTCTTGTGCAATGCATTCTGTCTCAATGAGATCTTATCACCTATGAAGTTTCAAGTCAATAGCTTTGATAATTTAGGAGTTATGATCCAGACTATAAAATTAAAAAAGGGGAATAACTACAAAATCATGAAGTGCAGAGTGATGGTTCTTGTGTACTGCACTCTGTCTAAATGAGATCTACCTACAAAATTTCAAGTCAATAGCTTTGATATCGTAGGAGTTATGCTCCGAACAAGAAAATTAAATAAAGGGGCTTAACTCCAAAACCAAGAAGTAGAGTTACAGTTCCTTTGCATTGCACTTCATCTCAATGAGATCTATCCACCTCGCATAAGAGGTCGTGTCAAAATGACCTTTGTGTAATTGAATATGCATAGACAAGTGCCCGTATTTCGACCAATGCAATCGCTCCTTTCAAAACTACTATAGAATCCTTCCCGATACACCAGTCAACACATATTTTTAAACCGCTGAATCAGCCATCCTTCCTATTGGCATGCATTAATTTTTACACATTTTGTTCAATCAACAATTTATCTATCGGTATCTACCATAACATTTCATAATTCCATTTTTAAGTAGAATACGAAAGGATTTTCAACGCAACCCACTGCGAAAACGCTTTCGTTATCCGCCATGACAATTGCAGCGAGCGAGTTGTGAATGTATTTACCAGTGTTACTAAAATAAGGATTTCTAGTTCAAAACTTCTTTTTGTTGGATGGTTTATACATATTTGTAGAGGTTATATATGTCTCTTTTGAAATATGTAAAGTTAAGTTTAAGAATGTGTGTAGATTGCATGCAATCACGAGTTAAACGCGACCCTTTACCATTAAAATTTTATAGCGTGTAGAACGTTGCTCGCAGTATACCACAAGATTTTGTTGCCGAGAATTTCATTGGCTTCTGAAAGGTCAATTTGAGGTGAATCGTAATGGGAAGTCATCAGATCCTATTACGCGTAATACTGGAGCTGATTTTAATGAGATTGATCTATCCACCTATGAAGTTTCAAGTCAAAAGCTTTGATATTGTAGTAGTTATGCTCCGGACAAGAAAATTAAACAAAGGGCAATAACTCCAACATCATGATGTGCAGAGTGACGGTTCTTGTGCACAGCACTTCGTCTCAATGATCTCTATCCACCTATGAAGTTTCAAGTCAAAAGCTTTGATAGTGTTGGAGTTATGCTCCGTACAAACATCTGGACGCCGCCCGCACGCCCGCCATGGTTGATCCCATAATACATCCCATCTTCAACGGGCATATAAAAAAGACCTTTCTGACCCAAATTAAGAAGAAAGTAAATGACAATGTGCATTAAGGCAAGTGTTATTACTGAGTGAAGTGATTATGTATGGATATCAAATGTTTGAAAAGGTATTTTTTTTTATAAAAGAAAGAATACATTGTTGTTACACTCTTCATTTTGATGTAAAACCCTGTTATCTTCATCATTTTCAAATGATTTTAAAATTCAGACAAAAGAGCCATGATGGCACTATATCGCTTACTTGAGTGCCATAGACATTTAGCCCTGATGGCTATGCTTTTTGATGGATCAGAAATCTTTGAACAATCTTGATACAGGGCCACTAAAGGAATACATTAATCCAATTATCAAATCTCTAGCTATTGTGATTTTTGACCAAAAGATTTTAAATGTTTCTGTACATAGCCATATAGAGAAAATGGTCATGCCCTTGGTGGACATGTTAGTTGATAAATCAAATATGTTGAACAATCTTCATAGGGGAGCACCCAAGGAACACAGATGCAAAATATCAGAGCTCCAGCTCTTGTAGGTTTTGGCAAGAAGATACAGGGCCACCCAAAGAACATGTATACCAAATATCACAGCTATACCTTTTGCAGTTTCTGACAAAATGTCATTTCATGTGAATATATAGTGTTTGTTTTATATGCTTTAATCTATTATCATATTCACTTGTAATATTTTTTGTTAAGGCAAAAAGTACAATGTGCATTAACTACTGATTATTTTGTATTGTAAATTCTGAATAGTCAATGGTACATAAAGTTTAAATCAAAACATTAACGTCGCTTATGTCATGGTGATAACTCTGAGTCCATAATTGCAAAAACAGACCAATGATGTCAAACAGTAATTCTTTTAATCTCATTTGGCTTAAACTGGCTGAAATTTAAAAAAAATGCCCTGAAAGCATGTATATCTGACATAAGATTTGGCATGATATTATGTATTGAGACTGTGAGCTCTTGAGAAAACCCATTATTTTTACCGGCGAACATCTTATTACTGCACATTTCCATGTTTAATCTTATTATTATTATTATTTTTTTTTAAATACATTGCAGCGACCAATTATGATCATTATAGCAACATCCAGCTTTTTGTAGAGAAAGACCCCAGACAAATGTCTGGGTAGAACCACCAGCACACCGCAAGTCAGCTTAAAGACCTTCCCACATTAAGTCCTACATCCCAAACAGGATTCAAACCCACGCGATGAGAGGGTAAGCAATCAGAGGAGTTGCACATCAGCGACTCTACCATTATACCACAGGCACCCCTTGTTTAATCTTACAATGACTAAAACTAAAGAAGTCTGTATGTACTCGGTCACTTTGTTGTGTGATTAATTCTGCTTTTTTCATCTGTGTTCCTAATGCATATCATCCAAAAATGAAATGGTGAAAATGTTTTGACACATTGTGGCATATAGTGAGGATAGTTCTCGCAAAACTCAACAGTCACATTTTATATTATACAATAACATTGTTCAATCTTATTTCCAATGCTACTGTTTTGGGTAAAAAGGTTTGTTTTCATTAGGTACACATAAAAGGCATATTGTACATGTAAAATTTTGAAGCTCAGTCTATATAACTAATGCCGGCATCTGCTCATGTGTTAAGCTTTACTTTCATTGTCACTGTCAGCCATTTTAATTATGTTGTGTTTTAAGAAAGGTAAATGTATTGAAAATATACATTGATTTCTCTCACTGTTATGAAAAAAACAATTTTGGTAATATCCACTCACTCTCCTGGACTACCAATTGCACAGTTAACATTATTAGCAGTTTTAGTTGCTTTTAAATGAAAGCAATTTGACCTAGATAGCATCCTAGGACTGATCATAACAAATCTGTCAGAGAATGCAATTTAGTCACATTTAAATTTTTTTATTTAGTTATATGCAATAATAAATCATTTACAAACCCAATGTGAACAACATCACATGACTATTGTTTCATTTACAATTAAATAGCAGATCAGTTGTACAACGCCCCACCTACCTTCATCTGACCCAATAGCTGCACAATCTCTCCGCGAGCGACATTGTCCTTGGCCAGCACATACATGAAGCCCCCACCGCCAGCGCCTGCCATACACATGCCAAGGGCATGTGGGCGAACAGCTCCCATGATGCGTGTGACAACCTCAGGTTCACAGCTGGGTGCCATCCTCTTCTTCATCTGCCAGTAACGGTCCATACATAGACCCACCGCAATAAGGTCATCTGGGTTACAGGGGAAAACATAAGTACAAGTACATGTTTGTATGATTTGTATAAATACAAAAACCTACTTTTTTTGGTTCTTTTTACACAATAAAAATCTACTCAGTTATTCACTTCTTTGACAGTTCCTTCATTGCCTAACCTTTATGCATGACTACACATCAGTATAATCATGTAGATAAGTGTGAAAAAAATCAATTGAATAATGAAGGAATAGTTATCGATTTAAGAAACCATTCTGCATTGGATTGTAAGTTAATAATTGAAGACCCTACAGGAGATTTGTGAAGAACAAGCCTATCATTTGATTTCTACCTCTCTCAAAGAAGTGTGCACAGTCATTGGCCAGCTTGACAAGGGCATCCTCTGTCTCAACAATCTGAGGGTTGCGTGCGTACCAGTTACGGACAACATCCTGTTGACAGAACAAGAAAGATTATTTCTATAATACTGTTAATATAAGTGCTCTTTTATTGTCACATATTATTTTTTTCTACTTTAACAATAATAAATGACTAGGTTCAAATTAAAATATTATACATAAGATGATTTCTGTTATACTCATATGAATAATGGCTTGAAATGAGTTATGTGAAAGTATTTTAACTTACTCTGATCAAGTATTGTCACATGTGTTGGCAAAGAGTTACTATGAACTGGAAAGGCAGGAAACTATTGTAAGGAGATCATAGTATCACCTGGAGCAGGTTGCGGGCCAGTCTGGTCTTGCCTGTGTAGATAAGGACCAATCTGTCATTGAAAGCCTGGATGGTGCTCGGTCCTGCCTTCACACCTTTCACCTCCACATACAGGGGCAGCTGGGCATCAGACAGACCCAGGGTTACCCCACCAAACAGCCCCCCCACCTGATCCTGCCAGCCACCACCTGTCGTCAGCAACTGCTCCAGGTATAACACCTGGAACAGAAATAAAGACACATGTACATTTATGGAATAGGGATATGAGTCAAGCCAGCATTTTAAGTAAGTTTCTTGTAATTATAACAATTGGTGTAGAGTGAGTGCAATTCATAAGGTTTTAGGAAAATGCAAAGATTGATGAATGTATAAGCTTACAAAAAATTAGAACTATGGGATTTTGATTTACTATGCAAGACATACATGTTTAAGTTTTTAGAAATATGTGATTTCCTATCTATTATGTCTTGAAAAACAACATTAGGATGTAAGCTAGAACATTACATACACTCATGTAGAATTTGTACTCACTGAGTGGACAAGGCCAGTCCTGTCACATGATTTTCCAGCAGCCCTTAGTATGGCGGCCATGACAGCACCAGCAAGGATACTGCTAGCTCCCATACCTGTACACACAACAGGGAACCAGCATTGAGGATAAAAGTAGCTGACATAATGGTTATTGTTTGAAAATATTTCTTTTTTTACAAGTAATACTGATGTAAACAACTATAAAAAGTATTAAAAAGATCTTATTTATTTACAAAAGTACCTAATAATCATTTTAAAAACAAGTGATTAAAACCAAATTAATATATGCCTTAAGGACCATTTAACACATTTACTTACTCAATATGAAGTACTTTACACACTTTAAGGTGCATTAAGATCCAATGAAATGTATTCAAATATAACACCTACTACTGTAAGACAGCAGTGAAAGTGGTATACAACTGACCTGAGCCATGGGGCAGGTTGGACCAACTGTGAAGCTCAAACCCTCCTCCGTACCTCAGCGTCAGCTGGTCACAAAGCGGGGTCTGGGACTCTAGGTCAATGATGTCTGCACACACAAATGCAGCCTTCAGGAGGGCACCTGGTGTATTAGTAGATGCTGGTTGTCAGTTTTTGTTATCATCTCACCAACAATCTACAAGTTATTTGATCAAATGAAGTGTGTACAGTGCTGACAATACTGAGAAACTATGCTGTGGTCAACTGGCATGATACCATATCCAGTGACATTATTCTGATACCTGGCTGATCCAGCACTCAACATTATAAATGTTTCAGTGTAAGCCATAAAGCAAGATCACTACCATTTTTTGGTATGCCAAACCCAGGGTATACCATGGTGTCTTCTGTATCTGGAACCAATACTCAATCTTTAGCATTAACATTTGACTAAAATTTACATGTCACATAGTTTAGTAACCTACCTGTGCTATGGGGCTGGTAGTAGTCCCTGAGGTCTGCCAGCTCTGTACACACCACTTCCTTTGACTCTGAACCACCGCTAATCACCAGCACCAACTTGGGTCTACATGTAATGGTCATGATAGTAAAAAAAACTACCAATACATTGTAATCAATAACATAGCACCAATAAGTGTTAAGAGTAGCCATTTCAGGAAATTATAACAGAATCTAATGTAAACATAGGCATTTTTATTATTTTTATTACTATTTTTATTACTATTTTTATTACTATTTTTATTGTTATTTATTATTACTATTTTCATTATATATTTATTTATTTATTATTATTATTATTATTATTATTATGATTAAGCCCAATAAAGGGGTAAGTGGGAACAAACTACTCAACTGCAAGCAAAAAACTAGAGGTTTGCACTTAATATTTACATAAAATATTGTATTACTAATAAATCTTAGTCCCATTGTCCTGTAAACTGATTAACATTCCTGAAACTAGTTTAACCTTAATTAAATTTAAAAAAACACATAAAACATGTGAAGGTGGCCAGCTTTATTGCTTAAGTTTTAGTTGCAAATGGTGCTGATCCTGATCAGACAGCTGCCAACAAGCTTGCTGGTTTGGATCTAACCTGTTTACCTATGCATGGTCTAAGTGTACTCAGTAGACTGAGAGTTGTCGTAGAATTTTTATGTAATATTCATTTGATTTAATTTGTTGTTTTTTATACATCAAGATGATAATGTTGTTCATGGTTATTGAGTTTATCGTCCCACCAACAGTATTTCAGTTATCTGGAGACGGTGTCCACTTGAAGCAGATATAGTGCTGCCTTCACTGTATATAAAGAATGCCGTGAACACCTGGCATGGAACACCCCGTCCCATTATCCTGACACCAGGCCAACCAGTCGTGGAACTACCTTATATTTGCTTGAGCGTTAGCAAGGGAGCTATACCACTACCATTTTAAACGGTATTTTGTGGCTGGGGATGGAACCCAAGGCCTCCCGTACCTGGGGCCGACACTCTACCAGGTCCGGTCAAGATGATTTTGAAATGGGCTACATCCAGGAAATTATTGCTAGAGGAAGACCCCAGCCTAATGTCTTATGTCCTCTTAATAGATTGAATTTGTTGGTTCAATAATGTTTAGCTTTCAAATTTGAAACAATGATTTACATATCTACATTTTAACAATCAAGACAGGTGGGCTAAATAATAAGGTGAACCACTGGTTTATTTGCAATTTAATGAAAAAGTTAACATGAACACCACTGTGACGATCATTACTGTTTCTTAATTAAAACTAGCAGTAACTGATACTTACTTAGGAATCCTTCTGGCCTTTGCACCAATGGGTTTCTAAAAGTAAAGACAGTGGTAAATAAAATCTTTTTCCATGAAAACCATACGTAACAAAAATTTTATATTTGTAGAAAACCTCATCCAAACTTTTTTTCTGATAGCAAAAAGCAGGTGCACATGCTTCCATGGTATTTAAGATGGTTGTGGTTATATAAAAATTGATATAAAGTAGTTAGGGCAAAAGCCTGCACAAAATTGTGTCTATGGAAACATACAGAGGGTGAACATGAGAAAACCTGATTACAATATACCCTTTTGCAAACTTTGTTATGGGGGAATAAAAGATAAAGCAATATGCATCATACAACATTAAAAACTTTATGAATCAACATCCAACCATAATAACAGAATGCAGCAGTTCCATCCAACCGTAAAAACAGAAAATGTAGCAGTTCCATCCAACAATAATAACAGAATGTAGCAGTTCCATCCAACCATAATAACAGAATGTAGCAATTTCATCCAACCATAACAACAGAATGTAGCAGTTCTATCCAACCATAATAACAGAATGTAGCAGTTTCATCCAACCATAATAACAGAATGTAGCAGTTCTATCCAACCATAATAACAGAATGTAGCAATTTCATCCAACCATAATAACAGAATGTAGCAATTTCATCCAACCATAATAACAGAATGTAGCAGTTCTATCCAACCATAATAACAGAATGTAGCAGTTTCATCCAACCATAATAACAGAATGTAGCAGTACCATCCAACCATAATTACAGAATGTAGCTGTTTTATCCAACCATAATAACAGAATGTAGCAGTACCATCCAACCATAATTACAGAATGTAGCTGTTTCATCCAACCATAATAACAGAATGTAGCAGTACCATGCAACCATAATTACAGAATGTAGCTGTTTCATCCAACCATAATAACAGAATGTAGCAGTACCACGCAACCATAATAACAGAATGTAGCAGTTCCATCCAACCATAATAACAGAATATAGCAGTTCCATCCAACCATGATAACAGAATGTAGCAGTTTCATCCAACCATAATAACAGAATGTAGCAGTTCCATCCAACCATAATAACAGAATGTAGCAGTACCATGCAACCATAATAACAGAATATAGCAGTTCCATCCAACCATGATAACAGAATGTAGCAGTTCTATCCAACCATAATAACAGAATGTAGCAGTTCTATCCAACCATAATAACAGAATTTAGCAGTCCCATCCAACCATAATAACAGAAAGTAGCAGTTCTATCCAACCCTAATAACAGAATGTAGCAGTTCTATCCGACTCAACCATAATAATAGAATGTAGCAGTTCTAACCAACCATAATTACAGAATATAGCAGTTCCATCCAACAATAATAACAGAATGTAGCAGTCCCATACAACCATAATAACAGAATGTAGCAGTTCTATCCAACTAAACAATGATAACAGAATGTAGCAGTTCCATCCAACCATAATAACAGAATGTAGCAGTTCCATACAACCATAATAACAGAATGTAGCAGTTCTATCCAACTAAACAATGATAACAGAATGTAGCAGTTATATCCAACCCTAGTAACATATTGTAGCAGTTCTATCCAACTCAACAATAATAACAGAATGTAGCAGTTCCATACAACCATAATAACAGAATGTAGCAGTTATATCCAAATATAATTACAGAATGTAACAGTTCTATCTAACAACAATAATAAAAGAATGTAGCCGTTATATCCAATCATAATAACAGAATGTAGCAGTTTTATCCAACTCAACCATAATAACAGAATGTAGCAGTTTTAAGATAACTTCCTACCTTGCCATTAATGCTGAGTCCCACAATGCAGACTGCACCGCCATGTTCAAATGTGATTGGTGGTGTGTCGGACCAGCCACCTGACACATCAATTCTGGCAGGGCACTCGGCCAGTACCCACTGGCCCATGGGGATCATCAGCTCATCCACGGGCCGGAAATACTGGCAGAACATAACCAATGTATACATCAGTTAGGAACAGGTGTGTTATGAGGTTAATAATTATGTAAGCTTCAGAAATATTATACAAATGAAAAGAAAAAAAATGTCACGAAATACTGCCAGTGTATGAACAATATATACCAATTAGAAACTCAAGAATTCTGAGGATAAAATTAATTCAAGCTTCATGAATTATATCTGAAAAAGATCAATGGCACCATTGATATCACCAGCTTATCATTAGCAATGTATGATCAGATAAGTCTGATTTATATAGGGTTACTTACATGAACTTAATTTAAAGTGATGAAAAGTGATGCATACTTTCCAGATGGTTTTGAGTGACTGTCAAAATAGCACAAGTATCATTGCCATTTAGGACATCTTCTTCCATTAAACTAGCAAACAAGTCAATCTACAGTAAGATGTGAAAATTGTTTAATCAAAGATTGACATTGCCAGCTTACCTCCTTAGCTGTCATGACTGCATGTCTGATGAGGATCTGCGCGGCACCTTCATAATGTCTAGCTGCTCGTATCAACTTGTCAGGACGTTCAAGCCAGTTGCTTCTTTCTTTTGCAAGGGCAGCTACTCCATCTTTTATTTCACCTTTCTGAAAATTAATAGTAAGCAATAACAAATATTAATTCCAAAGAAATTCAGAGTGACAATAAAATAGTCAGCCTTTTATATAAGCTTAAGATTACAAATTCCTTAAAATGATAATTGTCATAAAGGACAAGAAATAATAGTTGCCAAAGCATATTGAGGATAATTTGATAAAATTTAAATCAAAGTTGATAATTTGGAAGTACATTTAACCATTTTGCAAGGCACTAATTGAACTAGATCAAAGTAGACAATACAAATATCAAAGTGTAGTGACACTAACCATTCTAGTGTAATATATCTTAAATTTGATGCCAATGTTGCAGAAAAAACATACCTCTAGTAGTTTGAAGGCCCGTGACCATGTGACATTGGCAGCTGGGCCACTTCTGAGGCCTCCTTTAGGCCCCGCCATGCAGCCTAACACATCAGCAATATTAGCCAGGGTTCGGGCAGCAACACCAGCCTGTAGCTGATTGGTGCTCTCTTCACACACTATAAAAAACATGTTTTGATTGGTTCTACTGTTCTTTCTCACACACTTTAAATGAACAAGTTTGATGGGTGCTCTTTTCATAAACTACATAAAAAATGTTCAGATTGGTGCTCTCCTCACACACTATAAATAAACATGATCAGATTGGTGCTCTCCTTACATACTATAAATAAACATGATCAGATTGGTGCTCTCCTCACACACTATAAATAAACATGTTCAGATTGATGCTCTCCTCACACACTACAAATAAACATGATCAGATTGCTGCTCTCCTCACACACTATAAATAAACATGATCAGATTGGTGCTATCCTCACATACTACAAATAAACATGATCAGATTGGTGCTCTCCTCACACACTATAAATAAACATGATCAGATTGGTGCTCTCCTCACACACTATAAATAAACATGTTCAGATTGGTGCTCTCCTCACACACTATAAATAAACATGATCAGATTGGTGCTATCCTCATATACTACAAATAAACATGTTCAGATTGGTGCTCTCCTCACACACTATAAATCAACATGATCAGATTGGTGCTATCCTCACACACTATAAATAAACATGTTCAGATTGGTGCTCTCCTCGCACACTATGAATAAACATGTTCAGATTGGTGATCTCCTCACACACTATAAATAAACATGTTCAGATTGGTGCTCTCCTCACACACTATAAATAAACATGATTAGATTGGTGCTCTCCTCACACACTATAAATAAACATGATTAGATTGGTGCTCTCCTCACACACTATAAATAAACATGATCAGATTGGTGCTCTCCTCATTAACTATAAATAAACATGTTCAGATTGATGCAATCCTAATATACTATAAATAAACATGTTCAGATTGGTGCACTTTCCACATACTAATAAACAGTCTTAAATAATTATCTTTAATACAACAAGACAAAGGTTGACAGTTTACATTCTGTTCTTAAATAGAATCAGGACTTTACTAACCTGTGTCAACCTAATGCTGAAGTTGCTTAGCTTTTGTTAGTTTTTGAAATTCACAAATACAAATGTGTTTCACTCTATATTATTGCTGAGATTTGTTAAATGCATTAAATATCCAAATGATAAATAGATGGTGACAGCGTCTGTTTGAAAGAGGCAAAGTACTGCACTAAGTGCAACATCACCTACATACCACACCTACTTATTTCGACTCTTAGTCATGCATTGCTTACTAACCCATCACCAGTTAAGCATATAGAATATATTCTTTTTTTATCATTTAAGTGGTGAGAGGTGTTACAACTTGGTGACTACCACAGCTACACCTTATATAGAGAAGTGTTACTACAGTAGCAGAAAGCTGACAATTATACTGACATCCATCTGTTTATAACATGGACTCTAGTGTACAGAGACATAATGTTTATGAGGTTTTGGTAATGAAAAGCTTTAATGAATAATAAATTAAAGTTACTAAGTTATTAAATTGGAAATTAATGTTAATGTGCAGAGAACTAAGCATGTGCCTTACTTACTTGTGATAATCTCTACAAAAGACATCAGTGGCTAGACAAATTTCACCCCAAACAAATGAACACCAAGGGATATAAACAGTCTTTCAAAAAATTCTTTTGTTATATGGCTACAGTATTCTGTTCTTGACTGTGTAATTTGTAGAGAAACACTTATCTAAAAGAAATCTAAAGTGATCCCCCAAGGAAAATGCTGCCATGTGAGGTATTTGTAAAAACCAACATATTTTTTATCATAAGCAGAATTCAATTTTTTCAAGATAATGTATCATTGATTCAGTAACAATTTTTTTTTTTGATGTAAATCGAATCCTAAAACATTATTTAAATAAATTCATTAAGTGTATTCAAATCACATTCGAATATTCAGAATGAATTTATATCGGAGTGGCAAACAACAAGATTATTTTTCTTTATGTCTAGTGTGTTTTTTCATTGTAAAATGTTTTATTTTTGGACCTAATGGACATTGCTAGCCTTACTTATTGCAGAAGAGGTGGCAGATTTATGATTTTAGCATAGCATTTAATTCTACAACGATACTTTCTTCTTTTGAAATACAAAGGGCAATATTATCTATCTGTCATTATCCTATTTGTAGTGATGGAGCAGAAGAGATGTTTCTTTACTCAGTCAGCGGTAATTTGTAAGACAATACTGTCAATGAAGAATGCTAGTAAATGTGTGAACAAAGTCATTGTTCCATAACAATTATTATGTTGAACATTCAAACTCTTATAACAAAACAATACATTAACATATCAATGTTAAGAGGACCTGGAAAGCCCCGAACAATTTACCAATTATTAATTAGTCACATTAAACTTGAGTGTTTGTTTGATACGTGTTGTACTTGGTACAATAACATCTACAGTTTAATGACATGTTGCATAAATAATGACATGAAATGGAAACAAATACAAAATAGCACAAAATTTTAATATTTTACTGTACTAAATGCAAACAATTTATAACCACAAACAGTCAATTATGTTCTGTGAACTAATCTTATAAATTACATTAATATGTAAAGGAGGCAATTTCAAATGGACAATATGCAGGTGAAACTGGAGCGACTGTAAGACAATTAGGCAAAATCATGCAGGTTTTATTAAGCAAAATTGCTCAACTGTACAGCCAATTAACTGTCTTGATTGGTTGGTGGTCGAATTGATGTTAAATACTGATTATCACTAAGAGTATTGCATGGACATTAATCCGAAGCTATAACATATCAATTAGAGACATTTAGTTATCAATACACAAGTGACCATTATGAACTGTGGTTGGCTAGTGTCAGGATTACTTGATTCTTGATAAAATGATGAAATAACCAACAATATATATATAAAGACTGTTTAAAAATTCTAAGCTTGTGACATTTAAGTATGTTAAGTAAAATGTGTATAGATTTACATTTTTTTTTATTCGAACAGAATGTAGTAAAAAAACACTGAACATAAAATTGCAGTGATAGAAACTAACAGGCATCGCGGTATTGTATAAGAATAAAATAACAATTATGAAGTTAAATGACAAAACAGAAAATAATTGTGATTAAAGTTTGCTTGACAGAACTGGGTCTTCCAAAAATAACAGCAGTTCTGTTGGTCTGTTATCAAAAATATATGATGCCTTATATGATGTATTGCATTTATAACTGAAGCTGGTTAGAGTTATTATTACGTAATTGCTGTAGCTAATTGCCATAGCATTGAACTAATGTGTGTTTATTGTGTGTTGGCAACTGTTTCAAAAGGTGTATGCATGATGTGACAGGGTTTAGGTGGGAGAGGGGGCAGAAAAGGGCTTGTGTGCTGTTAAGTGATTTCATGCTGTTAACCAGATAACAATCCGTTATCAGGAGACAGGAAAGTGATTAAGAATGATAAATTATTTGAGTCCCAAGATCTCTATTAGAATACCAACTTGATATTCGAATATATAAATATAAGTTATCATCCCTTATTATTTTTTACAATATTATAAAATATGTTTGCTGTGTGCTCAGCAAACAAAAACAATTTGAAAATAACAAGAGGGCCATGATGGCCCTTAATTGCTCACCTGAGGACATAGGTTTTCAGTCGGCTCATATCTGGCATCAAGTAGTTAAGAGTTATTTACTTTTGAAATTTTTGGTGATGATTGGACCATTATTATTTCTACAGGGCTGATTACATTTTCTAGAATGTTAACCTACTGAATCCACATGATCCACTTAAAAACATATGTAAGATTTCTTACATTCAAAAATTCTGTCCAAGTTTAGTGAAGATAGGGCTATAAATGTAGCCTCTGTGTTTAAAAGCTTTTTCTGAGATTTGACCTAGTGACCTACTTTTTGACCCCACATGACCCACTCATCCAAGATTTTTAATAGAGGCAAACATTCTGATTAAGTTTAGTGAAGATTGGGCCATAAATGGGGCCTCTAGTGTGTTCACAAGACTTTCCTAAGATTTGACCTAGTGACCTACTTTTTGACCCCACATAAAACAGTTATGAACTCATCCAGGTTATCATGCAGGCAAACATTCTGATCAAGTTTGGCAAAGATTGGGCCATAAAATGTGGCCTCTAGTGTGTTCACAAGCTTTTTCTTAGATTTGACAAAGTGAACTTCTTTTTGACCCCACGTGATCCAATAACGAACTCATCCAAGACTTCATGCAGACAAACATTCTGACCAAGTTTGCCAAAGATTAAGCCATAAATTTGTCCTCTAAAGGGTACACACGCTTTTCTAAGATTTGACCAAGTGACCTTCTTTTTGACCGCAAATGACCCACTCATCCAAGATTTTTAATGGAGGCAAACATTCTGATTAAGTTTAGTGAAGATTGACCCAGTTACAAACTAATTCAAGACTTCATGCAGACAAACATTCTGATGGAGATTGTTTAAAAAATGTAGCCTCTAGCATGTTCACAAGCTAAAATGTTGATGCCTCATGCCTGCACGCAAGACGAAGGGGTGTCAGAAAAGCTCACCTTGAGCACGTTGTGCTCAGGTGAGCTAAAAACAAAAACATAATATACAGTAAATTTGTCTGTCATCAATCTAGATAGCTAACACACAAGGAGATCCTACCAGAGTCAAGGGTTTGGAGAATGGTGGCAGTGTAGCCCTCTATCACAGCACTTGTGTACAGGGAGCGAAACCCAAGGTTCTCACTGTGTTTCAGAGCCTGTGCCATGTCACACTGGCCCACACTGTAGAACAGCCGCCTTAAACATACACACAAAAGTCTAGTCCTGACACCAAGAAACAATCAATAATAATGTGACTTAGATAATAATAAACAGCTGAGCTGGTCTGGGTGCTGTAAACTGGCTAGCAAAATAACCCCACTGACGGCCAATTATTGGCACTCGGCCCAGCTCCACCTTATATTATTGTTTTAATAAATATTGTGCTGATAAGAAATAACTTTTCTAGTCGGAAAAGTAAATTTTTACATAAACTGTTTCATGCTGGCCAAAAGTTGATCTTTTTGCATTGGCCATTTTGTTAGTTTGCTCACTGGGCCAATTACTGATAAATAGCCCAGCTGACTGGGCCAAGAAAAAATAACAGCGTGTGTGCAAAAAATCAGGCTATAACATCATCTGTTTCTTTACTGTATATATTTATAGTAACAATACATATAATGTTAGGAATATTGAAGATTTGTTAGCTGACTGAAATCATCTTTTTCTGGCAGCACTTGGGCTTTTTTACCCTAAAATTCATACAAAATACTTAACCATAAAATATATTGTCAATATTTTAGTGCTGCATAGTCTTGTAAAAGCATTATTTCCACTATATACAAAACTATATACAAAAATAAATGCAATATATTAACAATGCTGGGTATATATGGCTATTTGAGGAACCTTAATAAGCATTTTGTCTTATAAAAAATAAATAAAAATAAACTTTTTTTATTACCACAACTAATTTTAAGGAAATCGTCCTGCTAGATATCTATTCATTTTATTTTAGCCTTATTGCATAGTTCTGCCTAAAACAACCAAGCATTAGCATATAGCAGCAAATGTTAGGTAGAAGAATATATGTTCATATCACATACCCTTTCAATATAAAGTGTTTAAAGTGGTCGAGCGCAGGTCATGTGGGAGTCAACAGAGTGATATTGACCTAAAAATGTTTAGTCGTCTAGTGAAAGAAATTGACAGTTTGTCAGCAGGTCTTAAGATGATTTGCTAAGATTAAGGGAAAATATAACATCGAAAAAGAACAAAAAGTGTAACCTAATTGGTAGCTGTGAATGCTTTTAGTGATCTGTCAAAAAAATGCAAGAACAGACTTTGAGGAAATGAATTTGGATCAACATCTTGGAAACTCTTATGTTAATAAGAAGCATAGATGGCTCATTGTACAAAAAAATAACAATGACACAAAATTTTATGGGATATGTGATATAACAAGTAATGGGTAATCGGTCAATATCACATTACCCAGGTTCTTAAAACTATACAATGACCTCAACACAAGTCTAGAGTAATTTTCCACATTGAGGTTATAATTAAATTTATTACAACAATGATTTTTGATAGCTTAATCAAGCATGTTTTTTGTTTTCTTTTAAATAAAATCTTATCCCTCTGGTAGTTATTTAATCAGGTTCTGATCTCATTGATGGAAAGTTTTTAGCATAATGTCTAGTTAACTTTGCGTGAACTTGTAAACATATTTGGTGTTGTTTTGGGTAATAGGCAAATATCAAAATATAAAGTTAACCATAGAACATGGCAGTGAATCTCAGGTAAGTAACTCACCTGCGGGATTCAAGCTCCTCCTTGAGGTTGGTCAAGGATTGAATGTCCTCCAGGCTTAGTCGGTAACTGGTCCGCCATCTGCACAGAAAAAATTATGAAAAATGTGTGTATTATATCTTGTGTGAACATCCTGTAAAAAATATCATAATGTACTTTTGGGAATAACAATCATCATGTGAGGACAGAAGAAAAACTTGAAAGAACTATAGCCAGGTAATAGGTTTTCGTTGATGCTTATTGCCTGCCAGGGTTGGTTAGCTGTACCTTTTCTAGTTCATTCTCAAAATAGAACAAAATCTTGAAAAATAGGATAAAGGGGGCTAAGCTTCAATTGGGGCAATCAGAATCAGCACTGATGTATGTTCAGTGTGGACAAAAGACTAAACAATGAGCACAAGTGAACTGACAAACATAAAACCTGAGATGTGAATCATTGGTTATCTTAATTTACTTACAATGTTAAGGTCAGTCAACAAACAGACTGACTTGCTGCATCTTATGATAATGATATAGTACAACCCTTGGGAAGTACACAAATGCCTGCCTAACCAAATTTAAAATAACAGTAGAAAACATCATATCCCCAAGATCTATAAACAATGTTTAAGCTTAATTTACAGTGCATCACCCCAGTACAGTACCTGTTAAGTATCTGTCTGTCGTCATCATCCTCTACAACGCCCTGTAGCCAGAGGATGTCCACCAGGCCGAGTTTCTCCCGTGCATGTAGCACTGGGAATATACGGGCAGAGAAGATGGTCTGCTCTTCAGGATCCTACACAATTACACACATAGGGTTTATCATGGCTGAGTTATTAATAAAAGGTCAATTCTTAAGCATTAAAAATTCAAAACAAAAATGAATAAACAAAAAGAATATCTTTTTTATTTAAATAAGTAACACAAAAAGAAAAAGTGCCTAATAGATACTTTCAGTAAACTGTAATTATTTAACTGTGCCTTTACATTACACATGTTTCTAGAGATGGTTATTGTGATATTTAATTAACCCTCCCCAGCCCACAAAAAAGAACAAAATAAATGAAAAAAAAAAACAACACACACAAAAACAATATAAAAACAAACATGTTGTAATGAATATTTTTTACCGATTCAAACTAATTAATTCTCAGCTTGTAGGACATCCCAATTCCCACCCCTAGGTCTTCCTTCATGATATCTGTCCTGCCTTTTTTCCAAATTTAAAAGTAGGAATTATCTCAACATTACTATATAAAAAAAAAATTCTTAAAAATGATCTATATAAAATCAAATCAAAAAGACTAAACAAAAAACAAGAAAGAAGTCTATTAAAGGGTTATTGATACTGCAAGTGGCAATGATGTATGCCGGTCAGACAGTATGGTGTACCATGTATTGACCCCACAAGTCCTCCTTCACAATGCCTGTCCTGTTCATGAACACCAACCAGGGCTGGTTACAGAATGTGGCAGTTGTCTTCCACATAGGCATCTACAATGGGGATAATGTACTCATTTACTTGTATTCCTACATACAATGTACCCAGCGGGTGAAATCAAAAAGGAAAACATGTTGGCAATATCACACATTTTCATATCAATTTATTGTATATTTAGTTTTATTCATGAGATTAATATTTTACAATAAAAAGCAACAAAGAACCCCAAAACAATAACAAGCCAAAGTTGAAAATCATGATCTTTGAAGTATGGTGGTGTACATAGTTCACATGGTTTCAGACATGGTGGTGTACATAGTTCACATGGTTTCAGACATGGTGGTGTACATATTAATTCACATGGTTTCAGACATGGTGGTGTACATAGTTCACATAGTTTCAGACATGGTGGTGTACATAGTTCACATGGTTTCAGACATGGTGGTGTACATAGTTCACATGGTTTCAGACATGGTGGTGTACATAGTTCACATGGTTTCAGACATGGTGGTGTACATAATTCACATGGTTTCAGACATGGTGGTGTACATAGTTCACATGGTTTCAGACAGGGTGGTGTACATAGTTCACATGGTTTCAGACATGGTGGTGTACATAGTTCACATGGTTTCAGACAGGGTGGTGTACATAATTCACATGGTTTCAGACATGGTGGTGTACATAGTTCACATGGTTTCAGACATGGTGGTGTACATAGTTCACATGGTTTCAGACATGGTGGTGTACATAGTTCACATGGTTTCAGACAGGGTGGTGTACATAATTCACATGGTTTCAGACATGGTGGTGTACATAGTTCACATGGTTTCAGACATGGTGGTGTACATAGTTCACATGGTTTCAGACATGGTGGTGTACATAGTTCACATGGTTTCAGACATGGTGGTGTACATAATTCACATGGTTTCAGACATGGTGGTGTACATAGTTCACATGGTTTCAGACATGGTGGTGTACATAGTTCACATGGTTTCAGACATGGTGGTGTACATAGTTCACATGGTTTCAGACATGGTGGTGTACATAATTCACATGGTTTCAGACATGGTGGTGTACATAGTTCACATGGTTTCAGACATGGTGGTGTACATAGTTCACATGGTTTCAGACATGGTGGTGTACATAGTTCACATGGTTTCAGACACGGTGGTGTACATAGTTCACATGGTTTCAGACAGGGTGGTGTACATAGTTCACATGGTTTCAGACATGGTGGTGTACATAATTAACATGGTTTCAGACATGGTGGTGTACATAGTTCACATGGTTTCAGACATGGTGGTGTACATAGTTCACATGGTTTCAGACACGGTGGTGTACATAATTCACATGGTTTCAGACATGGTGGTGTACATAGTTCACATGGTTTCAGACACGGTGGTGTACATAATTCACATGGTTTCAGACATGGTGGTGTACATAATTCACATGGTTTCAGACATGGTGGTGTACATAATTCACATGGTTTCAGACATGGTGGTGTACATAGTTCACATGGTTTCAGACAGGGTGGTGTACATAATTCACATGGTTTCAGACAGGGTGGTGTACATAATTCACATGGTTTCAGACAGGGTGGTGTACATAATTCACATGGTTTCAGACATGGTGGTGTACATAATTCACATGGTTTCAGACAGGGTGGTGTACATAATTCACATGGTTTCAGACAGGGTGGTGTACATAATTCACATGGTTTCAGACAGGGTGGTGTACATAATTCACATGGTTTCAGACAGGGTGGTGTACATAATTCACATGGTTTCAGACATGGTGGTGTACATAATTCACATGGTTTCAGACATGGTGGTGTACATAGTTCACATGGTTTCAGACATGGTGGTGTACATAGTTCACATGGTTTCAGACAGGGTGGTGTACATAATTCACATGGTTTCAGACAGGGTGGTGTACATAGTTCACATGGTTTCAGACATGGTGGTGTACATAGTTCACATGGTTTCAGACAGGGTGGTGTACATAATTCACATGGTTTCAGACAGGGTGGTGTACATAGTTCACATGGTTTCAGACATGGTGGTGTACATAATTCACATGGTTTCAGACATGGTGGTGTACATAATTCACATGGTTTCAGACAGGGTGGTGTACATAATTCACATGGTTTCAGACATGGTGGTGTACATAATTCACATGGTTTCAGACATGGTGGTGTACATAGTTCACATGGTTTCAGACAGGGTGGTGTACATAGTTCACATGGTTTCAGACAGGGTGGTGTACATAGTTCACATGGTTTCAGACATGGTGGTGTACATAATTAACATGGTTTCAGACATGGTGGTGTACATAGTTCACATGGTTTCAGACATGGTGGTGTACATAGTTCACATGGTTTCAGACATGGTGGTGTACATAGTTCACATGGTTTCAGACATGGTGGTGTACATAGTTCACATTGTTTCAGACATGGTGGTGTACATAGTTCATATGGTTTCAGACATGGTGGTGTACATAGTTCACATGGTTTCAGACAGGGTGGTGTACATAGTTCACATGGTTTCAGACATGGTGGTGTACATAGTTCACATGGTTTCAGACATGGTGGTGTACATATTAATTCACATGGTTTCAGACATGGTGGTGTACATAATTCACATGGTTTCAGACATGGTGGTGTACATAGTTCACATGGTTTCAGACATGGTGGTGTACATAGTTCACATGGTTTCAGACATGGTGGTGTACATAGTTCACATGGTTTCAGACATGGTGGTGTACATAGTTCACATGGTTTCAGACATGGTGGTGTACATAGTTCACATGGTTTCAGACATGGTGGTGTACATAGTTCATATGGTTTCAGACATGGTGGTGTACATAGTTCACATGGTTTCAGACATGGTGGTGTACATAGTTCACATGGTTTCAGACATGGTGGTGTACATAGTTCACATGGTTTCAGACATGGTGGTGTACATATTAATTCACATGGTTTCTGTTACTAACAACACTTTATGGAAATTATAACAAGAGGGCCATGATGGCCCTTAATCGCTCAACTGAGGACACAGGCTTTTAGTAGGCTCATATCTGGCATCAAGTAATTAAGAGTTATTTACTTTAGAAATGTTTGGTGAAAATTGGACCATTAGTGTGGCCACTGGGTTGATAACATTATCTAGAATTTTACTTAGTAACCTACTGAATCCACCTGACCCACTTCAAAACATATGTAAGATTTCATACAGGAAAACATTCTGACCAAGTTTGGTAAAGATTTGGCCATCAGTGCAGCCTCTAAGTGCTTTCACAAAGTTTTTTCTAAAATTTGACCTAGTTACCTACTTTTTGACCCGTGACCCAATAATATACTCATCCAAGATTTCACATGCTTTTTCTAAGTTTTGGCCTAGTGACCTCTTTTTTGACCCCACGTTACCCAATAAAGAACTCATCCAAGATTTAATGCAGACATTTTGACCAAGTTTGATGAAGATTGGCCAGTAAATGTGGCCTCTAGTGTGTTCACAAGCTTTTTGTAAGATTTGACTTAGTGACCTACCTTTTGACCCTACATGAAGTCACCTAAGATTTCATGCAGGCAAACATTCTGATCAAGTTTGGTGAAGATTGGGCCATAAATGGGGCTTCTAGTGTGTTCACAAGCTTTTTCTAAGATTTGACCCACTGACCTACTTTTTGACCCCACGTGAACCAATAATAAACTCATCGAAGATTTCATGCAGACAAACATTCTGACCAAGTTTGGTGAAGATTGGGCTATAAATGTCTCTAGTGTGTTCACAAGCTTTTGCTAAGATTTTTCCTAGTGACCTACTAATTAACCCCACGTGACCCAGTTACGAACTCATCTAAGATTTCATGCAGACAAAGATTCTGACCAAGTTTGGTGAAGATTCGGCTATAAATGTGGTCTCTAGTGTGTTCACAAGTTTTTCCTAAAATTTGACCTAGTGGCCTACTTTTGAACCCAGGTGACCAAGTTTGATGAAAATTGGATAAAAACTGTGGCCTCTAGAGTGTTCATAAGCTAAAATGTTGACGCAGCACGATGGACGAAGCAGTAGCAAAAAGCTCACCTTGAGCATGTTGTGCTCTGATGAGCTAAAAACTGGTGAGCTAAAAACTAATTGATGGATGAATTAGTATTTAAAACTATTCAGATGTTATACATAATTGCTTAGGACCCTGTGATCTCCTGTATATCTTCATACTTATATAACTGAGACAAAAACAAATGTTTACTTATTGGTTTTAAGAGGTTTAGAACAGAGATGCATGATAAGCTGCAGACCTGCATAGCAGTCTGAGTAACCTTTCGATGAGAAAGTTTAAGTCAAAAGCTTTCATGCAGTTGACTTCCTGTTCATTGTTGGTGTTACCACAATACTCGTCTTGGCTCTATTTCCACCAAAAATAACATAACCATAATCATGTTAATTTTGGTCGAGTAACTTAAATACGATCTTAATAACCATATCTACGTTGGTGTAACTTTAATATCTAAATACCAAAAACAAACATTATTATACTTATTTAGACTAAATAGGTTTCACAATTTAACATGCCCTTCAACCTACTGATGTAAACTACCCATCCAACTGTCCGTACCTCTATGGTATCAAAGCGCCCATGTGTTGTGATGACCTGAATGGATTTATCAATAAGGGGGAGGTAAATCTTGTGGCCCTGAATGATGCTTAACTCTGCAAACTCAATCTTGTCTGAAGTGTCCTGAAGATACATAGATTCAAAGATAATTGTAGAGATGGTATCCTTGCAAGGCTCCCACATCAATGTTTTAATTTGTTTTCTTCATTACAGCATCACGAGTATAGAGCAATACACATATATGTGTTGTTTAATCATTAATGTTAATATGTAATTGTATAAATATAATAGAAAGAATATATTTTAACAAATATTTACATTAAATATAAAAAAGTAACAAACAATTTGTAAAAAAAACAAACTTAGACAAATACTTAAAGCAATACATTACCTTTGACATATTGCCAGGTTAAGACAATTTTGAAACCATATTCTCCACAATGGATCAGGCTTTAAATTAATGTGAATTACCAACTAAGTGGCAATCAAAACAGGTTGGCTAGAGTTATTTCTACACATCTCAAAAAATATATTTAAGATATAAAGACTGACATCCATATAGCACTCGCAAATTCAAATTCTTACAATAAAAATCTTTACATAGATCCATAGATCAAAGTGGCTGCCCACTAGCAAGAGGTTAATGTACTTTTAACTCATCAGCACCTGTTGGTTCCAGTCCCGGTCAAGAGTTATACTGCTATGTGGGAAGGTCTGTCAGCTGAACTGTTGTATGCCAGTAGTTCAACTAAAATATTTGGTGTGATCTTTCTCTACCAATTACACTCAACATAAACATTTTGTTTAAATGTGAAATGTAAAAAAAAAAATTCCACACACATGACACTCACCCCTTGTTCTAGGTTGAGTCCCCCAATGAACGATTCCTTGCCCACCTCAATGTCGCCCTGAAGGCACGAATGTGTGATGATTGTGTTCTTTCTAACAGTAACATTGGACCCAATGATACTGTTGATGATCAGTGATGCTTCATCCACATCTTTACTCTAGGATGAAAAGAAGACCTTTATGAACTTACATTCCACATAAATACTGTTCTGGACTAGAGAAAAAAATTTAAGGAAGTAAATAAATAGTTATCACATGTCATTTAAACTGCAGAATTGTATCACAGTACAGGACCCCCTGTGGGAAGTAGCCCATTACGTATTCACCTGTAGGTGTGAGTGTATGGCACAGTCCCAGTGCCACCTGTGGGATCAGCCCCAGTTATGTATTCACCTGTAGATGTGAGTGTAAGGCATGGTCCCAGTGCCCCCTGTGAGACCAGTCCCATATGTATTCACCTTTAGGTGTGAGTGTATGGCACAGTCCCAGTGCCCCCTGTGGGATCAGCCCCAGTTATGTATTCACCTGTAGGTGTAAGTGTAAGGCATGGTCCCAGTGCCCCCTGTGAGACCAGTCCCATATGTATTCACCTGTAGATGTGAGTGTATGGCATGGTCCCAGTGCCACCTGTGGGATCAGCCCCAGTTATGTATTCACCTGTAGATGTGAGTGTAAGGCATGGTCCCAGTGCCCCCTGTGAGACCAGTCCCATATGTATTCACCTTTAGGTGTGAGTGTATGGCACAGTCCCAGTGCCCCCTGTGAGACC
This sequence comes from Sinonovacula constricta, assembly GCA_007844125.1. Lineage (NCBI taxonomy): Eukaryota > Metazoa > Mollusca > Bivalvia > Cardiida > Solecurtidae > Sinonovacula > Sinonovacula constricta. The sequence continues at coordinate 2,199,390 of CM017565.1, forward strand.
AGTCCCGGTTATGTATTCACCTGTAGATGTGAGTGTATGGCATGGTCCCAGTGCCCCCTGTGAGACCAGTCCCATATGTATTCACCTGTAGATGTGAGTGTTAGGCATGGTCCCAGTGCCCCCTGTGAGACCAGTCCCATATGTATTCACCTGTAGATGTGAGTGTATGGCATGGTCACAGTGCCCCCTGTGAGACCAGTCCCATATGTATTCACCTGTAGATGTGAGTGTAAGGCATGGTCCCAGTGCCCCCTGTGGGACCAGTCCCATATGTATTCACCTTTAGGTGTGAGTGTATGGCATGGTCCCAGTGCCCCCTGTGAGACCAGTCCCATATGTATTCACCTTTAGGTGTGAGTGTATGGCATGGTCCCAGTGTCCTGTGGGAAGCAGTCCCGGTTATGTATTCACCTTTAGGTGTGAGTGTATGGCATGGTCCCAGTGCCCCCTGTGAGACCAGTCCCATATGTATTCACCTTTAGGTGTGAGTGTATGGCATGGTCCCAGTGTCCTGTGGGAAGCAGTCCCAGTTATGTATTCACCTTTAGGTGTGAGTGTATGGCATGGTCCCAGTGTCATGTGGGAAGCAGTCCCGGTTATGTATTCACCTGTAGGTGTAAGTGTAAGGCATGGTCCCAGTGCCCCCTGTGAGACCAGTCCCATATGTATTCACCTTTAGGTGTGAGTGTATGGCATGGTCCCAGTGCCCCCTGTGAGACCAGTCCCATATGTATTCACCTGTAGGTGTAAGTGTATGGCATGGTCCCAGTGCCCCCTGTGAGACCAGTCCCATATGTATTCACCTTTAGGTGTGAGTGTATGGCATGGTCCCAGTGTCCTGTGGGAAGCAGTACCGGTTATGTATTCACCTTTAGGTGTGAGTGTATGGCATGGTCCCAGTGTCCTGTGGGAAGCAGTCCCGGTTATGTATTCACCTTTAGGTGTGAGTGTATGGCATGGTCCCAGTGCCCCCTGTGAGACCAGTCCCATATGTATTCACCTTTAGGTGTGAGTGTATGGCATGGTCCCAGTGTCCTGTGGGAAGCAGTACCGGTTATGTAATCACCTGTAGGTGTAAGTGTAAGGCATGGTCCCAGTGCCCCCTGTGAGACCAGTCCCATATGTATTCACCTTTAGGTGTAAGTGTAAGGCATGGTCCCAGTGCCCCCTGTGAGACCAGTCCCATATGTATTCACCTTTAGGTGTGAGTGTATGGCGTTCCCAGTGTCCTGTGGGAAGCAGTCCCGGTTATGTATTCACCTTTAGGTGTGAGTGTATGGCATGGTCCCAGTGTCATGTGGGAAGCAGTCCCAGTTATGTATTCACCTGTAGGTGTAAGTGTAAGGCATGGTCCCAGTGCCCCCTGTGAGACCAGTCCCATATGTATTCACCTGTAGGTGTGAGTGTATGGCATGGTCCCAGTGTCCTGTGGGAAGCAGTCCCGGTTATGTATTCACCTTTAGGTGTGAGTGTATGGCATGGTCCCAGTGTCATGTGGGAAGCAGTCCCAGTTATGTATTCACCTGTAGGTGTAAGTGTAAGGCATGGTCCCAGTGCCCCCTGTGAGACGTCCCATATGTATTCACCTGTAGGTGTGAGTGTATGGCATGGTCCCAGTGTCCTGTGGGAAGCAGTCCCGGTTATGTATTCACCTTTAGGTGTAAGTGTATGACATGGCCCCAGCGTCCCGGTGGGAAGCAGCCCCAGTTATGTATTCACCTTTAGGTGTGAGTGTATGACATGGCCCCAGTGTCCTGTGGGAAGCAGTCCCGGTTATGTATTCACCTGTAGGTGTGTTAGTATGACATGGCCCCAGTGCCCCCTGTGGGAAGCAGCCCCAGTTATGTATTCACCTGTAGGTGTGAGTGTATGACATGGCCTCAGTGTCCCTGTGGGAAGCAGCCCCAGTTATGTATTCACCTTTAGGTGTGAGTGTATGACATGGCATGGCCCCAGTGTCCTGTGGGAAGCAGTCCCGGTTAAGTATTCACCTGTAGGTGTGATAGTATGACATGGCCCCAGTGCCCCCTGTGGGAAGCAGCCCCAGTTATGTATTCACCTGTAGATTTGAGTGTAAGATAGGGTTCCTACTGCAGGGCTCCCAGTAGGAAGCAACCCCTGCCCTGTATTCACCTAAAGGTTTGATGGTTTGACACTATCCCAGTGCAGGGCTCCTTGTTGAAAGCAACCCTAGGTACATTTTTACCTGTTTGCTTAAGTTATGACATGGTACCAGTGCAGGGCTCTTTGTTGAAATCAGCCCCAGGTATATTTGATCCTGTTTAAGTTTATGCAGCTCCGGTACTGTATCGACCTAAAGGATTGAGTGTATGACAAGGTCCCAGTGCAGTGGTTCCTGTAGAAAGAAGCTGGTCTGGTATTAACCTAAAGGTTTCAGTTTATGACACGGTCCCCATGCAGGACACTTAGTTGGAAGAAGCACCAGTTATATTTTTACCTGTATGTGTGAGTGTATGACACGGTCCCAGTGCAGGGTCCCACGTGGGAAGCACTCCATGATAGTTTCATCTTGTAGAACCTTCCTGTGTTCCTGGATAGAGTGTGGGTACAGGCAGTTCCCATCCTCCAACATACCTGTAAAATGCACATCAGACATGGGGATAATTTTTGGACTATTATTTTAATAGTTTAGACCTATTTATTTATAGAACATTTTGAAAACCTCTAAAATTGCTAGGGGGAAATGCTCTAAGAAACCATAGAATTCGATATGTCGGTAGTAAGTTTTACTCATGCTCACTATCCTATTTGTTGTCTTAGTTCCCTTGGTCAGGGGTCTGATGTTTTCTAGCAGTCAGCAAGCTCAGTGTTCAGGCATGGTGATTTTGAGGATTAATTCTTACCATATTCCATGTTTCATGGTAATGTCTTGCTGCTTGCTCTCGAATTTTCTTGGGCAGGCCAGCTTTCTTTTTACATTCCACCTCTTCATTTTTGCATGGGTTATTCCAATCATTGCTTCTCTCTACATGTCCAAACCAACATAACTGTTGGCCCTTAAGAGTTTTTCAAGCTTTGGTAGGTGAAGTTCTTCCAGTAGTGTATCTGACCTGATATGCTGGATCTGGTCTGGCTTGACATTAGAAATCCATATGATCATGGCTCTGTCATTGCGCATTGAAGTCAGATAAATGAGGACAGAGTGCCCAACACTTGCTGCCATACATCACCATGCTCCTATCACAGCTGCTATACACCTTTTCCCTTGTGGTGAGGGGGACAGCTTGCAATGTTAGTACATGTAGTAGTTCACGAAACTTACCCCATGCTGACTATACCCTAATGGTTAAACTCAGATCAGAGCCACCTCCAGCACTCAACATATCCCTCAAGTAGCAGAAAGAGTGTACTACTTCAGAGTGTTGTCATCCAGTTACACCTCATTGTATGGATGGCCCTCAAGTCGGCATGCCTGTCCCAGACACCTCTTATAATTGCCAGCTTTCCACACAAGCCACTATGATTTTTGTGCACCCATTAGGCACGTAAACTGCATTGTATGGCATTGCGCCTTACACCATTCCTGCATACAGCACATGGATACTGGCCAGAATCTTTCATCTGTTGTAATTCTGAGCCCCAGAACATTACTCCTTCAGTAGGAGTGCTAATTTTGTAACTTCAAATCTTTTGTCATTTTTATTGGTTCCCACTCTTCCTTACACTGTACTTCATATCACTTTAACAAGGTTTTCCTCTTTACTCCTCTTTTGATTGTGTTGTTCAAGTTAATGCTGACTAGCTATCTCCCCTAGATAAGCCTTGTCCTTCCACAGACTGCTGATCACTTGAGATATGGCTGCTTGCATTGTATCAGGGGACAACATCGTAATTGATGGCTGATGTTTATAATGAGATTTTTATAGGAATCTGCCAGAATAATCACTGGCAGAATCATAAGCTTGTCTTAAACTTGTTTATTTCACAAATAGCAAATTAAATGCATAAACTTTTCACTCAGATCATCATATATTCACACCATGTAGTATGACATAGTAAAGTAAAAAAACTGCTAAAATATAAACATCATAATTACCTGAATTTGAGAAAAAAATCAATTATGCACCGACAGATGGTTCATGGGACCAGATATTTCCTTCAAAACATAATTAGTGCAATATTCGAAATACAACTTGACAAAAAGGAAATATAAAAACACAAAGACATAAAAGAAAAAAACGTTCAGGACTAACAAAATTATTACATTAAACATCTCATGCCAGGTCACAGCTCAAACCAGGTTCATCTACTTCTAAAGATTTACATATGGCAAAACCCACAAGCAGGTGTGTTTTTGATGGGGTCAAAATTCCTTGAAACAATTCAAGTCTGTAGCTCTTGTAGTTTCTGACCAGAAAATGTTCATAGTTTTCCTAAAAATGTCATATAAAAAAATGGCCATGCATAAGGACCACATATACTTAATATCAAGGCTTAAGCTTTTGTTGTTTCTGACAAGGTTTTTAATTTTTCTATATAGCCATATATGGAAAATATGTGCCCCTGGTACGGCTCCATATCAATCAGAATTAATTATATGATATTTGTATCAAAACAAAATGATTGATATTCAATATATCATGGTATACTAAAACTTACATGTAGTGCTTATAATTGTTATTTCTTATATTTACAAATCAATAAACTATCGCAAATACTTTAATATGGACAGTCCTTCTTAAGTTGTACTAAACCATGGTGTTAAGTATGGTATTAGTCAAGTTTACACAAAGGAAGCTCTTTAAATTCATGGTATCTACATTATATATATTAAGTCAGTACTTTTTTGTCCCATGTCAAAACATGTTAAGGTGCTACTGATGTGGCTAGAGCATTCAGGTAGATGCTTTCAAAAAAAATATAGGTGATCTGTATTGATTCTATGCAGTCATGATTTCACATTTCTCAGCATTTCATTTTCATCATTACCCAGGAAATTTCTAGGCAGGTCTTGGTTTTATTATTTTATATCAGAAAAATAGCAAATAAGGATAACGCATTAATGTTTCAAAAAGTATAATACAGTAATATCCCCCTCCCAAAATGACAATTTCTTAACATTGAAATAACATCTTAGATATATATCTAAGCAGAGATAGAAATGTGAAATGTATTTTCTTATTATTTCAGGAAAACCAAACTCTAAATGCTTATGCATCTGGTCGTTTCCCAATTTCCGGCTATCGGAAAATAAAAGTAGAAATTCTACTTTCCCTATTTGAATATTTCTAATTATTCAAGAAAAATATTTTCAGAAAAAGATAAGCATTGTCTTAACGCTTTATATACTTTGTTCAAGATTTATATTTTTGTCTGGTACAGAAACAATTGGTCTGATATATCTATCAAAACTAAAATACTGGTATTCAATATATATCACATACCAGTCCTGAGCCCTAGCCCATGGCAGCCAGTTTTATGGATAAAAATTCTTTAAACAACTTATTCATTCTTCTTCTTGCTGAAGCTTTTGAGGATGGGTGAATTTGGTTCAGAGGAGATGTCAACTGAAGAATGTTGATAGACATGTGACCGCAGACTGTGGGCAATCAAAACAGGTCACCCTGGGCATATGCACAGGAAAGCTAAAATATATATATATATATACCAATGCCAAATAGAATTCTTTCAACCAAACTTGCTAGGGCCATTAATTAGTGAATGTTAGCAAAGAAACAAACAATGATGCATTCAAATGACTCCCAGTATAAAATATGAAGCTTTGATAAAAATGCAACAAAAACAACAAAAAATATTTTAAACAACAAATACCCCTTAAAATCCTCAAAGTCTCCTCACTTACAAGCCTTGATTCTATATTGATGCAAGTCCTCCCACAAGATTGTTCGGGCCATCCTCATTGTTTTAATGTTATTAATGGTTCCAGACTGTTTGCCATAGGAACCACTCCTGGCGCCAGAGCGAAAATCTCGAGCATTTACCTTGGAGCACATGGGCAACATCACATCAAAGAACAGGGATAGCTGTAGGAGAGGTGAAAATATATATTACTTAAAGGATGACCTTTCTGCTGAGAGAAGGGAGTTCACATGTGTCTGTGACACTGTGTGCACTAGTACTTAATATATGGTGCAGGTGTTTATTTATAAAAGAGGGGCAGCAACAAGTCACTGCAATAGTGATACATTACAATCATCTAATACTAAACATGTTTAAATCAGTCAACTGAATACCTTAATAAATATTTTATATACAGGATTTTTTCATTATTACACGTGTTGTGTTAAAAAGATGTACAAAAAATTTAATACATGTAGACATATAAGAAGGTTCATAAATGCATTAATAGACATGCAACAATCAACACCTAACTAAAAAAGATAGCAATTTATCAGTAATTTTTTTTTTCTGATTTAGATGTAAAAAGTTTTTTTAAATGAAAATATGATTTAATTTTCAAGCCTTACCTTAATTGGTGGTTCTCCGCTGTCAACACCAAAGTAGGTGCAAGCATCCAGGGGTGGTTTGGCAAAGAACGACAGCAGTTTCTCCGATACAGCCACAGAGAAATATACCAGTCCACACACCTGGTTAGAAATATTATCAAGATTAAATTATATATCACAATAAACTAGATCACTGATATGAGGAGGTTTTCCAGCTGACCTAAATATTATCAAGATTAAATTATATATCACAATAAACTAGATCATTGATATGAGGAGGTTTTCCAGCTGACCTTAATATTATCAAGATTAAATTATATATCACAATAAACTAGATCATTAATATGAGGAGGTTTTCCAGCTGACCTAAATATTATCAAGATTAAATTATATATCACAATAAACTAGATATCACTGATATGAGGAGGTTTTCCAGCTGACCTAAATATTATCAAGATTAAATTATATATCACAATAAACTAGATCATTGATATGAGGAGGTTTTCCAGCTGACCTGCAGAGCACTTATTGTTCTATCAAGAGTCTGGTGTCTTCCACCACCAATTATAGCTGGATGTCACCAATAGGCACTAAACATGTAGGAAGGAAGTTAGGATGAACTTTAAAACCAAACTTAACCTAAATTGCATAGTCTAACAAAACCAAAGAAATTAATAACATAGAAGGATTGTACTGTGAATTATTTCTGATATATGCACTGTAAACTCAATGACAAACTCTTGTTGTTAAAGTAAAATTGTCAACCATGATTAACCTTGTTAAAATTCATTTTTGTCAAATTTATTTCATGCTGATGCATCAAGATTGAGCATTTTTCAATGGAATACAACGAATGATGTCATTTATCATTTTAAGAGTTCATAAAGTAAAAAAACAAAAACAAATAAGTATCCCTTTCAAGTAAACAAGTATGAATGAAAGTAGATTTTGGGTGCTACAATATAAGTATATCAAATTATAATGCCTGCTGTTTTGTTCAAATACTCTTGCATTAAACACTCAGACCTTAGTGATAAGATTACTTTAATTCCGAATGCAATACTGTGAATTACTTTCTGATATCTCAAGCAATTCTAAAATCTATTTCTAAGATAGACAATGTATTGTTCACTGTTAAGACAGGTGACAAAAGAATGGGAACCTTGTCAGTATAGTCACAAGCTCACTGTCTGAAGTATATGGTATTGTTTATGTGTAGTGGGCCATTATGCACCAGTGTTTAGCAGATATACACACAGTCTCCTATTTTCGGCAATAAGAAAAGAACCCTACACCAAAATAAAACATATGTGACTTTATGACACTCTTGTGGACCTTTCTTGCCCAAAGATAAAATAAAAGCAACAGCGATAAGCCTTGATACTTTTAATTGTTTTTTTATAAACAATTGTTATAGGTTTGATTCAATTTACATATTGAAAAATACACACCTGCATTTAGGCCTAATAATGAACTTCTTGAATTGATAGTCAGCTTTTGTTTATTCAGATTTTATTAAAAATATATGCTTATTTAAAATCAGTTGAAATTAAATGCATGTTATCAACAATGCACTTATATATGATATCTATGTTTTAACCAAACTGATGTATTATTATTTTATTTTACTGATCACCAGATGTTATGGTCTGGAAAATATTTACTAAGGACGTATACACTTATTGATATGGCAATACAGTGAAGGAACAGCAAAATGTATTGTTATTTTAATGAAAATCACATAAAAGCTTACCAAAGGCAATGTTCCATCTCTACGCTCACAGGCTTCCATGTTTTTTACTGTTTCTTTGTACAAAATATCCTCCACAAAACCCTGCAATAGAGGAAGAACTAAACCTTATTTTTAAACCCTGAAAAAGAGTCCTGGGCATAATTTCTATGATACAAGAGAAAAGATAGAGGACATCCTGAGCATTTACACATCTTCAAAATCCTGTAAGAGATGATGTACTGAGCATTATTTCTAAACTCCAAAATAAAGGACATTCTGAGCATTACTTCTATTTTAATGAGAAAAGATGATAATGAACATCCTAAGTATTATTTCTTTTTTTGTTTTGCTTTTTAAAGGGACAAAAGATAAAGGCCATTCTGAGCATTATTTCTATTTTATAAGGAAAGAAGATGAAGGCCATCCTGAGAATACTTTCTATTTTATAAGGAAAGAAGACGAAGGCCATCCTGAGAATTATTTCTATTTTATAAGGAAAGAAGATGAAGGCCATCCTGAGAATACTTTCTATTTTATAAGGAAAGAAGACTGAAGGCCATCCTGAGCATTATGTCTATTTTATAAGGAAAGAAGACTGAAGGCCATCCTGAGAATTATTTCTATGTTATAAGGAAAGAAGATAAAGGCCATCCTGAGAATTATTTCTTTTTTACAGGGAAAAAGACAATGGATTGCCCAAGCATTATTTCTATCTTACAAGGAAAGAAGACAAAGGATGTTCTAAGCATTATAGAATATATATTTTTACAAGGAAAGAAGAATGTACTAGAAAAGAAGTAATAATGAATATTATGTATAGGAGTTTTCCCACATTCTAGTTTATATAAACTTCTATCATATCAATAAATTGCCTAAAGCTGACAATTTATATACACTTTTGAAAAGATGGATAGAAAAGGATTTACTGAGTTAAAATATCAGTTTATTTATTATACATTGTACCCTGTGTCTCATACTTAATGTTCACATTTTTTTTTTTGCTTTCTAACTTTCACAAATAAGAATTTTCAGAGATAAAATAAAGTTTTGTTTCATACTTAAAATAAGAGGGTTATATCAAAAAATGAAACAGAAGCCAATGTCCAAAAAATAAACTTTTCAAAATATAATCAAAGAACCTTGATGTTTGTCTCCAATCAGGACTTGAACCCATGCTGTAAAGCCAAGTAGTCAGAGGAGTTACAAGTGGGTAACTCTGCTGCTTGATCAAAAGCCTGCCACTGATTTTGTGAAAGATTATTCATAAAAAATTGTCATCTAAGCCACATATTTTGGGTTCTTACTGAAATTGTCACAGTAAGACAATTGTAATTACAGTTTAAAAAAGTATACAATATACAGATTAACACAACATAAAGAATAAAATCTTATCTGTCACCTGTTCATCCAGTTTATAGACCCCATGGCTTCTACAGTAATTGGGTAGGGCTGGTACAGTAAAAGCACAGGCATCACATGGCTCCCAAGGGATCTCTGTAAAATAGTATCATCAAACACATTCCGCAAAAAAAACAACACCATAGACACAGAGCTTAGACACACATCATAGACACACATCGTAATTGACGATGCAATGTTGCCTCTTTTATGATTATATTCATGGTAGTCCAAAATTTAAAATGAAAAAGTGTTGTAGTTTAATCTTTAAACATTCATCTTTATCTTTAGATAGAATCACTAATAGCAGTTAATTCAGTGTCACACAGTTTAACTCCTGAAGCCGAATCAAACTATTGAAGCAGAATCATCAAATGTTTACTTTTTTCTGCCTAGCCTGTTAAACTGATGAAATTTGCTTATAAAATACAACACTTTATGGACATCAATAAGATAAATAAACCATCCTCAAGATTGCATAGTAATACAACATCCAGTGAAAGAATGTATGTCTCTTACACCGCACTCCAGTTTTGTTTTGCTATGCTACAGTGATCTGTCTCTTAATCTTCTGCTTATAGCCATAACATTGAAGGCAGAGTTGTTAATTTGGAGAAGGGATGGTTATTTTAAATAAAATAATATATGGCCATTTATCTAGTCAGGTTCTAATTTTTTTTTAAAATGTGATTTATTTTCTGAAGCAGTGAATACCTGAGTGTTTGCAAGTGCTTTCATGTAGATGTCAATACAAACAATAAAATTTCTTATTATTTTTTACATATAAGTGCTCACTATATAAAAGGTCAATAATAAAACTGACATGTAAGTGACTGTAAATCAGATTTTAAATCCAACCATACCCATGGGCCTTAAATTATATAAAGCCCTGTGTGATACTAGTTGCTTAATGGTCATCATGTTAGTGTACAATCATAAAGTTCATAATTATTTCAAAATAACACACTGAGCATGTTCTTAATAAAGCAAGGAACCATTAATGGTTTCTTAATACAATCATTTAAGATGAATACTTTTTTGTTCACCTGATAGTTTGTCACAATACTCACTAGACCCTCTGGGTACTGTTAACAGCATATCAGTGCCAGACACCCACACGCCCGGTCCTGCATGAACAGCAAGCTGCAACCAAGCAATAGTGTACTATCAATGATAATTTAATATTAAAAGTTTACATAAATCTGGCATAACATGTGAGCTACCCAAATGGTTAATCAACAGCAAATTGAAACTTTAATGTTATAATCATTACATACTGGTGTGCAAATAGCTATGATGACTGATTAATGACTACATGGCTGATGAACAAAATGTTTTGCATTGTAATAATGTTAAAAAAAGCACAAACAGTAAAATTATCAGAATCTCGTGACAGGAAACATTTAAGCAGATTATCACCTCTTTGAAGTTACATTAATATTATGTTGCAATGAAGGCAAATAAGAAAAGTTTTATCATTAAATAAAGCCCATTACAAGCTAATTCTAGTTATAATTTCAATGATGTTAATTACAACACCTTACCTGGTCTGTGACGAGTGCCAGAAGAGAATCAATGAGGCAAACAAGACCATCATGGTTCGAGTCAGAAAATTTGGCAGGAAGTGTTGTGAAAGGACGACCACATGTGTCATAGGCATACGGACGTCCCTACAAGATCAATGTCTACCTCTTTTACAAGGTCTATATACTGATAACACAAACTTTAACTTTTTATTCAACAGTATGTTTTACTTTGTTGGCATTTTCTGCTAAAAATGCCAATTTCACCTAAAGCAGCCTTAGGCTTGCTGGTCAGTGCCATTCTACACAGTAACTGCAACACTTGTTGTAATAATTGTATCAAGTTAATTAAACAGAAGCAACAATCCCTCCTGTAAACCGATTGTGATACTGTCAAATTGTATTATGTGTGCATAAGATGCTAAACAAGTAGCAGTATAGCGTATTTTCTCACTTATAAAATTATTCGCTTATAAGACCCCCCCCCACCTTCTTTACCTGTGAAACTGCTGGTTTCTGCTTCGACCCTCTTATAAGACAAGGTGCAAAAATGAATAGGAGTGTTGACCAGTCATGCTGTCTCAACAAAAGGGTTAATTGGTAAACACTGACTAATTTTTACCTGTTGCGTGTCGAATCTAGCGGGTGTTAACCGCTCAGCTGCATGAACATCCTGAAGCACGTGGCGGTATGATATTAATTTCTTTGATCTATATCACCAAGTCTGGCATGACAGTACACGATATATCGGGGAACAGTGCACTGTCTTTGTAAACATGCTGCCAATCAATAATTTTATGGAGAAATGTAATCAGCAGCTGCTTATAAAAACACATTGTTCACACCCCCACTGTCAAACTGCTCTGATCGATATCACCTTGACAATTGCTTATCTCAGAGCAACATTTTAAACAGCATTGAGAATAAAAAATGCATAAAAAGGTATTAACCTGTTACATAGGACGTACAAACCATCAATTCTATAGAAATTACGCCATGGATGATGGTTAGCATTAGTGAATTAGCCAATCAGTAATCAGTGATTAATCAGTAATTTGCTTGAAAGGATAAATTGAAAAAGTACCTGTAACAAAGAAAAGTTGTTAGTAAACTTATTAGTGGGTATCTACTGCAAAGCCAGATAGACTTCAAAGGCCAATTCAAGTAAATTATTGGCGGTTGATAATGACAGCACGTCGGGTACAGCTTACAAGTTTATGCGGTATGTTTTCGCCCAAAACAAACTTTAAAGCATTTTGCTAGGTCACTAGACCCTGCCTATAAGATGAGACCCACAATTTGAACATGAAATTTTGAGGAAAAATCCCCATCTTATAAGTGAGAAAATACAGTATATGTTTTCATAAAAAAATCAAGTTTTAGCATATGTTATTTTAGTTACTATTTTTTAACAGAATTTTAAAATACTTCAGAAGGTTTAGATGTTTTGTGGAAACATGTGTAAGATCTGGTGTCTTTATATTATAAGGTGGCCATAAAATAAAAAAAATACAAGAAACTACTAAACTTACGGTATGAAGTATAAGGATGTGTGAGTCCTGCAGAACTGTCTCATTTAGCACCTGAAAAAAATCATAGAACACTAAAAGCTGTAATTAATATAAAACAAAAATGACAACTGCATAAACAGATAATTTGTTTGCAGACAGAATATTATAAGACAGAGCTTTTTATTTAGCAATTATAGGAGGAGGGCACTGGTTTAAAAAAAGAGAAACCCACAGCATTTTAATCAAGAAATCATTACATTTTGGAAAAACACTATAATTTTCAATAAATTTCAGTGGGTGAAGCACAAGGACTCAGCAGTCTCAACATTTTCAATTTCAGCATTAATATAACAATTAATAACATTGAAGATTCAGCGAAAATAATTTATCAAATTCAGTGACCCATAGTCCATAACTCTGATCAAAACCATAGAGTGTGCATACAGACAGTATTATAATTATTGCTATGATAAAACATTTTAAATGAAACCAGCAGTATAGTGTCTCATCAAAACAATTTAACACTAATCAAAAAAATTATCTTCTCTTACCCAGAGCCCGGGAATTATATTGCAGAGAAAATAAACCCACCGAGTATCCTTTCTGGGCACTGATGTACTCTGCTACTGTAAGCAAAGCATTGATTGTTGCACCCCCACTACCAACATCCAGTTTAGGATCCTCCACTGTCAGCAGAAACACATCTTTATCTATCTGACCCTTAGCTTGACGTAGTTCCAGTTCTGGAAAACAACACACCTTCCATTAAAATAACTATAAGCATTTTAAAACACATTTCCCTAAACAGTATTGCTAAACTATGTCTATAAACATATACTTTTTTAATCATGTCACTCATGGTTTGACGATTTTTGGCATTGGCGCTAGGCCCATTGTTTGGCAATTTGTGGCGTTGTGCGCCTGGCTCACACATACGCCATTTTACGCTATGCTGTCATTTGCATAGTTTGGCGAAATTATGCCCTAAAAGTTAAGTGCAAAATCTTAAGTGAATACTTCATGTAAAGTCTTTCTTTTATCTTTATTCAGTAAGATAAAGCCATTATTTATACATTTAGTGAATAAAAAAGGGGGGTTGTTCTGAAAATTTTTGAAAATTTGCTCAGTTTGTAGAGCACCCTAATGGAATTTTCCATTGTTTACACTCGCTGTCAAATTTTTCCATTTCTAAACTGCAACAACTCTTACTATGGTCAGCCTAACAGTAAAAACCGAGTATGCCAATGTAATAAACATCCGCTTCCTTCACAATAAATGGAAGTGAAGTCTTTGATGTTGAAAAGTTTTGCCGACTTACCGGAATCCCCTGCTGCTTCGGGGCAGCATTGGACCATAAAACCCACTGACTAATGAGAGGGGCAATATGTTTTATTGCTCTGTGGATCAACTTGGAAGGTATTTAAGCTTCATTTGATTGCCTCGTTCATTAGCATTCTAATCCTTAACACCTATTGAAAAAGATCTTGTACACAAATTGTTTGATAATATTTATTGATAGTCTCACTTTCTCTTGCTGCAGAAGTATGCCTGAAGCTTATGATATTTTGTTTGGTAGTGACACTGAGTCAGAATTTTCTGTTTTTGGGAAATCAAATTAAAATGTTGTATTTTAAATAAAAAACAATAGCAATTAATGAATATTTCAAACATAAAATAAAGAAATTGCCTGTGACATATTTCTTTTGTTTTATTCAAACCCTCTTCTAAACAATTTATATAATCTCATATGCATGAAAATTATATCATCAGAAAGAAAAATTATTTCTGAATAAACTATCTAATTACATAAATATGATTAAATAACTCATTCTAGCATAAAATATAGCTTAAACATAACTACTGTCAGCTTCCCACACAAAACCATTAATGCTCTATGAACCTGAGGTACCTTTATCACTAGTTTATCTATGCATTCCAGGTGGCCTGATAAGCCATCTGGTTATTATTATTATTATTTGATTCAATTATAAACAATGGCTGCGATTAATTGGTTACAAGAACAAATCGAAACTAACACAATCATGTGATGTTAACAGCAGCGAGTTTGCACAAAGGTCATTAACGGTGGTACCTCTAATGCATAACCGCAATAAAAGCAATTGACCGCGCAATCGCGCATGCTCACAACAGGGCATGTTTCTAAATATGTTTTTGGGTTCAAAATGCAGAATGTCATCAACATAACATTCACTCAACAAACCAAATAAATTAACATGACTGGCTAAAAATACCTTACTTTATTTCTGTTGACCTTCAACATCAGAATCAGTCAGAAGTTTTCCTATCGATTTTGTGGCTCTGATTAACTAATCTATTTTTAGTAACACATAATTTCCAGGTCCCTTATTTATACTGAACAACACTAATTAGAGTACACTCTTTATGGTAATGACTTTTATTTCCAATTTTATTTATTTTTTTTTATTAAAAACATGTGTGTTTTGTCATCCCTGTTATTTTTTTAAACATGAAATCAATTGGATTTCCAGAAATTAACTATATAAGGAATATAAAACTATGCAACTTTTCAAATTTGTGCTTTGTCTATCGTAGGCATAAAATCGATTATTAACCGGTCACATGACAAAATATGGCTGCCGGAAGTTGCCATGGTGAAAATAATGAGCAAAATGACTAAATATTGGTTGGAATTGGTGAGTTTAAATATTTTGTATGGGTTTGTTGGATCATTTCTGGTAGTTTTACCCAGATGTTATAATAATTAGCAGTAAATACCTGGGTTTTTTTGCATTTTTTCCACTCTTACATTCCCCCTGAAAACTTCTGGTACACTAGTACATAATCCGGACACACATTTGCACAGCATGCGCATTATTTCTAAACCCACGAAATCGATAGGAAACCACGAATCGATAGGAATAAGCAATACTAGAATGTAGTGGTATGACTATTACCGCACCCAACCAAACAAATGTGTCAGTTTTAAAAAGAAGTTGATCAGAAATGTATATCGTTATGATGCACCGACACACAGACGAACAAACAGAGTTGATACCCCTTTACCACTCCTTGAATGGTAGGACCTTAAAAATGCTTACCTCTTTGCAGAATTGGGCTCCATTCTGCTTGTGGACAGGTAAGCACTATGGCTGTCCATGTTACATGCTGGCCCATGTTTGTTGACATAAGAGTAACCTGCTATCTGCTCTGCAAACAAAATGTATCTCTACAACGTCTAAAATAAAGTCAATGGAAAAATAAAAAGAATGATTAAATTTGTCGCATGTCCATATAAGGCAACATGCGATTTGTAGTTCGGAACTACATCTTGTACAAATGGAAAAGCAATATCATGTTTAGTATTTGGATTGAAATTGTTCCAACCTTTGAAATACTGCAATGACATGCTTAAATCTATGCAAAGTAATGCTGATTAAATACAGAGCTGCACATCTGGCGAGCTCCCAAGGAAAAGCATACCTGCAGAAAGAGAAAATATCACACAGACTGAAGATCCTCGCCCACTGACGTTTCTGCTATTTCCTCCAAGTTAAAGAGCCCCATGACAAATCGCAACCTTTCGGCAAATAGTTAACTTCCGGTTTTAAAAGTATACATTGCGGAGTAACATTTTCGACTTGTGGGAAATCAAGTTATTCAAAAACATAAATCGTGTTCCCACAACTACGTTTAGAGAAGTGATGTAGAGTATATAATGAAAAAAGTATATTATATTCTGAATTAATATTTGAATCCACGTATTAGTTGTTAATTCAAATAAGAGTTATTTTGTGTGGATAGTTTTAAAATAAATCAGCTCAAGCTCATTCTTAAACGAAAACAGTGTATTGAAGAATGAAGAACGCTTTCAAATAAAACAGATAACTGTCGTTTATTAAAACATGGGAAAACACGTTTTACATTCGTTACGTGTTCCAGATATAAACAACAATACTAACAACAACAACAACAACAACAACAACAGGAATACCAAAGGCAGATATAGAATTCATCGTTAAAGAATGCGTAATGTTTCTTTTTATAAGTTGCAAAAATTGAAATGCTTTTAATTATCTGACGACATGAATACTGGCTTCACATTTCAAAAACTTTTAATATGTCATTTCATACAAAGTTTATCTAGAAAAATAAAATAAATGAAAGGTTACTAAGAGAAAAGAGAAATAATAAAGAATGACACGCCATTATGACGAAGGCGGGTTTTTTATAAACAAGTGGGTTCGGAGCATGCTCCATGTAGTTGTTTCCTGAAATATCGGAAAAGAATTGACGCGGGTGTCTGAATAATGAAATTTATATATATTGTGTATATATATTTTCTGGTTCATTTAATTAAAACTAAGCCGAAAAGTTCACGTGTTAGGTTTGAACAACATAACATTATGATATATACGATTGTGTAATCTATCTTTTTCCACAATTATAATGCTAGATCACACATGAACCCCATACATGACACACGATGTTTTTATATGGGCATTTTTTTTTAAATATTTACCGCTTATTGCTCAGAGTATTGACAACAAGCCAGTTGGGTCTACACATCAAGTGCACATCCGAGAAGTACAAGTATAAATGATAACAATTATTCGCTGTCGATTAAGAAGACGACTTTAAACTTAGTAAAATATACATACATATTTTGGAGGAGGTGTCGATTTTTTGTATACCTTTTATTTACTAGACGCCATTAAAATGTAACTTAATTTTTTGAAATCTGATTTTCCAGCCGATCTTTTACTTCAGATTTATAAGGTGCTGTCAAACAATTAAAACTTGTATTGCAAAAAATGAGGTCTTTTTTTTCCAATAAATTTTATTTATTAATTTTGAGTAAAATGTAATTGTTGCATTTCTTCCAGTTGATCGTTCTATGAAGATGTCATCGTTAAAGTTTAAAGATCAATATGAATCAATATTTAATACATACGTGTAATTTTTGTATTGAGCGAAATGGGTGAGTGTGAAGTAAGTTGGGGAGAAGGTGTTTGGATGGTTGGTCAGTGCGGCTTGCAGCCGGGTCCGTCCCGTCTCAATTTGCCTGGATACATGCATACAGCATGTCAATAAAGTCGCTACAATTTAAGTTGTATTTAATTAAGTTAAACAACTCAGGAACTCACAAGGCAACTGAACATTTACACACACAAAAAAGCATAAACCGATAAAATATCAATACCAAATGGCACATACAGTTTGCGCTTAAACTACCACCACTACTACTACCAATCTGATCACCTCGGCCTTTATGCTATGCAAGAGACCTCTGACATAATAAGGCGCCATCTTGGATCTACTTTGTGTGTCTTAGTTTTAATACTGGGTATTTAATGTTGACTTTTCAATTTTCCGTAAATCATATAGATTGTATTGATAAAAAAATCGTTGTTATTGCAAGATATACTCAACTAAATGATATATATATAATTTGTTACTTTCTCGCGAACGGACACTGTTTCATAACTCAGGCGACGCACTTTGGTGTATTCTAGAGCTATGTACGAGGTGTATTTTACGAACCATACGGAAATACCCGAAGTTTTACGATTGCTACTACTACATGTAAAAGCAGACGGTACAAATATGTATGTTTTGTGAATCAGCCGCATTGGTGACGTCATCTTGACTGTGTTCTAAACATTCGCTGTACCAGACACTACAGAAGTATCACACAGGTTTATGTATGGCTGTGTAGGTTACAAAGAGAAAGTGGGTGTCTGTCATCAATGTTTTATGCTGAAATAGGAACATTGGTAGAGATCTGAGTCCGTCAACATACTTCGGTAGTGAAACCCATTGTTTAATACGCTGTGTCATCCCTTGATAAACCACGAGTTAACCGCGTTAGACAGCACAGTTTGGTTTACATTGACTGGGCCCGGCGGATTTTAACTAGTGTTTGTACAGAACACACTGTCGCCTGTATTCAGGTGTGTGCGTGTTGTGTCTGGATATTATTTCTGCAGGTAAAAGGTCTACTCTTTGTACAATTTACCTATTTGTGAAAATTATGTAAGCAATAAATATAAAGTCAACTCTCGTTATCTCAAAATCGGTTATCTCAAATTTCCGGTTTTGTCAAACTGTTTTCTACGGTCCCGTTTTTTCCCTATAGTTTCTATATAGTTCGACTCCGCTTAACTCAAATTCGGATATGTCAAATTATCGGATATCTCAAACTAAATTCTTTGTCCCCACACGTATAAAACTGTTGAAATCAGTTGGTCTTTCTCAAACTTCAAATTGCTATAAGATGTAAATCGGCAACAATAGTGATTTTCACACCTACCGTGAAACTCGCGAAGATTTGGGCGCGAGTTTTATCACCAATTATCGGCAATCAGGATTTCACATAATTTAGAGAAGAGGTTAATCGATTATTATTTAATTAGCTGATTAAATGAACAACAATTTCGTTAATCTTTTAACGCTGATTAAAGTGTTTCAGTTTGTACTTGTTGTTGTAAAAGTTTTTGAGAACTTGCAGGTATCAGCTTTAGGTATACAAAATTAGGCCATGCACTTACGACGACGCAACAACCTACAATAAAAAGAAGAATATTAAATTACATTGTAAAAAATCTAATAACACTTTAAACATGCAAAACCACACAAACTTGCAGAAACTTAGTTTACAGTGGCAGATATAACAAGGAATTTCAGTCATTACCAGTCATCGTGTAGCAGGTAAGATTTTTAATATTTACACAAACTATCCTTAAATTCGGATATGTCAAACTTCGGATATCTCAAACTATTTTCTACGGTCCCTTGAAATTTGATATAACGAGAGTTGACTGTAGCTGTATATCCAGATTTAGTTTCTTACAACTCCTGATCAGGCATATCTATTACATGTTCGATTTTCAATTCCTTATTTCTTAATTCATTTCTGACAATTCTTTCCACTCTCTCTCTTACTGCGGTAACCTCACCACTCGTCTAACAACCTTTGTATCTTCTCGTTCCTTTCATCATTCCTCATTCCCACCTCTGTACATAGACACCTGTTAAAACTCACACTTGTAGGCCTCAACTCAGGCTCTGGCGCATATAATTATCACGCAGATGTAAACAGATTTTAATAGTCACCATAACCATTAAATAATCAACATGCTTTGCGTATAACAGATTTATCTGAGTGGGTGTATATGTACATACATCGAAACTTTTTAATTGTTTGACCCTGTGTGATCAAGTCTTGTCATTATCAACATATATTGTATAACGTTTATTTGTAGCATCATATGCTTGTTTAGTGTACACAGTATTTGGTATTGGTAGATTCCTCACATAAAGTGATCACTCACTCACTTAAAATCACAATTACAGCTACGATACAGATCTGTATGGATACGATTTTCATTATTTCCATCATCCCCACTTACCCCATGGCTGTGGCATTATTCTCACATAGTTTCCTATTTCTTTTCCTCTACGACACATGTACATATACATTACTTTATGAAGTCAGACCCATTTGTTTCCTTTTTGGTCTAGCCAACAACAACGATACAAACTAGAAGGCATATACCAAGTTTTAACAACACGAACGTGCAAAATTTGAAACTAAATGTTATTGATTAAAGTTTTTCTCCCCTTATATTAAATGGATTCAAAATAATGAGTTTATAAATCAGTGATATATTCACGTGAACCTACTTGAAGGTGAGTAACTCAATCCCTTTGTGGGTAAATTCATTTTTTAGAGCCAGAGTACACCTTTACATGCGATGTGAAGGGTTCACCAAATCTATAATTCATAAAGGATAATTAAAAGAAACGATTTAAGGTTAAAATTAGCGAGTGGTATTATGTGACAAAAAGATTGCGTACAAAAGTAGATCTGTATGTGAATGTCCGGTCAGTCAAGGTGAAATTATTGTCTGCTTTATTTACGGTGGCCTTACCGCTACTAGACCATAAAACTGCCCTCCAATCTAACCAGATACAGTTCCACATGAAACGACATTGTAGTACTCGTATATGGCTATGGTAGTACATGTACTAAGGCGACGCATGTTCAAGCCGCAAGCCGCAGTACCTACGCCGCACACGTTTCTTTTTAAAGGTGATATCCGACAGTTTGCCTATACAAAATGCATGTAACATATGATGCATATTTTTGGGAATCTGGGCGTATTTTCTACATAAGTCCATATTGTAATTTTAGCAAAGACGATTTTGGTATACCTCGATTGTTAGTACAAATCATGAAAACAACAACAACTAAACAAAAAAGAAACTAAACAAACAACAACAACAACAAAAGCAACAATAAAAACACACACACAAAAAAAAAGACAAACAAAAAACAAACAAAAAACACAAAAAACATTGTCGATTTGGCAAATAACACATTAACATCGTGTTTCAAAAACGCGATCAATCAATATATATACCGGACCTGGTAGCGCAATCGGTAGAGCATCGGCTCTATGTTCGGGAGACCCCGAGTTCGATCCCGGGCCGCGACATACCAAAGTCGTTAAAATGGCAGTGGTATACCTCCTTGCTAACGCTCAGGCAAATATAATGGTAGTTCCACGACTGGTTGGCCCCGTGACTGTGTGTGGTATCATGCCAGGTGTTCACGGCATGCTATACACAGCGAAGGCAGCACTGTCAGCACTATATATGTTTCAAGTGGACACCAGATAACTGAAATACTGTTGGTGGGACGATATATATATATATATATATATATATATATATATATATATATATATATATATATATATATATATATATATATATATATATATATATATATATAAATCACACACAGCAAATTATTAACAAAACCACGTTTTGTGTTTATTGGTCTGAAAGGTATGTATTGCGGCAATACGATCACCCACTTCGTAGTCTCGTTATCAAGTACTCGTGAGTCATGGGTAGGCCTAAATGTACCGGTACATTGGGAACAAGGAAACAATACTGGGATTTTTCTTTGAAACGAAAATGTGTGGATATTCTGAGTCGTTGTCTTGGAAAAACCCAATGACTCATCTCCATTTACAGCACCAAATCATTTAAAAGAAATAGGCGGCATTTTTTGTAACTTTTCGTTCAAACGTTGTTAAGTTTATTTGAGTGTTAAGTTTATTTGAGTGCCAGGTCTGCCTTTGGACAGTGTTGAAGCTGGCAAAACAAGAACAATACAGGTGATATATTGCAATACTTTATTTATCACTAGAAAAAACACGAACATGTAACCACTAAAGTGTTGTTGTAATGTTTATATGGAAATGCTTGTTAATATGCAAGATTTTTTCTGTTAATTTCACACTTCTAGTTCATATTTATGTTGTGTAAGAATTCAAATTCTTGTTCAGCATACCCTTACTACCAGTTAAAAGCCAATATCCTAATAGTAAATGTATAAAGACAGAACACAGTTAACATTTCAATCAGAAATAGTCATCCATCTGGTTCAACTACAACACATAACAGCACAATTAGCGGGCACTTTTTATTCAGCTTTAAACAGTATGCAGGATTTGGCAGATATGTCTTTCCATCCTGCATTCAAAAGTGCACAAAACTTTCACTTTCGCTTACGTAATAGTTGGCACATACTGTCACATTCCATATATCTTTTTACAAAATGCTTTGTAAACATTGGGAAACTTGGCAGATTTGAGAAAAAAACTGTTTCAAACTCTACACCTTTATCATAGCATTTATGAATACATTTGCAAATTACCTTTATTTTCTGATAATATGCCGGGTATTATCAGACCCGAGGGTTAGCTGATCGCTTTCACATACATAACTATAAAAATCTTATTGATATGTTTCGCATACCGTAATTTCTCTCGCTATTCAACTCGTTTACACATAACTTTCTATAGAATTGCAATATCAGTTCGGTGTTAAAACGTTTAGGGAAAAACAGATTGTAACTTACAGTAACTTAAAGTTGTAAGAACTCGCTGCCCGCCCACTTCCATGTTAATATGCACACGTTAACATCTTTAAACTAAATACAAGACCTTGCTACCAAAAATGAATATTTAGCGTGGATTTCTGGTATGTCGTATACATAATCAATCTCTGTTGTGTGGAAACGGATATCCGTCAATAGTATTTTGCCCTTTCAGTGATGTGTATTGACATCTGTGTATTTGCATTTCACAAGTGCATCTCTCAAAACAACAAAAACATGTGCAGTATTAGACAAGATTCTAAAGTGCATTTAACGTTTTGCAGTAAAAAAATGAGTTTTTTTTATTTCGTCTATGAGAAAAAGAAATGTGTAAAAACGCTGGTTACGACACTGCAAGCCCTGGACCTTTAAAGGTGGTATCCGACAGTTTGGACCAAAATTTATTTTATCAAATTACCAAATAAGTCACTGTTATCAGAAAGGTCCTGCAAAATGCTGTTATTTGACGTCCAAGATCTGTGTGAACAGTCAAGCATAAATCACCTCTCGTCACCGAAAACAGTAACTTTAAACACCCGTTTTTAATTTCCCTTTATCAAATCTGACATACCCCGTGATACAATATCGATTGTTCTAGAAAGATATCGAAGCGTTAAATGTATAAAGTTTTTGTTATGTATAAAGTTCGTGGGTATTATTTAGGTCACACAATGAAAACATTAATTTTATTCGAATAAATGCTGTTTATTAGCGAAACATGTGCTATATTTTATTTTTGCATGCGTTCGTTTTAAAACCCATTTTAAACAAATCGTTTTCTTTTAATTTTAAACAATGCTGCACATCTTCTGGAGTCATAGCTCAAACGAAAACATTGACATGTTTTACCAATTTCAAAAGTAGCATATATTATGCGATTATGTGTATGTTTTCAACACATGATTACGGAAAAATAGCTGTGTTCTTCTGCAAATTAACAGCCTACTTTCGATGCGTCTAATTGTATGGAAAGAGGGGGTACTAGGGTCCGATTTAAACGAGAGTAGATCATTATTTCAGAAATGGACGTCTCATTGTTTTTTTCAGTATTTATATGTTAGATACGATGCAATTGTTCGATTAAAATTTTCTTGTCAGATGCCCCTATTTCCTTTTAACAGTGAAATGGTTTTATGTATTATAACATCCTTCAATAGAGCCCAGTACAATAACTGTACATGAGAAATTATGCGGCTTCTTTAGGGCGATTTGTGGAAGAGATGTCAAAATACTTGTACGCAACAAAAAAAATAATATGGTAGTGATTCGTCTTGCAGGTTTTACATGTAGTTGAAAAGGATCTGTGCCTTAGAGAGGATAGCGATATGTGTATACAGTGTGAGATGTGTTTTTATTTTGTCTGGCAAACGCGGTTATGTGGCTGCCTGTTAACCTGTCATTAAAATAATTGTTTATAATAAGGTAAAGACATTAACTGTCAGTTAAATTCTTCGGTGCACTGCGGAGTGGGAATCTGATTTGATTTTTTTGTCCAAACAACTTTAACAACAAAACAAGATTAAGAATTTCTCTAGTAATTCTGTCATACCACATCACCTAGTATTTCGCGGAGGGATTTGCACCCATTAGCGGAATATGACGACGCTCTTACAAGCTAAAACAGTGTTGTTCAGGCCCTATTTTGTACTAAACTAAATGTGTTTGTTTCATTATGTACTTTACATTATCTAATTTATATTGTTACGACTATTTCACTCTTATACACTGAGTTATCGTTCGTTACAGTCACAGATACCCCAGTAACAGGCTGACTGGCAAGATTCTTATCATTACTCATGTAAAGATGTTGATGTTTTAGAGGTGGTTGCATAGCCGTTGGCTACTGTAACAATTAAGCTATGGAATTATGTTCTGTACTTTTAACACATTGCGGATAGGCGCGCGAATGTAAAGACAGTGCGTCTAAAACGAACTTTTTAAATGTATATTAAAAACCAAAAACTTTATTTACTACAACTGGCCTCATATACTTAAAAATATTCATATAATCTTTATTTCATTTATATTTCACAAGCTCAGTGCCTATTCATTCCAAAACTGTCACAATCCTAAGTCATTTTAGTCACGTGGCCTAAAAATACCCAGAGCATGTGACAGAAGTAAATGTAATGAACCGACAGGGTAGAGAGTTAGACTTTCTTGGTTGGCAAGTAAGTGTGTTTGGTGTCGCGATGGTGATTTTATGGATGTTGCGACATAATGTTTTATCTCCAGTAAGCCAAATGGTGGCTTTAATGACATCACATCCGAAAGTGGTGAAACCGTCTTCACATAGGAGCCCCGCATCACTAATCAAACAGTGCTCTAATAAAAAAATATTCAAATCTAAGAAAAATATTATATCAGATAATAGTATTGTACATGACCCACACTGCAAAAACTGTATAAATATTATGTCAAATACATCTGTTAATATTATAAATAATTTAAATAAATATATTTATCATGTTAATTTGTTAAGAATAACAAAATAATGACAGTATTGTTAATAATATCACATTGATTTAGTTTACTATTACTCCTCTGAAAATGATCCATGTCGAGTGTGCTGAGATGTATTATATTGTATTGCTATGAACATGTATATGTTTTATGCTATAAAAATGTTGTATTGTATTGTATTGAATCTTTATTTACACAGATAATGTCGTCTGTGTTGTCAGCGGAAGCTGGAGATGCGGTCGATTCTCCACCAGCAGGTGGCGCGGTCTACGAAGTAGACGGCGGCTGTACGTCACGAGCTAAACGGAGGGAGGTCGATGAGGTTAGTATTTCGCATGCAATAATGACTTTTGAAGTAAAAATTGGAATAAGAATTACATGAATGAATTTTTATGTGGTATTAATTATTTAAATGTATTGACAAATTATTTCGTGTAAAGTCATAGTTAATAATCTTGATATACAAAATGATTTTGGCAAACATTTTCAGTGTTGCCAGGATAGGTCCTTATTTTCAGATAACACATTATTGTGTCAATGCATGGTTTAAGATTTAAGTGTTTTAACCGTAAAAGGAAGCTGTATCAAGCTCGTTCATTTTCCTGTGTTTTGTTGTAAAATGTGATTGACCTACACCTGTTCAGTATTTGTTGTATGGACTGTTTAAGACCTATATCTCTGTTAAATAGATGCATTCAGTTGTTTGTTGATAGAATATTTTTGCTGCTGATATAAGTTAGAATAGTTTTCCTTGATATATTAACATAGTGTGGCAATTTTCCAGTTATCACTGGAAAAAGAAAACTCCTACACTGATGTCTGGATAGAACCCCTGGCATACTGCAAGTCGGATAAAGGAAGTTAAATAATGGAGTTTAATAAACCTTGCTTACAGTCCCTTCTGTAGACAGTCACTGTAATTAAACTAATTCTATGGATCATTTTTGTGTATCAGCTTTATGATGAGGACATGGAGAATGAAGATATGTACAACATGCACCACAGTAGTCGAGGGTATGCCATGCTCATCAACCAGGAGCAGTTCTCCATTGACCTTATGATCAGTCAGGGACTTGGAAAAAGGGATGGAACCAGGGTGGACCAAAAACATTTGAAGAACAGACTCGAGCTACTAGGTTAGATTAAAATGTAAAAAACAAACGATTTGATTTTACTTACTAATATTGTGTATTGGCCCGAGGAGCAATATTTATTAAGAACCTATAAATGGTCATTACAATATTAACATTTTTAAGTAACAAGTTTTAGTGTTTTTGAGATAAAACTGTCAACACCACATCCATGTTGATGCCCAAAAGTTGTACAATGTATGTGCTAATACCTAACTTGATAATAACAAGAGTTTTGTATCCTTGTCACTATTCCAACTGAGGCTGGAGGTGCAGTAGATACAACACCATACTCGGCCACAGAACGCCCTGGGCTCGTTCTTATGCCTAGACCTTCCAAAGTAGTACAACATCCAAGTTAAAAACTAACAACAAAGTGTAGCAAAAAATATCAATAGGCTAAAATACATGCAGATAGCTGTGGTTTGCACATCATTGACATCTATCCCTGTGTTTCTGTGCAGGCTTCACAGTGTAGCAGTTAACAGGATGAATGATACATGTAGGTAACTGGTTTACATAACATTCTCATCTATCCCTGTATTTCTGTGCAGGCTTCAAAGTGTAGCAGTTAATAGGTTAGATGTATGATACATGTAGGTAACTGGTTTACATAACATCCTCATCTATCCCTGTATTTCTGTGCAGGCTTCAAAGTGTAGCAGTTAATAGGTTAGATGTATGATACATGTAGGTAACTGGTTTACATAACATCCTCCCTGAACCAGAATGCTATTCTTTAAATAAGTTATAATTTTTTAACTATTTATTATGCCAACAGTGTTTTTTTAAATGTTTATTGTACAAACATGTATTCAGTTATATTTCATATTATTTTAACCAGATAGATTTTTATTTTTCTACTCATCTATTTGAATTTTAAAAAGATTTTATCTTATTTACATGAAACTTCATTGTATTCGACACTTCATTATATTCTTCACCATATGACCTGTTAAGTGTGGTGTGCCATAAAACCAAAAATCCAAATACATAACATGTGCAAGCTTCACTAGCAGTTAACAGGTTAGATATGAAACATGTAGGTAACTATGGTTTACATAACATCCTCATCTATCCCTGTGTTTCTGTGCAGGCTTCACAGAGTAGCAGTTAATAAGGTTAGATATATGATACATATAGGTAACTATGGTTTATATAACATTGACACCAATCCCTATGTTTCTGTGCAGGCTTCACAGTGCTGGTGTACCTGTGACCAGACTGCTGACCAGATTGTGAAGGCATGTACCTGGATGGCAAAGAAGGATCACTCTGACTGCGACTGTTTTGTCTGTATCGTTCTTAGCCATGGAGAGGAAGGTATAATTTTTGGCTACGATAAGGCACTTGAGATTACTGAGCTTGCCAAACCATTCAGAAAGGAGAATTGCCCCACCCTAGATGGGAAACCAAAGTTGTTCTTCCTGCAAGCATGCCGGGGTCGCCAAAAAGACCCTGGTGTCAAAGTTAGTGTGTATGATAGCCAGGATGTCACAGATTCAATTCCTGGTCCAGAAGAGATAGCCCTTCCAGCCTTTGAACCTGACTTTCTGTTTGCCCATTCCACAGTGCCTGGCTACTTTTCCTGGAGAAATAAATGTCAAGGGTCCTGGTTTGTGCAGGCATTGACTGCTGTCTTAAAGCTGCATGGAGACAAGTACGAGATTCAGAAGTTACTTACCATTGTCATCAGGAAAGTAGCTCAAGAGTTTCAATCTCAGAATCAGGACAATCCAGGCATGAAGCAAGCGTCATGCTTCAGATCCATGCTTACTAAGGATTTGTACTTCAGGAAACAACCAAAGTCAA
This sequence comes from Sinonovacula constricta, assembly GCA_007844125.1. Taxonomy (NCBI): domain Eukaryota; kingdom Metazoa; phylum Mollusca; class Bivalvia; order Cardiida; family Solecurtidae; genus Sinonovacula; species Sinonovacula constricta. The sequence goes on from CM017565.1 coordinate 2,227,321, forward strand.
GTAAACTCCCATTGTGTTAAGAACTTCCATTGTAGGACTTGATAGTTAATTTGTTCTGATTAAGTTAAACATACAAAATATGTTACACCAAAATGTGCCTTTTTAAAAAAAATGTACAAGCATTGACTATTGAGAAGGTTGAAATGGGAATGTGTATGTTTCCATTAGCTAAAAGTATAATTTGTGTTACATTGTAATTGTCTCACACTGTTGCTGTTATGTCAGTGTGACTTCTTGTTATTTAATTTTTTTTTTTATTATTCTGAGGGTAAAGTCACAAATCAAAGATTGTAAAATATATTATACTGTTCTTTTTATTCTTTGTCTTCTATGTAAAGTTGCAATAAGTGTAACAGCAGATCAATGGTGACTCTTCTTTATTTGGTTTTACAGCCTGAAACAAATAATACAGAAAGCATCTAATATGTATACAAATTATCGAGGGCTAACTCCTGCAATAATTATGTATTACATTCAACAGCATTACATATGATAAATTATATTCAAATACTTTACAAACAATATAAAATGTCAACATACATAATTTACTTTATAAATTAAAGATAAATGAATGGTCATAGTTAATAAAACAATTGATATAGACATTATTAACAGTAATCGTTATCACTGTTTCGTGGTGGCTTACTAATAACTAAAGTCACAAACTGGTATTAAAAATAAACTTCTTTTAGACAAATTAATCTTACCAATATGTGGCATTGACTGAAATCTCTCTCCTCCTCATCCACTCGTGTGCGTTACTGTAATGTTAAAACATGCAGGAATTGTTATAGAAAACATTAAACAATTGTAAAAACAAGCCATTGATTATGTTACAATCCAATGCTGCAATTCTAATTATCGCGAATTCACATGACAATATACAAAAGGTTCAATATCAACCTTTATAATAATTTTATAAACTTTACAGCTCACAATACGGTCAAATAACAATTAGACAAACAATAAAAACCACTTACTTCGTTTAATAACTTCAAAGTACTAAAAAATAATACTTTTTGAAAGTGTCAACTATCATGGATCAAATCATATCATACAATGCCACTTTCCCGCGAAACTTCACGTGATCCACGAATTAAAACTAACACCAACGTACTTAATTATAGGAAAGGACCAAAAGGAACTATTTCACCACGAAAAGAATTTAAAGGGATAAAAGAACCAAGAATTGAAATAACAAAACAACAAGTGATAAAACACATCTGGTTACATCAGTTTTGCATACATTATTGGGCAAGATAAACTGACTATCTAACAAATGCAGGAATAGGATAAAAATACAACCTATCATAATTAAAGCGATACGTTTTTCAGTGGAGTAAACTCACTTAAGAACAGTTAACGTAGAGAATTTTGTACAGGTATAATTGTCTTTAATGTGAAATGAATGATACAAAATACAGTTGACCTTCAGTTATTTGCAGACGTGGGAATCACCGATTTACTTCGAAAAAATGCATTGGTTGGAATAATCCAAATTGCCTCCACTTACACAATTGTTGAGATTTCAAGATTTTCCTACCTATGCTTGTCATTCAAACTGTGATAATGGATATATCTACCTACCACCCTGATAGTTTACAATACCCATGTGTGACAAAGTGAATATGACTAAATCTTTAACTGAATTGTTACTCTGCTTAAAAAATGATACATCGTAACTGATTGTCAAACTAATAACCATGTCATATTCAATTAACAACCTCAGCCAACAAATTAACGAAGCCAAACATCGATGTTACTTCAATCAGTTGCTTTATTTGTTTTTTTATTAATGTTGTCAAACTGATACAAGTGACTTGCTAATATTTGTTACTGCTCCGTGTTAAATTTACTTGTGTACAGTCCCTAAGAAAATGTGTTGTTATTATGCAGAAATATAACCCTCCGATGGGTCCTTAGCACCCATTTAAAATGTATGTATGGTGATTCAGATGCTTGATTAGAAAAACTTTTATAATTTTATGTGTAAAAATTGTTTTGTATAATAAAATAAATATCATAATATAAGTTGGGTTTTTTTTACCAGCTGACATACCATTGTTTGTTGTGATACTATAGTAAGCCTCTATCATGTGGGCTATAAATATATGATACCTGTAGTTCCTGACATTTGAGAACAATGACAGACATTAAGGAATAGTCTCCCCTTAATAATCCCTAAATGCAAGTAGGTCTTTTCATTAGTTTTACATGGTTTTTATGCTTGTCCTCTGTGGGTCGATGTTAACATTTCTGCCTTTCTTGTGTTACCCAGGTTAACCACCATCAAGAAACACTTCCATTTTCCTTTTTTTAAATTACACATTTTTTATATTAAGCAAATAAATGAATCATTCCTTTTTTTTTAAATTATTTTTAATTGTGTAACTCATTCCAATTTGTTGCTAGGCACAAAAAGTATGACAAACTAATTTAAAGCTTTTTTCTATCCTGTACGTTTCAATTAGTTAACTGTTATTTGCTTATTTTGTATGTAACAAAGGTATAATCTACACAACTTAGTAACATGTTTTAAACTTACAATGAATAAATAGCTCCCCCTCACTCCCATTAAGTTTGTTGGTAATCTTGTTTCATTGTGATTACCAAGTGGTAAGGAAAATCTTATATTTAAGAAAAGTAAAATCTTGGTCCCATTTAAGCCCAGTTAGTTTGCAATAAGTAAATGGTTAGTTTAATGAACTGACAGGATAATAGGTTGCTCCATCTACTGCCTTGTGAAACAGTCCTGGTTAAATGTGATATAAATGTGAAATCACAATTTATCACATATTTCTGTCTTTTTAGCATAGTTCTAATTAATATTATAAGACTACACATACAAACACCTTTTTTTGCTTGCCATCAGTTGCCAGGAACATACATAGGTAGCTTTAGTATTTACCAACACTTTATGACCAAGACACATTTTAACAACAAAATGAACTTAAAAGCACCCCTCATGTATTCCAATCTTTAGTCCATGCCTCTTGTGTGAAGATTTGTTTTTTATACTGTACATACTTATTACCCACAAAATATGTTCAGATTCTATAGCAGCCAATTGGCTAGATTGATAATCCCACTTAAATCTGACCAATCAGATGCCTAAGAATGACCTCAGTATAGAGCTTAGTGTTGTAATCTCAGCTCCAGGCAGCATCATGTCGTGCAATGTTAATTTTACTGTTATTTAGGCCAACATTTTATATTTTTCAGTACACAGGAAAAAATCCAACTACTGGTAACTAGGTTAGTGTGTAAAAAACCCTGAAAAAAATAGAGTAGTAAAGTTTGAACAACATAACATTATGATATATACGATTGTGTAATCTAACTTTTTCACAATTATAATGCTAGATCACACATGAACCCCATACATGACACACGATATTTTTATATGGGCATTTTTTTAAAATATTTACCGCTTATTGCTCAGAATATTGACAACAAGCCAGTTGGGTCTACACATCAAGTGAACATCCGAGAAGTACAAGTATAAATGATAACAATTATTCGCTGTCGATTAAGAAGACGACTTTAAACTAAGTAAAATATACATACATATTTTGGAGGAGGTGTCGATTTTTTGTATACCTTTAATTTACTAGACGCTATTAAAATGTAACCTTAATTTTTTGAAATATGATTTTCCAGCTGATCTTTTACTTCAGATTTATAAGGTGCTGTCAAACAATTAAAACTTGTATTGCAAAAAATGAGGTCCTTTTTTCCAATAAATTTTATTTATTAATTTTGAGTAAAATGTAATACTTACTTCCGAATTGTTGCATTTCTTTCAGTTGATCGTTCTATGAAGATGTCATCGTTAAAGTTTAAAGATCAATATTAATCAATATTTAATACATACGTGTAATTTTTGTATTGAGCGAAATGGGTGAGTGTGAAGTAAGTTGGGGAGAAAGTGCTTGGATGGTTGGTCAGTGCGGCTTGCAGCCGGGTCCGTCCCGTCTCAATTTGCCTGGATACATGCATACAACATGTCAATAAAGTCGCTACAATTAAAGTTGTATTTAATTAAGTTAAACAACTCATGAACTCACAAGGCAACTGAGCATTTACACCAAAAAAGCATAAACCGATAAAATATCAATACCAAATGGCACATACAGTTTGCGCTTAAACTACCACTACTACTACATGCAAAAGCAGACGGTACAAATATGTATGTTTTGTAAATCAGCCGCATTGGTGACGTCATCTTGACTGTGTTCTAAACATTCGCTGTACCAGACACTACAGAAGTATCACACAGGTTTATGTATGGCTGTGTAGGTTACAAATAGAAAGTGGGTGTCTGTCATCAATGTTTTATGCTGAAATAGGAACATTGGTAGAGATCTGAGTCCGTCAACATACTTCGGTAGTGAAACCCATTGTTTAATACGCTCTGTCATCCCTTGATAAACCACGAGTTAACCGCGTTAGACAGCACAGTTTGGTTTACATTGACTGGCCCAGGCGGATATTAACTACTGTTTGTACAGAACACACTGTCGCCTGTATTCAGGTGTGTGCGTGTTGTGTCTGGATATTATTTCTGCAGGTAAAAGGTCTACTCTTTGTACAATTTACCTATTTGTGAAAATTATGTAAGCAATAAATATAGCTGTATATCCAGATCTAGTTTCTTACAACTCCTGATCAGGCATATCTATTACATGTTCGATTTTCAATTCCTTATTTCTTAATTCATTTCTGACAATTATTTCCACTCTCTCTCTCTTACTGCGGTAACCTCAGCACTCGTCTAACAACCTTTGTATCTTCTCGTTTCTTTCATCATTCCTCATTCCCACCTCTGTATATAGACACCTGTTAAATCTCACACTTGTAGGCATCAACTCAGGCTCTGGCGCATATAATTATCACGCAGATGTAAACAGATTTTAATAGTCACCATAACCATTAAATAATCAACATGCTTTGCGTATAACAGATTTATCTGAGTGGGTGTATATGTACATACATCGAAACTTTTTAATTGTTTTACCCTGTGTGATCAAGTCTTGCCATTATCAACATATATTGTTTATAAAAACGTTTATTTATAGCATCATATGCTTGTTTAGTGTACACAGTATTTGGTATTGGTAGATTCCTCACATTAAGTGATCACTCACTCACTTAAAATCACAATGACAGCTACGATACAGATCTGTATGGATACGATTTTCATTATTTCCATCATCCCCACTTACCCCATGGCTGTGGCATTATTCTCACATAGTTTCCTATTTCTTTTCCTCTACGACACATGTACATATACATTACTTTATGAAGTCAGACCCATTTGTTTCCTTTTTGGTCTAGCCAACAACAACGATACAAACTAGAAGGCATATACCAAGTTTTAACAACACGAACGTGCAAAATTTGAAACTAAATGTTATTGATTAAAGTTTTTCTCCCCTTATATTAAATGGATTCAAAATAATGAGTTTATAAATCAGTGATATATTCACGTGAACCTACTTGAAGGTGAGTAACTCGATCCCTTTGTGGGTAAATTCATTTTCAGAGCCAGAGTACACCTTTACATGCGATGTGAAGGGTTCACAAAATCTATAATTCATAAAGGATAATAAAAGAAACGATTTAAGGTTAAAATTAGCGAGTGGTATTATGTGACCAAAAGATTGCGTACAAAAGTAGATCTGTATGTGAATGTCCGGTCAGTCAAGGTGAAATTATTGTCTGCTTTATTTACGGTGGCCTTACCACTACTAGACCATAAAACTGCCCTCCAATCTAACCAGATACAGTTCCACATGAAACGACATTGTAGTACTCGTATATGGCTATGGTAGTACATGTACTAAGACGACGCATGTTCAAGCCGCATGTCGCAGTACCTACGCCGCACACGTTTCTTTTCAAAGGTGATATCCGAGAGTTTGCCTATACAAAATACATGTAACAACATATGATGCATATTTTGGGGAATCTGGGCGTATTTTCTACATAAGTCCATATTGTAATTTAAGCAAAGACGATTTTTGGTATACCTCGATTGTTAGTACAAATCATGAAAACAACAACAACTAAACAAAAAAGAAACAAAACAAACAACAACAACAAAAGCAACAATAAAAACACACACAAATAAAAATACAAACAAAAACAAACAAAACACACACACAAAAAAACACAAAAAAAAACACCACGCCTTAAATGTTCATTCTTTCCAAAACTATAAATAACCACAATGGGGCCTTCTGCTCAAAATAGACATTAACGTCAGAGCAAAATACCCGGATGCAAATGTAACGTGATCTCAGGAAGTGGTCACGTGGTTTTCTTAGTTTAAAAATAGCTAACTGTGCAGCGTGGCTCAGGTAGGAAATACATGTTTGTAATGACCAATGGCTTGTTTATGCTTCACATTTCACCTAGATGTAGGGTATCAATAAACAGCATTTCACGGGAGCTGGTCATGAAACAATAATTTACTTGGTTGTTTGAGGGGGAAAAACTGAAGGATACCACCTTTAATGTTCTGCCTTCTTATTGGTTATAATCAACGGTGATTAATAGTTCAGTGTAGGTACAGTTCAGTTTTGTAAGATAAGATTTGCTACGCATCACGAGAGTATAAGTTAATTTAGAACCAAGATGCATGAGTACAATTGATCTTCACCAAACCATGCGTAAGGGTTTCGGTGTGTTTATTGTCGATTTGGCAAATAACACATTACCATCGTGCTTCAAAAACGCGATCAATCAATATATATACCGGACCTGGTAGCGCAATCGGTAGAGCATCGGCTCTATGTTCGGGAGACCCAAAGTTCGATCCCGGGCCGCGACATACCAAAGTCGTTAAAAATGGCAGTGGTATACCTCCCTTGCTAACGCTCAGGCAAATATAATGGTAGTTCCACGACTGGTTGGCCCCGTGACTGTGTGTGGTATCATGCCAGGTGTTCACGGCATGCTATACACAGTGAAGGCAGCACTGTCAGCACTATATATATGTTTCGAGTGGACACCGTCTACAGATAACTGAAATACTGTTGGTGGGACGATACACACACACACACACACACACACACACACACACACACACACACACACACACACACACACACCGAACACACACACACACACACACATATATATATGTGTATATATATATATATATATATATATATATATAAATCACACACAGCAAATTGAGAACAAAACCACGTTTTGTGTTTATTGGTCTGAAAGGTATTTATTGCGGCAATACGATCACCCACTTCGTAGTCTCGTTATCAAGTACTCGTGAGTCATGGGTAGGCCTAAATGTACCGGTACATTGGGAACAAGGAAACAATACTGGGATTTGTCTTTGAAACAAAAATGTGTGGGTATTCTGGGTCGTTGTCTTGGAAAAACCCAATGACTCATCTTCATTTACAGCACTTTTTATTCAGCTTTAAACAGTATGCAGGATTTGGCGGATATGTCTTTCCATCCTGCATTCAAAAGTGCACAAAACTTTCACTTTCGCTTACGTAATAGTTGGCACATACTGTCACATTCCATATATCTTTACAAAATGCTTTGTAAACATTGGGAAACTTGGCAGATTTGAGAAAAAAACTGTTTCAAACTCTACACCTTTATCATAGCATTTATGAATACATTTGCAAATTACCTTATTTTCTGATAATATGCCGGGTATTATCAGACCCGAGGGGTAGCTGATCGCTTTCACATACATAACTATAAAAATCTTATTGATATGTTTCGCATACCGTAATTTCTCTCGCTATTCAACTCGTTTACACATAACTTTCTATAGAATTGCAATATCAGTTCGGTGTTAAAACGTTTAGGGAAAAACAGATTGTAACTTACAGTAACTTAAAGTTGTAAGAACTCGCTGCCCGCCCACTTCCATGTTAATATGCACACGTTAACATGTTTAAACTAAATACAAGACCTTGCTACCAAAAATGAATATTTAGCGTGGATTTCTGGTATGTCGTATACATAATCAATCTCTGTTGTGTGGAAACGGATATCCGTCAATAGTATTTTGCCCTTTCAGTGATGTGTATTGACATCTGGGTATTTGCATTTCACAAGTGCATCTCTCAAACCAACAAAAACATGTGCAGTATTAGACAAGATCCTAAAGTGCATTTTGCGTTTTACAGTAAAGATTGGGTTTCTTTTTATTTCGTCTACGAGAAAAAGAAATGTGTAAAAACGCTGGTTACGACACTGCAAGCCCCGGACCTTTAAAGGTGGTATCCGACAGTTTGGACCAAAATTTATTTTCTCAAATTTACAAATAAGTCATTGTTATCAGAAAAGGTCCTGCAAAATGCTGTTATTTGATGTCCAAGATCTGTGTGAACAGTCAAGCATAAATCACCTCTCGTCACTGAAAACAGTAACTTAAAACAACCGTTTTTAATTTTCCTTTACCAAATCTGACATACCCCGTGATACAATATCGATTGTTCTAGAAAGTTATCAAAGCGTTAAATGTATTAAGTTTTTTGTTATGTATAAAGTTCGAGGACATTATTTTAGTTAGTTGTATAATAATGATAGCTGCACGGCTACCCTCGGTACCCTCTCTACAGCACCGGTTATGATGATTGAAAGTTCGTGGATATTATTTAGGTCACACAATGAAAACATTAATTTTCATTCGAATAAATGCTGTTTATTAGCGAAACCTGTGCTATATTTTATTTTTGCATGCGTTCGTTTTATACCCATTTTAAACAAAGCGTTTTCTTTTAAACCCGATTTTAAACAATGCTGCACATCTTCTGGAGTCATAGCTCAAACGAAAACATTGACATGTTTTACCAATTTCAAAAGAAGCATGTATTATGCGATTATGTGTATGTTTTCAACATATGATTGCGGAAAAATAGTTGTGTTCTTCTGCAAATTAACAGCCTACTTTCGATGCGTCTAATTGTATGGAAAGAGGGGGTACTAGGGTCCAATTTAAACGAAAGTAGATCATTATTTCAGAAATGAACGTCTCATTGCTTTTTTCAGTATTTATATGTTAGATACGATGCAATTGATCGATTAAAATTTCCTTGTTAGATGCCCCATTTCCTTTTAACAGTGAAATGGTTTCATGTATTATAACATCCTTCAATAGAGCCCAGTACAAAAAAATCAGTGTTCTCCGGAAAATAAAAAGTAGCAGGTTATTTTTTTTAAAGTAGCAGGCTGCATTATCATATGTCAAGCCGCAAAGCGGCGATGTTTTCGGGGTGGGGTGGGGGGTCCCCTCCTGCTGGGGGGGGGGGGGCGGGGGGCCTCCCCCGATTTTTTTTTTGTTTTAACGGTGCAGAATGGTGCATTTTGGTGCATTTTATAGCTATTATGTTGTCTTTTAAAAGCTATATTTTTATACAAAACATAAACCATTGTTCAAAATTTATCACTTTTATTAAATGACAGTTTAAAAATTAGAGTCTTTTACAAATAACATCAGAAACCAAAGTTCGCAGTTACAACCTGGTCAACTCATGTAACTATAACTCTGAAATCTATAACATCATACTGAAAAGTAAGATGATGGTTGGAGATTAAATAGGTTTTATAACCCTGATTTGATTGTAAAATACTGCAAGTTTTTAAGCAACTTTTGAAATAAAAGTGATATATTTCGGGGTCTACACTAGGGTCTACATCTCTGCTCCAAGTATATGTTTCTTCAATTATACAGTATCATTCTTTACTTTAAAAAATCATCAAATTAATTTGTTTTCTTAAAAGTGGGGACAGAGTTAAGTTACCTATTTTCCGGAAAAGATCGATTTCAAATTTTCAGTATTGCTGGATGGGTGGGGTATGGCCGGCATAGATATGATGGCTATTTTTATAAAATATAATTTCATTGAAGTAAAACTGAAAATCACCTGCAGGGTTGTCACTAGAAATATTTTGAGCAGGCTCAATTAACTTTTGAGAAGGCTAGGCTATGCGACCTACCCGGATGTTTAACGTCTTTCGATCATCAGATTAATCAATTCAAATCTGATAAAACAAGTTTGAACAACTCGATCAAAATCAATGAGAACAAAGCAAAGAGAACATTTCAAACAACAAACAAAGCAATTGCACATGCATAAACTGATTATAACTTGGATTTACTTGATTGGCCAGTTGACTGTACGTGAAAATAATCAAACACATCATCTTTCTTTTTTCATCTTTGATACCCTCATCTTGAAACATCGTGTATGATTGCCATCTTAAGTTTCTTAAAACATATGTGATTGGTCAACATCGAAGCAAATCGTCTAATCATATTGCAGTTAAAAAATGTTACGCGTTATCTGTAAAATACACTCGAATATGATAGTGTACCATTGTCGACTGTCTTTCACGGGGAGGTAGTCGTAACTCTTGACAGATTTTCATTTATTTTTCAAATTTGAGGCGGCCCGATTTTCATTTGAGGCGGTCAAATCAGCCGTCAACCGCCTCCTAATGACAACCCTGACCTGCATGCAATCATTCAATATCAAAGTGTACATATTACCTTTCGTCCAAAAATCTGACATTTTTCTCTGATTTGTTTGATTTTCATTTTTTATTTTCCTTTTTGGTGGCATTTCAGAGATTTATATACGTATATATTTTGCGAAGAATGCAGACGAAACACCTATTTATAGCTTACTGTACATGCATTTTTCACGGATACACACGACTATGTCATTACAAGTTTGGCGGAAAATGTCGAAGAAAGACGATTGCTCAGTTTATGAATTTCGGCATCGTTTGGAAACCGTACGTACTGTCTGCATCCGACCTGCGCGAACGGATGCGCAGTAAAACAACAACATCCGGGAAGTGTTTTGTCGATACTTTTATTGATGTATTTTCGGTTTCTGTTTATGCGAAACCGTTTTTTTTTTCGGTGAAAATTATTATTATTACTTTTTTTTTTGAGAAAGTAGCCGGCGCTCATTTCTTAAGTATCAGGCGATACCGCCGGCCGCCGGTGCTTCTGGAGAACACTGAGTACATGAGAAATTATGCGGCTTCTTTAGGGCGATTTGTGGAAGAGATGACAAAATACTTGTACGCAACGAAAAAAAATATATGGTAGTGATTCGTCTTGCAGGTTTTACATGTAGTTGAAAAGGATCTGTGCCTTAGAAAGGTTAACGATACGTGTATACATTGTGAGATGTGTTTTTATTTTGTCTGGCAAACGCGGTTATGTGGCTGCCTGTTAACCTGTCATTAAAATAATTGTTTATAATAAGGAAAAGACATTAACTGTCAGTTAAATTCTTCGCTGCACTGCGGAGTGGGAATCTGATTTGATTTTTTTTGTCCAAACAACTTTAACAACAAAACAATATTAAGAATTTCTCTAGTAATTCTGTCATACCACATCACCTAGTATTTCGCGGAGGGATTTGCACCATTAGCGGAATATGACGACGCTCTAACAAGCTAAAACAGTGTTGTTCAGCCCTATTTTGTACTAAACTAAACGTGTATGTTTCATTATGTACTTTACATTATTTTATTTATGTTGTTACGACTATTTCACTCTTATACACTGAGTTATCGTTCGTTACAGTCACAGATACCCCAGTAACAGGCTGACAATCACGAATGGCAAGATTCTTATCATTACTCATCTAAAGATGTTGATGTTTTAGAGGTGGTTGCATAGCCGTTGGCTACTTTAACAATTAAGCTATGGAATTATGTTCTATACTTTTAACACAATGCGGATAGGCACGCGAATGTAAAGAGAGTGCGTTTAAAAAACTTTATTTACTACAAACTGGCCTCATTTACTTAAAAATATTCATATAATCTTAATTTCATTTATATTTCACAAGCTCAGTGCCTATTCATTCCAAAGCTGTCATAATCCTAAGTCATTTGAGTCACGCGGCCTAAAAATACCCAGAGCATGTGACAGAAGTAAATGTAATGAACCGACAGGGTAGAGAGTTAGACTTTGTTGGTTGGCAAGTAAGTGTGTTTGGTGTCGCGATGGTGATTTTATGGACGTTGCGACGTAATGTTTTATCTCCAGTAAGCCAAATGGTGGCTTTATTGACATCACATCCGAAAGTGGTGAAACCGTCGTCACATAGGAGCCCCGTTGCACTAATCAAACAGTGCACTAATAAACAAATATTCAAATCTAAGAAAAAAATTATATCAGATAATAGTATTGTACATGGCCCATACTGCAAAAACTGTATAAAATATATTGTCAAACACATCTGTTAATATTATAAATAGTTTAAATAAATATATTTATCATGCTAATTTGTTAAGAATAACATAATAATGACAGTATTGTTAATAATATTATATTGATGTATTTAACCATTACTCCTCTGAAAATGATCCATGTCGAGTGTGCTGAGATGTATTATATTGTATTGCTATGAACATGTATATGTTTTATGCTATAAAAATGTTGTATTGTATTGTATTGAATCTTTGGTTACACAGATAATGTCGTCTGTGTTGTCAGCGGAAGCTGGAGATGCGGTCGATTCTCCACCAGCAGGTGGCGCGGTCTACGAAGTAGACGGCGGCTGTACGTCACGAGCTAAACGGAGGAAGGTCGATGAGGTTAGTATTTCGCATGCAATAATGACTTTTGAAGTAAAAATTGGAATAAGAATTACATGAATGAATTTTTATGTGGTATTAATTATTTAAATGTATAGACAAATTATTTCGTGTAAAGTCATAGTTAATAATCTTGATATACAAAATGATTTTGGCAAAAATTTTCAGTGTTGCCAGGATAGGTCCTCATTTCCAGATAACACATTATTGTGTCAATGCATGGTTTAAGATTTAAGTGTTGTAACCGTAAAAGGAAGCTGTATCAGGCTGGTTCATATTCCTGTGTTTTGTTGTAAAATGTGATTGACCTACACCTGTTCAGTCTTTGTTATATGGACTGTTTAAGACCTATATCTCTGTTAAATAGATGCATTTTTGCTTCAGTTGTTTGTTGATAGAATATTTTTGCTGCTGATATAAGTTAGAATAGTTTTCCTTGATATATTAACATAGTGTGGCAATTTTCCAGTTATCACTGGAAAAAGAAAACTCCTACACTGATGTCTGGGTTGAACCCCTGGCATACTGTAAGATGAAGGAAGTTAAAATAATGGAGCTTAATAAACCTTGATTACAGTCCCTTCTATAGTCACTGTAATTAAACTCATTCTATGGATCATTTGTTCTTGTGTATCAGCTTCATGATGAGGACATGGAGAATGAAGATATGTACAACATGCACCACAGTAGTCGAGGGTATGCCATGCTCATCAACCAGGAGCGGTTCTCCATTGACCTTAAGATCAGTCAGGGACTTGGAAAAAGGGATGGAACCAGGGTCGACCAAGATCATTTGGAGAACAGTCTCCGGGCACTAGGTTAGATTAAAATGTAGAAGAAAACCGATTTGATTTTACTTACTAATATTGTGTTGTGGCCTGAGGAGCAATATTTATTTAGAACCTATAAATGATCATTACAAAATTAACATTTTTTAAGAAACAAGTTTTAGTGTTTTTGAGATAAAACTGCCAACACCACATCCATGTTGATGCAAAAAAGCTGTACAATGTATGTGTTAATACCTAACTTGATAATAACAAGAGTTTTGTATCCTTGTCACTATTCCAACTGAGGCTGGAGGTGCAGTAGATACAACACCATACTCGGCTACAGAACGCCCTGGGCTCGTTCTTATGCCTAGTCCTTCCAAAGTAGTACAACATCCAAGTTAAAAACTAACAACAAAGTGTAGTAAAAAATGTCAATAGGCTATAATACATGTAGATAGCTGTGGTTTGCACATCATTGACATCTATCCCTGTTTCTGTGCAGGCTTCACAGTGTAGCAGTTAATAGGTTAGATGTATGATACATGTAGGTAACTGGTTTACATAACATTCTCCCTCAACCAGAATGGTTTTTAAATAAGTTATATTTTTTTTGACTATTTATTATGCTAACAGTGTGTGTTTTTTAAATGTTTATTGTACAAACATGTATTCAGTTATATTTCATATTATTTTAACCAGATAGATTTTGATTTTTCTACTCATCTATTTGAATTTTAAAAAGATTATATCCTATTTACATGAAACTTCATTGTATTTGACACTTCATTGTACTCTTCACCATATGACCTGTGTGGTGTGCCATAAAACCAAAAATCCAAATACATAACATGTGCAAGCTTCACTGTATAGCAGTTAACAGGTTAGATATGAAACATGTAGGTAACTATGGTTTACATAACATCCTCATCAATCCCTATGTTTCTGTGCAGGCTTCACAGTGCTGGTGTACCGTGACCAGACTGCTGACCAGATTGTGAAGGCATGTACCAGGATGGCAAAGAAGGATCACACTGACTGCGACTGTTTTGTCTGTATCGTTCTTAGCCATGGAGAGGAAGGTATCATTTTTGGCTACGATAAGGCACTTGAGATTTCTGAGCTTGCCAAACCATTCACCAAGAAGAATTGCCCCACCCTAGATGGGAAACCAAAGTTGTTCTTCCTGCAAGCATGCCGGGGTCACCAAACAGACCCTGGTGTCAAAGTTAGTGTGTATGATGGCCAGGATGTCCCAGATTCAATTCCTGGTCCAGAAGAGATAGCCCTTCCAGCCTTTGAACCTGACTTTCTGTTTGCCCATTCCACAGTGCCTGGCTACTTTTCCTGGAGAAATGAATGTCAAGGGTCCTGGTTTGTGCAGGCATTGACTGCTGTCTTAAAGCTGCATGGAGACAAGTACGAGATTCAAAAGTTACTTACCATTGTCATCAGGAAAGTAGCTCAAGAGTTTCAATCTCAGAATGAGGACACTCCAGGCATGAAGCAAGCGTCATGCTTCAGATCCATGCTTACTAAGGATTTGTACTTCAGGAAAAAACCAAAGTCAAGTAAACTCCCATTGTGTTAAGAACTTCCATTGTAGGACTTGATAGTTAATTTGTTCTGATTAAGTTAAACATACAAAATATGTTACACCAAAATGTGCCTTTTTAAAAAAAATGTACAAGCATTGACTATTGAGAAGGTTGAAATGGGAATGTGTATGTTTCCATTAGCTAAAAGTATAATTTGTGTTACATTGTAATTGTCTCACACTGTTGCTGTTATGTCAGTTTTGCATACATTATTGGGCAAGATAAACTGACTATCTAACAAATGTAGGAATAGGATAAAAATACAACCTATCATAATTAAAGCGATACGTTTTTCAGTGGAGTAAACTCACTTAAGAACAGTTAACGTAGAGGATTTTGTACAGGTATAATTGTCTTTAATGTGAAATGAATGATACAAAATACAGTTGACCTTCAGTTATTTGCAGATGTGGGAATCACCGATTTACTTTGAAAAATGCATTGGTTGGAATAATCCAAATTGCCTCCACTTACACAATTGTTGAGATTTCAAGGTTTCCTTACCTATGCTTGTCATTCAAACTGTGATAATGGAGATATCTACCTACCACCCTGATAGTTTACAATACCCATGTGTGACAAAGTGAATATGACTAAATCTTTAACTGAATTGTTACTCTGCTTAAAAAATGATACATCGTAACTGATTGTCAAACTAATAACCATGTCATATTCAATTAACAACCTCAGCCAACAAATTAACGAAGCCAAACATCGATGTTACTTCAATCAGTTGCTTTATTTGTTTTTTTATTAATGTTGTCAAACTGATACAAGTGACTGCTAATATTTGTTACTGCTCCGTGTTAAATTTACTTGTGTACAGTCCCTAAGAAAATGTGTTGTTATTATGCAGAAATATAACCCTCCGATGGGTCCTTAGCACCCATTTAAAATGTATGTATGGTGATTCAGATGCTTGATTAGAAAAACTTTTATTATTTTATGTGTAAAAAACGTGTTGTATAATAAAATAAATATCATAATATAAGTTGGGTTTTTTTACCAGCTGACATACCATTGTTTGTTGTGATACTATGTAAGCCTCTATCATGTGGGCTATAAATATATGATACCTGTAGTTCCTGACATTTGAGAACAATGACAGACATTAAGGAATAGTCTCCCCTTAATAATCCCTAAATGCAAGTAGGTCCTTTCATTAGTTTTACATGGTTTTTATGCTTGTCCTCTGTGGGTCGATGTTAACATTTCTGCCTTTCTTGTGTTACCCAGGTTAACCACCATCAAGAAACACTTCCATTTTCCTTTTTTAAATTACACATTTTTTATATTAGGCAAATAAATGAATCATTCCTTTTTTTAAAAAATTATTTTTAATTGTGTAACTCATTCCAATTTGTTGCTAGGCACAAAAAGTATGACAAACTAATTTAAAGCTTTTTTTCTATCCTGTACGTTTCAATTAGTTAACTGTTATTTGCTTATTTTGTATGTAACAAAGGTATAATCTACACAACTTAGTAACATGTTTTAAACTTACAATGAATAAATAGCTCCCCCTCACTCCCATTAAGTTTGTTGGTAATCTTGTTTCATTGTGATTACCAAGTGGTAAGGAAAATCTTATATTTAAGAAAAGTAAAATCTTGATCCCATTTAAGCCCAGTTAGTTTGCAATAAGTAAATGGTTAGTTTAATGAACTGACAGGATAATAGGTTGCTCCATCTACTGCCTTGTGAAACAGTCCTGGTTAAATGTGAAATAAATGTGAAATCACAATTTATCACATATTTCTGTCTTTTCAGCACGGTTCTAATTAATATTATAAGACTAAACATACAAACACCTTTTTGCTTGCCATCAGTTGCCAGGAACATACATAGGTAGCTTTAGTATTTACCAACACTTTATGGCCAAGACACATTTTAACAACAAAATGAACTTAAATGCACCCCTCATGTATTCCAATCTTTAGTCCATGCCTCTTGTGTGAAGATTTGTTTTTTATACTGTACATACTTATTACCCACAAAATATGTTCAGATTATATAGCAGCCAATTGGCTAGATTGATAATACCACTCAAATCTGACCAATCAGATGCCTAAGAATGACCTCAGTATAGAGCTTAGTGTTGTAATCTCAGCTCCAGGCAGCATCATGTCGTGCAATGTTAATTTTACTGTTATTTAGGCCAACATTTTATATTTTTCAGTACACAGGAAAAAATCCAACTACTGGTAACTAGGTTAGTGTGTAAAAAAAACCCTGAAAAAAATAGAGTAGTAAAATTTGAACAACATAACATTATGATATATACGATTGTGTAATCTAACTTTTTCACAATTATAATGCTAGATCACACATGAAGCCCATACATGACACACGATATTTTTTTATGGGCATTTTTTTTATACAGTCAACTCTCGTTATCTCAAAATCGGTTATGTCAAATTTCCGGTTATGTCAAACTGTTTTCTACGGTCCCGTTTTTTTCCCTATAGTTTCTATATAGATCGACTCCGCTTAAGTCAAATTCGGATGTGTCAAATTATCGGATATATCAAACTAAATTCTTTGTCCCCACACGTATAAAACTGTTGAAATCAGTTGGTCTATCTCAAACTTCAAATTGCTATAAGATGCAAAACGGCAACAATAGTGATTTTCCCACCTACCATGAAACTCGCGAAGATTTGGGCGCGAGTTTTATCGCCAATTATTGGCAATCAGGATGTTACGTAATTTAGAGAAGAGGTTAATCGATTATTATTTAAATAGCTGATTTAATGAACAACAGTGTTTCAGTTTGTACTTGTTGTTGTAACAGTTTTTGAGAACTTGTTGACACGGCCTTCTCAACTTGTAAAAAAAAATGAGAGGTCGCTTCAGGTATACAAAATTAGGCCATGCACTTACGACGACGCAACAACCTACAATAAAAAGAAGAATATTAAATTACATTGTAAAAAATCTAATAACACTTTAAACATGCAAAACCACACAAACTTGCTGAAACTTAGTTTACAGAGGCAGATATAACAAGGAATTTCAGTCATTACCAGTCATCGTGTAGCAGGTAAGATTTTTAAGATTTACACAAACTTTCCTTAAATTCGGATAACTCAAACTTCGAATATCTCAAACTATTTTTTACGGTCCCTTGAAATTTGAGATAACGAGAGTTGACTGTATTTACCGCTTATTGCTCAGAATATTGACAACAAGCCAGTTGGGTCTACACATCAAGTGCACATCCGAGAAGTACAAGTATAAATGATAACGATTATTCGCTGTCGATTAAGAAGACGACTTTAAACTAAGTAAAATATACATACATATTTTGGAGGTGTCGATTTTTTGTATACCTTTAATTTACTAGACGCCATTAAAATGTAACCTTATTTTTTTTTAAATATGATTTTCCAGCTGATCTTTTACTTCAGATTTATAAGGTGCTGTCAAACAATTAAAACTTGTATTGCAAAAAATGAAGTCCTTTTTTTCCAATTAATTTTATTTATTAATTTTGAGTAAAATGTAATACTTACTTCCGAATTGTTGCATTTCTTCCAGTTGATCGTTCTATGAAGATGTCATCGTTAAAGTTTAAAGATCAATATTAATCAATATTTAATACATACGTGTAATTTTTGTATTGAGCGAAATGGGTGAGTGTGAAGTAAGTTGGGGAGAAGGTGTTTGGATGGTTGGTCAGTGCGGCTTGCAGCCGGGTCCGTCCCGTCTCAATTTGCCTGGATACATGCATACAACATGTCAATAAAGTCGCTACAATTAAAGTTGTATTTAATTAAGTTAAACAACTCAGGAACTCACAAGGCAACTGAACATTTACACCAAAAAAGCATAAACCGATAAAATATCAATACCAAATGGCACATACAGTTTGCGCTTAAACTACCACTACTACTACATGCAAAAGCAGACGGTACAAATATGTATGTTTTGTAAATCAGCCGCATTGGTGACGTCATCTTGACTGTGTTCTAAACATCCGCTGTACCAGACACTACAGAAGTATCACACAGGTTTATGTATGGCTGTGTAGGTTACAAAGAGAAAGTGGGTGTCCGTCATCAATGTTTTATGCTGAAATAGGAACATTGGTAGAGATCTGAGTCCGTCAACATACTTCGGTAGTGAAACCCATTGTTTAATACGCTCTGTCATCCCTTGATAAACCACAAGTTAACCGCGTTAGACAGCACAGTTTGGTTTACATTGACTGGCCCAGGCGGATTTTAACTACTGTTTGTACAGAACACACTGTCGCCTGTATTCAGGTGTGTGCGTGTTGTGTCTGGATATTATTTCTGCAGGTAAAAGGTCTACTCTTTGTACAATTTACCTATTTGTGAAAATTATGTAAGCAATAAATATAGCTGTATGTCCAGATCTAGTTTCTTACAACTCCTGATCAGGCATATCTATTACATGTTCGATTTTCAATTCCTTATTTCTTCATTTATTTCTGACAATTCTTTCCACTCTCTCTCTCTTACTGCGGTAACCTCACCACTCGTCTAACAACCTTTGTATCTTCTCGTTCCTTTCATCATTCCTCATTCCCACCTCTGTACATAGACACCTGTTAAAACTCACACTTGCAGGCCTCAACTCAGGCTCTGGCGCATATAATTATCACGCAGATGTAAACAGATTTTAATAGTCACCATAACCATTAAATAATCAACATGCTTTGCGTATAACATATTTATCTGAGTGGGTGTATATGTACATACATCGAAACTTTTTAATTGTTTTACCCTGTGTGATCAAGTCTTGTCATTATCAACATTTATTGTATAACGTTTATTTATAGCATCATATGCTTGTTTAGTGTACACAGTATTTGGTATTGGTAGATTCCTCACATAAAGTGATCAATCACTCACTTAAAATCACAATGACAGCTACGATACAGATCTGTATGGATACGATTTTCATTATTTCCATCATCCCCACTTACCCCATGGCTGTGGCATTATTCTTACATAGTTTCCTATTTCTTTTCCTCTACGACACATGTACATAAACATTACTTTATGAAGTCAGACCCATTTGTTTCCTTTTTGGTCTAGCCAACAACAATGATACAAACTAGAAGGCATATACCAAGTTTTAACAACACGAACGTGCAAAATTTGAAACTAAATGTTATTGATTAAAGTTTTTCTCCCCTTATATTAAATGGATTCAAAATAATGAGTTTATAAATCAGTGATATATTCACGTGAACCTACTTGAAGGTGAGTAACTCGATCCCTTTGTGGGTAAATTCATTTTCAGAGCCAGAGTACACCTTTACATGCGATGTGAAGGGTTCACCAAATCTATAATTCATAAAGGATAATTAAAAGAAACGATTTAAGGTTAAAATTAGCGAGTGGTATTATGTGACCAAAAGATTGCGTACAAAAGTAGATCTGTATGTGAATGTCCGGTCAGTCAAGGTGAAATTATTGACTGCTTTATTTACGGTGGCCTTACCACTACTAGACCATAAAACTGCCCTCCAATCTAACCAGATACAGTTCCACATGAAACGACACTGTAGTACTCGTATATGGCTATGGTAGTACCAATCTCATTAAAATCATATCCTAATTTCCCTCATCTACCGTCCGTGGTTAGGATCTGACTACATCGCATAAGAGGTCGTGTCAAAATGACCTTTGTGTAATTGAATATGCATAGACAAGTGCCCGTATTTCGACCAATGCAATCGCTCCTTTCAAAACTACTATAGAATCCTTCCCGATACAGCAGTCAACACATACCACTTTTTAAACCGCTGAATCAGCCATCCTTTCTATTGGCATGCATTAATTTTTACACATTTTGTTCAATCAACAATTTATCTATCGGTATCTACCATAACATTTCATAATTCCATTTTTAAGTAGAATACGAAAGGATTTTCAACGCAAGCCACTGCGAAAACGCTTTCGTTATCCGCCGTGACAATTGCAGCGAGCGAGTTGTGAATGTATTTACCAGTGTTACTAAAATAAGGATTTCTTGTTCAAAACTTCTTTTTGTTGGATGGTTTATACATATTTGTAGAGGTTATATATGTCTCTTTTGAAATATGTAAAATTAAGTTTAAGAATGTGTGTAGATTGCATGCAATCACGAGTTAAACGCGACCCTTTACCATTAAAATTTTATAGCGTGTAGAACGTTGCTAGCAGTATACCACAAGATTTTGTTGCCGAGAATTTCATTGGCTACTGAAAAGGTCAATTTGAGGTGAACCGTAATGGGAAGTCATCAGATCCTATTACGCGTAATACTGGAGCTGATTTTAATGAGATTGTGGTAGTACATGTACTAAGGCGACGCCTGTTCAAGCCGCAAGTCGCAGTACCTACGCCGCACACGTTTCTTTTTAAAGGTGATATCCGAGAGTTTGCCTATACAAAATACATGTAACAACATATGATGCATATTTTGGGGAATCTGGGCGTATTTTCTACATAAGTCCATATTGTAATTTAAGCAAAGACGATTTTTGGTATACCTCGATTGTTAGTACAAATCATGAAAACAACAACAACTAAACAAAAAAGAAACAAAACAAACAACAACAACAAAAGCAACAATAAAAACACACACACAAAAAAGACAAACAAAAACAAACAAAACACACTAAAAAAAAAAACACCACGCCTTAAATGTTCATTCTTTCCAAAACTATAAATAACCACAATGGGGCCTTCTGCTCAAAATAGACATTGACGTCAGAGCAAATTACCCGGATGCAAATGTAACGTGATCTCAGGAAGTGGTCACGTGGTTTTCTTAGTTTAAAAATAGCTAACTGTGCAGCGTGGCTCAGATAGGAAATACATGTTTGTAATGACCAATGGCTTGTTTATGCTTCACATTTCACGTAGATGTAGGGTATCAATAAACAGCATTTCACGGGAGCTGGTCATGAAACAATAATTTACTTGGTTGTTTGAGGGGGAAAAACTGAGGCCCAAACTGAAGGATACCACCTTTAATGTTCTGCCTTCTTATTGGTTATAATCAACGGTGATTAATAGTTCAGTGTAGGTACAGTTCAGTTTTGTAAGATAAGATTTGCTACGCATCACGAGAGTATAAGTTAATTCAGAACCAAGATGCATGAGTACAATTGATCTTCACCAAACCATGCGTAAGGGTTTCGGTGTGTTTATTGTCGATTTGGCAAATAACACATTACCATCGTGCTTCAAAAACGCGATCAATCAATATATATACCGGACCTGGTAGCGCAATCGGTAGAGCATCGGCTCTATGTTCGGGAGACCCCGAGTTCGATCCCGGGCCGCGACATACCAAAGTCGTTAAAAATGGCAGTGGTATACCTCCCTTGCTAACGCTCAGGCAAATATAATGGTAGTTCCACGACTGGTTGGCCCCGTGACTGTGTGTGGTATCATGCCAGGTGTTCACGGCATGCTATACACAGTGAAGGCAGCACTGTCAGCACTATATATATGTTTCGAGTGGACACCGTCTACAGATAACTGAAATACTGTTGGTGGGACGATATACACACACACACACACACACACACACACACACACACACACACACACACACACACACACACACACACACACACACACACACACACACACACACACACACACACACACACACACACACACACACACACACACACACATATATATATAAATCACACACAGCAAATTGAGAACAAAACCACGTTTTGTGTTTATTGGTCTGAAAGGTATTTATTGCGGCAATACGATCACCCACTTCGTAGTCTCGTTATCAAGTACTCGTGAGTCATGGGTAGGCCTAAATGTACCGGTACATTGGGAACAAGGAAACAATACTGGGATTTTTCTTTGAAACAAAAATGTGTGGGTATTCTGGGTCGTTGTCTTGGAAAAACCCAATGACTCACCTCCATTTACAGCACCAAATCATTTCACACTTCTAGTTCATATTTATGTTGTGTAAGAATTCAAATTCTTGTTCAGCATACCCTTACTACCAGTTAAAAGCCAATATCCTAATAGTAAATGTATAAAGACAGAACACAGTTAACATTTCAATCAGAAATAGTCATCCATCTGGTTCAACTACAACACATAACAGTACAATTAGCGGGCACTTTTTATTCAGCTTTAAACAGTATGCAGGATTTGGCGGATATGTCTTTCCATCCTGCATTCAAAAGTGCACAAAACTTTCACTTTCGCTTACGTAATAGTTGGCACATACTGTCACATTCCATATATCTTTACAAAATGCTTTGTAAACATTGGGAAACTTGGCAGATTTGAGAAAAAAACTGTTTCAAACTCTACACCTTTATCATAGCATTTATGAATACATTTGCAAATTACCTTCATTTTCTGATAATATGCCGGGTATTATCAGACCCGAGGGGTAGCTGATCGCTTTCACATACATAACTATAAAAATCTTATTGATATGTTTCGCATACCGTAATTTCTCTCGCTATTCAACTCGTTTACACATAACTTTCTATAGAATTGCAATATCAGTTCGGTGTTAAAACGTTTAGGGAAAAACAGATTGTAACTTACAGTAACTTAAAGTTGTAAGAACTCGCTGCCCGCCCACTTCCATGTTAATATGCACACGTTAACATGTTTAAACTAAATACAAGACCTTGCTACCAAAAATGAATATTTAGCGTGGATTTCTGGTATGCCGTATACATAATCAATCTCTGTTGTGTGGAAACGGATATCCGTCAATAGTATTTTGCCCTTTCAGTGATGTGTATTGACATTTGGGTATTTGCATTTCACAAGTGCATCTCTCAAAACAACAAAAACATGTGCAGTATTAGACAAGATCCTAAAGTGCATTTTACGTTTTACAGTAAAGATTGGGTTTTTTTTTATTTCGTCTATGAGAAAAAGAAATGTGTAAAAACGCTGGTTACGACACTGCAAGCCCTGGACCTTTAAAGGTGGTATCCGACAGTTTGGACCAAAATTTATTTTCTCAAATTTACAAATAAGTCATTGTTATCAGAAAAGGTCCTGCAAAATGCTGTTATTTGATGTCCAAGATCTGTGTGAACAGTCAAGCATAAATCACCTCTCGTCACTGAAAACAGTAACTTAAAACAACCGTTTTTAATTTTCCTTTACCAAATCTGACATACCCCGTGATACAATATCGATTGTTCTAGAAAGTTATCGAAGCGTTAAATGTATTAAGTTTTTTGTTATGTATAAAGTTCGAGGACATTATTTTATTAGTTGTATAATAATGATAGCTGCACGGCTACCCTCGGTACCCTCTCTACAGCACCGGTTATGATGATTGAAAGTTCGTGGATATTATTTAGGTCACACAATGAAAACATTAATTTTCATTCGAATAAATGCTGTTTATTAGCGAAACCTGTGCTATATTTTATTTTTGCATGCGTTCGTTTTAAAACCCATTTTAAACAAAGCGTTTTCTTTTAAACCCGATTTTAAACAATGCTGCACATCTTCTGGAGTCATAGCTCAAACGAAAACATTGACATGTTTTACCAATTTCAAAAGAATCATGTATTATGCGATTATGTGTATGTTTTCAACATATGATTACGGAAAAATAGTTGTGTTCTTCTGCAAATTAACAGCCTACTTTCGATGCGTCTAATTGTATGGAAAGAGGGGGTACTAGGGTCCGATTTAAACGAGAGTAGATCATTATTTCAGAAATGGACGTCTCATTGCTTTTTTCAGTATTTATATGTTAGATACGATGCAATTGATCGATTAAAATTTCCTTGTTAGATGCCCCATTTCCTTTTAACAGTGAAATGGTTTTATGTATTATAACATCCTTCAATAGAGCCCAGTACAAAAAAATCAGTGTTCTCCGGAAAATAAAAAGTAGCAGGTTATTTTTTTTAAAGTAGCAGGCTGCATTATCATATGTCAAGCCGCAAAGCGGCGATGTTTTCGGGGTGGGGTGGGGGGTCCCCTCCTGCTAGGGGGGGGGGGGGGCGGGGGCCTCCCCCGATTTTTTTTTTGTTTTAACGGTGCAGAATGGTGCATTTTGGTGCATTTTAAAGCTATTATGTTGTCTTTTAAAAGCTATATTTTTATACAAAACATAAACCATTGTTCAAAATTTATCACTTTTATTAAATGACAGTTTAAAAATTAGAGTCTTTTACAAATAACATCAGAAACCAAAGTTCGCAGTTACAACCTGGTCAACTCATGTAACTATAACTCTGAAATCTATAACATCATACTGAAAAGTAAGATGATGGTTGGAGATTAAATAGGTTTTACAACCCTGATTTGATTGTAAAATACTGCAAGTTTTTAAGCAACTTTTGAAATAAAAGTGATATATTTCGGGGTCTACACTAGGGTCTACATCTCTGCTCCAAGTATATGTTTCTTCAATTATACAGTATCATTCTTTACTTTAAAAAATCATCAAATTAATTTGTTTTCTTAAAAGTGGGGACAGAGTTAAGTTACTTATTTTCCGGAAAAGATCGATTTCAAATTTTCAGTATTGCTGGATGGGTGGGGTATGGCCGGCATAGATATGATGGCTATTTTTATAAAATATAATTTCATTGAAGTAAAACTGAAAATCACCTGCATGCAATCATTCAATATCAAAGTGTACATATTACCTTTCGTCCAAAAATCTGACATTTTTCTCTGATTTGTTTGATTTTCATTTTTTATTTTCCTTTTTGGTGGCATTTCAGAGATTTATATACGTATATATTTTGCGAAGAATGCAGACGAAACACCTATTTATAGCTTACTGTACATGCATTTTTCACGGATACACACGACTATGTCATTACAAGTTTGGCGGAAAATGTCGAAGAAAGACGATTGCTCAGTTTATGAATTTCGGCATCGTTTGGAAACCGTACGTACTCTCTGCATCCGACCTGCGCGAACGGATGCGCAGTAAAACAACAACATCCGGGAAGTGTTTTGTCGATACTTTTATTGATGTATTTTCGGTTTCTGTTTATGCGAAACCGTTTTTTTTTTTCGGTGAAAATTATTATTATTACTTTTTTTTTTTGAGAAAGTAGCCGGCGCTCATTTCTTAAGTATCAGGCGATACCGCCGGCCGCCGGTGCTTCTGGAGAACACTGGTACAGTACATGAGAAATTATGCGGCTTCTTTAGGGCGATTTGTGGAAGAGATGACAAAATACTTGTACGCAACGAAAAAAAATATATAGTAGTGATTCGTCTTGCAGGTTTTACATGTAGTTGAAAAGGATCTGTGCCTTAGAAAGGATAACGATACGTGTATACATTGTGAGATGTGTTTTTATTTTGTCTGGCAAACGCGGTTATGTGGCTGCCTGTTAACCTGTCATTAAAATAATTGTTTATAATAAGGAAAAGACATTAACTGTCAGTTAAATTCTTCGTTGCACTGCGGAGTGAGAATCTGATTTGATTTTTTTTTGTCCAAACAACTTTAACAACAAAACAATATTAAGAATTTCTCTAGTAATTCTGTCATACCACATCACCTAGTATTTCGCGGAGGGATTTGCACCCATTAGCGGAATATGACGACGCTCTAACAAGCTAAAACAGTGTTGTTCAGCCCTATTTTGTACTAAACTAAACGTGTATGTTTCATTATGTACTTTACATTATCTAATTTATATTGTTACGACTATTTCACTCTTATACACTGAGTTATCGTTCGTTACAGTCACAGATACCCCAGTAACAGGCTGAATGGCAAGATTCTTATCATTACTCATCTAAAGATGTTGATGTTTTAGAGGTGGTTGCATAGCCGTTGGCTATGTAATGAACCGACAGGGTAGAGAGTTAGACTTTGTTGGTTGGCAAGTAAGTGTGTTTGGTGTCGCGATGGTGATTTTATGGACGTTGCGACATAATGTTTTATCTCCAGTAAGCCAAATGGTGGCTTTATTGACATCACATCCGAAAGTGGTGAAACCGTCGTCACATAGGAGCCCCGTTGCACTAATCAAACAGTGCACTAATAAACAAATATTCAAATCTAAGAAAAAAATTATATCAGATAATAGTATTGTACATGGCCCACACTGCAAAAACTGTATAAAATATATTGTCAAACACATCTGTTAATATTATAAATAGTTTAAATAAATATATTTATCATGCTAATTTGTTAAGAATAACATAATAATGACAGTATTGTTAATAATATTATATTGATGTATTTTACCATTACTCCTCTGAAAATGATCCATGTCGAGTGTGCTGAGATGTATTATATTGTATTGCTATGAACATGTATATGTTTTATGCTATCAAAATGTTGTATTGTATTGTATTGAATCTTTGTTTACACAGATAATGTCGTCTGTGTTGTCAGCGGAAGCTGGAGATGCGGTCGATTCTCCACCAGCAGGTGGCGCGGTCTACGAAGTAGACGGCGGCTGTACGTCACGAGCTAAACGGAGGGAGGTCGATGAGGTTAGTATTTCGCATGCAATAATGACTTGAGAAGTAAAAATTGGAATAAGAATTACATGAATGAATTTTTATGTGGTATTAATTATTTAAATGTATAGACAAATTATTTCGTGTAAAGTCATAGTTAATAATCTTGATATACAAAATGATTTTGTCAAAAATTTTCAGTGTTGCCAGGATAGGTCCTCATTTCCAGATAACACATTATTGTGTCAATGCATGGTTTAAGATTTAAGTGTTTTAACCGTAAAAGGAAGCTGTATCAGGCTGGTTCATATTCCTGTGTTTTGTTGTAAAATGTGATTGACCTACACCTGTTCAGTCTTTGTTATATGGACTGTTTAAGACCTATATCTCTGTTAAATAGATGCATTTTTGCTTCAGTTGTTTGTTGATAGAATATTTTTGCTGCTGATATAAGTTAGAATAGTTTTCCTTAATATATTAACATAGTGTGGCAATTTTCCAGTTATCACTGGAAAAAGAAAACCCCTACACTGATGTCTGGGTTGAACCCCTGGCATACTGTAAGATGAAGGAAGTTAAAATAATGGAGCTTAATAAACCTTGATTACAGTCCCTTCTATAGTCACTGTAATTAAACTCATTCTATGGATCATTTGTTCTTGTGTATCAGCTTCATGATGAGGACATGGAGAATGAAGATATGTACAACATGCACCACAGTAGTCGAGGGTATGCCATGCTCATCAACCAGGAGCGGTTCTCCATTGACCTTAAGATCAGTCAGGGCCTTGGAAAAAGGGATGGAACCAGGGTCGACCAAGATCATTTGGAGAACAGGCTCCGGGCACTAGGTTAGATTAAAATGTAAAAAAACCCGATTTGATTTTACTTACTAATATTGTGTTGTGGCCTGAGGAGCAATATTTATTTAGAACCTATAAATGATCATTACAAAATTAACATTTTTTAAGAAACAAGTTTTAGTGTTTTTGAGATAAAACTGCCAACACCACATCCATGTTGATGCAAAAAAGTTGTACAATGTATGTGTTAATACCTAACTTGATAATAACAAGAGTTTTGTATCCTTGTCACTATTCCAACTGAGGCTGGAGGTGCAGTAGATACAACACCATACTCGGCTACAGAACGCCCTGGGCTCGTTCTTATGCCTAGACCTTCCAAAGTAGTACAACATCCAAGTTAAAAACTAACAACAAAGTGTAGTAAAAAATGTCAATAGGCTATAATACATGTAGATAGCTGTGGTTTGCACATCATTGACATCTATCCCTGTTTCTGTGCAGGCTTCACAGTGTAGCAGTTAATAGGTTAGATGTATGATACATGTAGGTAACTGGTTAACATAACATTCTCCCTCAACCAGAATGGTATTCTTTAAATAAGTTATATTTTTTTTGACTATTTATTATGCTAACAGTGTGTGTTTTTTAAATGTTTATTGTTCAAACATGTATTCAGTTATATTTCATATTATTTTAACCAGATAGATTTTTATCTATTTGAATTTTAAAAAGATTTTATCTTATTTACATGAAACTTCATTGTATTCAACACTTCATTATATTCTTCACCATATGACCTGTGTGGTGTGCCATAAAACCAAAAATCCAAATACATAACATGTGCAAGCTTCACTGTATAGCAGTTAACAGGTTAGATATGAAACATGTAGGTAACTATGGTTTACATAACATCCTCATCAATCCCTATGTTTCTGTGCAGGCTTCACAGTGCTGGTGTACCGTGACCAGACTGCTGACCAGATTGTGAAGGCATGTACCAGGATGGCAAAGAAGGATCACACTGACTGCGACTGTTTTGTCTGTATCGTTCTTAGCCATGGAGAGGAAGGTATCATTTTTGGCTACGATAAGGCACTTGAGATTTCTGAGCTTGCCAAACCATTCACCAAGAAGAATTGCCCCACCCTAGATGGGAAACCAAAGTTGTTCTTCCTGCAAGCATGCCGGGGTCACCAAACAGACCCTGGTGTCAAAGTTAGTGTGTATGATGGCCAGGATGTCCCAGATTCAATTCCTGGTCCAGAAGAGATAGCCCTTCCAGCCTTTGAACCTGACTTTCTGTTTGCCCATTCCACAGTGCCTGGCTACTTTTCCTGGAGAAATGCAGGTAAAGGGTCCTGGTTTGTGCAGGCATTGACTGCTGTCTTAAAGCTGCATGGAGACAAGTACGAGATTCAGAAGTTACTTACCATTGTCATCAGGAAAGTAGCTCAAGACTTTCAATCTCAGAATCAGGACAATCCAGGCATGAAGCAAGCGTCATGCTTCAGATCCATGCTTACTAAGGATTTGTACTTCAGGAAAAAACCAAAGTCAAGTAAACTCCCATTGTGTTAAGAACTTCCATTGAAGGAGTTGTCAGTTAATTTGTTCTGATTAAGTTAAACATACAAAATATGTTACACCAAAATGTGCCTTTTTTAAAAAAAAAAAATGTACAAGCATTGACTATTGAGTAGGTTGAACTGGGAATGTGTATGTTTCCATTAGTTAAAAGTATAATTTGTGTTACATTGTAATTGTCTCACACTGTTGCTATTATGTCAGTTTTGCATACATTATTGGGCAAGATAAACTGACTATCTAACAAATGTAGGAATAGGATAAAAATACAACCTATCATAATTAAAGCGATACGTTTTTCAGTGGAGTAAACTCACTTAAGAACAGTTAACGTAGAGGATTTTGTACAGGTATAATTGTCTTTAATGTGAAATGAATGATACAAAATACAGTTGACCTTCAGTTATTTGCAGATGTGGGAATCACCGATTTACTTTGAAAAATGCATTGGTTGGAATAATCCAAATTGCCTCCACTTACACAATTGTTGAGATTTCAAGATTTCCCTACCTATGCTTGTCATTTCAAATTGTGATAATGGAGATATCTACCTACCACCCTGATAGTGTACAATACCTATGTGAAACAAAGTGAATACGACTCAATCTTTAACTGGATTGTTACTCTGCTTAAAAAAATGATACACCGTAACTGATTGTCAAACTAATAACCATGTCATATTCAATTAACAACCTCAGCCAACAAATTAACGAAGCCAAACAACGATGTTACTTCAATCAGTTGCTTTATTTGTTTTTTTATTAATGTTGTCAAACTGATACAAGTGACTGCTAATATTTGTTACTGCTCCGTGTTAAATTTACTTGTGTACAGTCCCTAAGAAAATGTGTTGTTATTATGCAGAAATATAACCCTCCGATGGGTCCTTAGCACCCATTTAAAATGTATGTATGGTGATTCAGATGCTTGATTAGAAAAACTTTTATTATTTTATGTGTAAAAAACGTGTTGTATAATAAAATAAATATCATAATATAAGTTGGGTTTTTTTACCAGCTGACATACCATTGTTTGTTGTGATACTATATAAGCCTCTATCATGTGGGCTATTCATATATTATACCTGTAGTTCCTGACATATGAGAACAATGACAGACATTAAGGAATAGTCTCCCCTTAATAATCCCTAAATGCAAGTAGGTCCTTTCATTAGTTTTGCATGGTTTTTATGCTTGTGCTCTGTAGAGTGTATGTTGACATTTCTGCCTTTCTTGTGTTACCCAGGTTAACTATCATCAAGAAACACTTCCATTTTCCTTTTTAAAATTACAATTTTTTTATATTAAGCAAATAAATGTATCATTCCTTTTTTTAAAAATTATTTGTTGCTAGGCACAAAAAGTATGCCAAACTAATTTAAAGCTTTTTTCTATCCTGTATGTTTCAATTAGATAACTGTTATTTGCTTATTTTGTATGTAACCAAGGTATAATCTACCCAACTTAGTAACATGTTTTTAACTTACAATGAATAAATAGCTTCCCCTCACTCCCATTAAGTTTGTTGGTAATCTTGTTTCATTGTGATTGCCAAGTGGTAAGGAAAATCTTATATTTAAGAAAAGTAAAATCTTGGTCCCATTTAAGCCCAGTTAGTTTGCAATAAGTAAATGGTTAGTTTAATGAACTGACAGGATAAAAGGTTGCTCCATCTACTGCCTTGTGAAACAGTCCTGGTTAAATGTGATATAAATGTGAAATCACAATTTATCACATATTTCTGTCTTTTCAGCACGGTTCTAATTAATATTATAAGACTACACATACAAACACCTTTTTTGCTTGCCATCAGTTGCCAGGAACATACATAGGTAGCTTTAGTATTTACCAACACTTTATGACCAAGACACATTTTAACAACAAAATGAACTTAAAAGCACCCCTCATGTATTCCAATCTTTAGTCCATGCCTCTTGTGTGAAGATTTGTTTTTTATACTGTACATACTTATTACCCACAAATATGTTCAGATTATATAGCAGCCAATTGGCTAGATTGATAATCCCACTTAAATCTGACCAATCAGATGCCTAAGAATGACCTCAGTATAGAGCTTAGTGTTGTAATCTCAGCTCCAGGCAGCATCATGTCGTGCAATGTTAATTTTACTGTTATTTAGGCCAACATTTTATATTTTTCAATACACAGAAAAAATTTCAACTACTGGTAACTAGGTTAATGTGTAAAAAAAAAACCTGAAAAAATAGAGTAGTAAAGTTTAGTAAAGAAAGTAAAAATAATTCAAAGTTCCTGGCATTTTTTTTATTATTTGTTTTTTTCAAATTCATTAAAAAATCTGTTACAATCTGTTACAAATCATCACCTTTGATGTTTCAAAAGCAATGTTGAAAGCAATAACTTCTTTGCAAAGTCTTTTGACTAATTAGAAACTTAACTTTCCTGACCAAAAACAATCCAATATCTAACACGTTTTAATAAAACCCAAATGATCATCACCATATTTGCATATGTATGCAATGTAAATGATCCTGAGCATCTTATATTTAGTTATCAGGGTTGGACAATGCTGACCTTGAAGCGTATGTTTTAGCCTATAGATTTTTACTTACTGGTTACTTGTTTTACACTGTTTTAAGCAATGATGAAGACTTGTATAAATGCACAAAAAATACTGGTCTTAATATTTGAAACATTGTTTAGTACTGATATGTTACACTGTTACCTTTTTTGTCTGTTTTATAATAAAAGTTTTTTTTATCAAAACATATCTTCAAGTTCTTGTATTTATTTAATGAGATATACAGTATATTATATCAGTGTGTAAGTAATGAAGACAATCCATGTTGTGATTCTGAATTATGCTTCCACTATGCTATCCATCTTCTCCCAGCTTGGCTCTCTTGGCTCGGATCTCATTCTCCTGGAAAAGATAACAAAGTACTTAACTACCGGTAGGTAACAACACTGCTACCACAGTAGTGGAATGGTGATATCCTCAAGGGAGGTCTGAGGTAAAATCACAAGCTGCAACAATACCAGTCATGAATGATGTGTGAAGAGTTATTTGCATAAGAATTGGCTAAGGAAAATAAAATAGGGCAATTTACCTTGATGCACTAATACACATCACTATCATTTATCCATGCAAATATGATGAATTTCCATTATCCACACACAATTTTGGAAAGAACATATCAGAAGCAATAATTCTAGAACAACTGTAATCCATCTGTGGTGAATACCTGCAGCTGCTCCCTGTCAAAAAATCTTCAATGTATGAATTTTTTTAATAGGGGCAATAACTAACAAAATTGGCAAGTGCATAGGTCCTTATGGTTCTTAAGATAACTGAAGTTTTTGTCAAAATAGACACAAAACTATTGGAGATGAAGTCCAGATAAAATTGTGTCCACGATATGACAGACAGACAGTCTGATCCCAGTATACCTCAAAAACTTGCCTGTGGTGGGAGTGGGGGGAGATATAACAATCCAATCGGAGTTTTCTTACCTTTATGCACAATATCAATCATCTGTACAAATATAAGAAATACAGGAGAAGTATACCTACAACCTATCACAGACAGACGGGTTGGACGGATGATGTACGCCATACCATTTAATAGCCCTTCAGGCATATAAAAGTAGTTTTGTATAGATCTTATGGCTAGCTTATAATGTTCCATCACTGTTCAGCAATAGACTTTTTATTTTTACAGTAACATTGTTTACAGCAAAATACAGCATTGTCATATGTATGAACAATTAAAATGAATTGAAAGCTATTAAACATTTCTTACAAACCCGCCCCCTCCCATCTCCCACAAAAACACACACAAATGTAAACAGACAACATTGCTTTCTTTACATTCTTTTGTTCACTTAAACTAAATGCATACCCATATCTGTTTCTATTTATACACACAAAAGCCAAAAACACATTGGATGTATTCATGTTAATATGCTTCTGAAAGAAATATTTACCACACATATGGCGATGAATATTGTTCAATTTATATTTTCAATAATAAAGGCTTAACATGAGATGCCTTTTTTTAAAAAGAAAACTTGCATATGATTGGAGTTCTCAATACATGTTGCATGTGGAGAAAATAATCAAGTCCAAGGAAGGGGTGCCTGTGGCATAGTGGTAGAGTAACTGATTGTAACTCCTCTGACTGCTTGGCCTCTTACTCCAGTAAGTCTTATTTGGAGTAAAGAAATTCACCTGGCACGGTCTTCCAGCTGACCTGTGGTGTGCCAGTGTTTCAACCTTGACATTTGTGTGGGGGTTTTCTTTCACCAAAATAGCTGGATGCGACTATAATGACTGGTTGCTGCAATGTTTTTCAAAAAACAAACTAGTCTAAGAAAGGTCTGCTCAAGGGATTTTACTCACTGTTCCAAACTGGTAGAAGTTCGGGGCAAGGTCACAAAGCCAGTCTGGACTGATCACAGTCACATCTCGCATGTAGTCCTTTGTTGTCTGCACCACCTCATTGAACACAACCCTGCAAGGTGGTGACATAGACAACTTCAAATGGTTATAATGTGAACAAATCTTAATAAACCATGAAAGTCCTGTCAACTAGATTGTACTCATTTTTTTTAACAGTTCCCAAACATTTACATACTGACAAGATAATCATTATTTTCATAAAATTAAATAAACAAAATCATTATTACAAAAAATGAAAAAAAAGGCAGCTTGCAAGGTTTGAATGAGGGGTATTGAATATGCAAATAGCTGGCATTTAACCATAATACCATACAGATATAATATACTACATTGATGCTGCTTTAAAAATATGGTTTATTAATCAGGACCTTATGAAAAAAACTTTTTGTTGAAAGAACCATCCAAAAAACAATGGTTTTAAATGAAGCAATCTATTTCATTATAAAAACAATTGCACTGACAAGTATGATAGTCATACTGGCAACTTCAAGCTATCTATTGGTGGAGGAAGATGCTAGAATTATGTTTGGATAAAAACACACTGCAAGTTAGCTGGAAAACCTTCTCACATGAAAATTCTTCCAAACTAGGACTCAAACTCACACTTTGAGGGTCTGAGGAGTCGCAAGTCAGTGACTCAAACCGCTCCATTATGAGTGCCCATAATAACACCTAATCAGTCAACACTATATGTGTTACTCTGAATATGGAAGAATTGTTTTTGTATAAGTCAATTGTCTTTTAAACTGCTACAAATTTTGTTCAAGGTCATTTTGTATGCTAATTGGTATCATGTCCTTGTTCAGTTAACAGGTGTTTATGTTGGAAGAAGTTCTACCTAAAATGTTAGATTGACTGGGCTAATATACAAATATCTTTTTAAAAAACCCAACAATTATTCATTATAAAATGTGCATTTTGAATGTGGAAGATTGGTTACTTCACTGGTAGGGTCGGGTGACTATTGAAGTCAAATATAATACATGTATTTTACTACTATTACAATGGTTTTTGATATTTAAAACTAAAGCTTTCACTTACAATGATTAATACTGGCACAACCCAGCTATAGTTTTTATTTATTTCCGATACAAAGTGGACTATTGTGACTCATACAAGTCCCCACTTCATGTAGACATACACTACACAGTGTCAGGAAGTACATGAACATTCAACAAAGACTGCTGATAATAACAACAGATCAACAATAAAAACTATTTAACAACATTGTATAATTATGAAATAGGTATCTTGTAGAGGTTGCTTAGGTACAGTGTATCAGCTTACAAAATGAATTATAAGTAAAGCATGGACATTTTTGAGGGCAAGTCATCACCTTTTAAGTGTGATGATACAAGCACAAACTACTTCCCAACATTGCAACATGAAACTTCATTTAAAAACCTCAAATGTTAGCATCAAAATGGAGGAATTTTAAATAGTCAAACAAAAGAAAGACCACCCCGCTACCTCCAACTCACATGTAGAATTAATGGCCATGAATATGTCTATGCAGCATTAAGTATCTATCGTACGGAACAAAAACTTTTTCCATGTCCATCTAACCTCTATTTTGTTTCTAGGCAATATGTTTGGGATAGGAGGCCATTTATATTTTCTGTGAAACTGGTCTGATCTACTGTTTTTCAAAACTTCTTTTGCTTAAATCATTTTTTTTCAATAGGAAAAAAGTTAATTCAATCCAATTTACTGTATACTCCTTGGGTAGGACAGTGTTCAGGAAGTGAAACAATGTTTTGCTCAGAGCTTTGCTGAGCACAGGATCTGCGCTATTTGTTCTAAGTCTCTATCAATACTTCATGTTACTACAGTATAAAGATTTAAGCAAATACATGTAATTAGCATTCAGAACGGAATAT
Source organism: Sinonovacula constricta (assembly GCA_007844125.1). Classification (NCBI taxonomy): domain Eukaryota; kingdom Metazoa; phylum Mollusca; class Bivalvia; order Cardiida; family Solecurtidae; genus Sinonovacula; species Sinonovacula constricta. Next base: position 2,263,438 of record CM017565.1, read on the forward strand.
TAAAACACATAGAAGACTCAGGGCTAATAACTCATGTCAGGTCTAGTGCTTGAACCTTGAACCCTCCAGGTCCAAAACTGTTGACAACTTGAACAAGGTCACTACAACCAACCTTTTTGGCCAAAACAGCTAGGAAGTCACCTGGGTGCCTCCTAACTATGTGTGATGAAACTAAAAAGAAACCAAAGAAGATGAGTACCAACCATTTAGCTGGTGTCTCTGTGTACAGTACAGAAGTAGGGTGGATATACAGGGGATGGTCATCCCTCACTGTACGGTACACTCCTGTGTAGTCCAGCTTTGCTGCATGGGCAAAAAACCCGGCGGTCACACAGCGACAGATACAATCAGTGTCATCTGAAAGTAAAAAAAAATAGAAATGGAGAGGCTAAAGATGGAGAGGTTATCATTGAATACTCAGGAATGGGTTGCTTCTTATTACATGTATATGTATATATATTTGTCATATATATATAACAGATTGTTAAATCAGGTTAGTACAAAATAAAAATAATTGTTATAACAGATTGTTCAATGAGGTTAGTATGATATACAGAAAGAAATTGTTGTTAATGTTGTACAGTTTGTTAAATGTATAAAATAGATAGATAGAATAGGTTATAGTAAGACGGTTTGGACTATAATGATGCCATAATGGTAAAACACACATAAAGATTTTAAGAGAGGAAAAAAACTAATTATACATATACAATATCATAATGATAATAAGTGTCAAACTGAAGAATGAATAAAGTGACATAGAATACATTCTGATGATGTTTATTAAGATGGTAATAAAACAAACAAAAGTTGCAAGAGTAACAACAAATATGTTAATATAAATCTGCAGTATCCCTAGAAAAACCATGTTATTGGTAAGAAGCAGTTCAAAACAAAACATATAAAGCACAAGACTGACAAAAACAAAGAGAGATTGACCTCTCATTGGGCCAACTCTGATTTAAATAAACTGATAAGCAACAGTTAAAACCTTTGTAAATCATTACATGTAGGATACATTAATTGAGTGTAAACAATTTACCAGTAGCAATGTAGAATATAACTTCATTAAACAAGCATGAACTAATATGCATTGGCACAGTCAGCAGATTGATGAACTGCCATACCAGAGATTTTTTAGTTTTCAGTTACTGAATTTTATTGATAATATTTTCTGTTTGTATTATTATTTTCAAACCAAAGTTATTTACAATTGTAATGAAAAAAGGTTAAACAATGTGATTGCCAGCAGTATTATGACCTTAAGCTGAACTAACAAAGGAGACAAAACAGGTTTTACAAAACCTGCAGTAACAAGGGGGAAAACTCCTGATGGCAGGTGTGTTTTGACAGTAATGAGTAAATTCCCTTGAGTTAAATTTATCACATAATCACACTCACCACACTTTAGTAAACTCTTTAGTTTACGCTTAGAGCACTGCAGTAACCACTGCTGTTTAAAATATAACATGAATACTGTGGATATCATACTGGTGTACATCAAATTATTTGTCCATGTAAAAAATATAGTTTGCTGTTTTACATTTTAAAACAAGAGTGCCAAAAAATACACCTGTCAAAAATTTGGGTAAATGGCTGAAAAGTTTGACAGAGATATTATAAACATCAACAATTCTATAAACATTCATGAAGATCAATGAGCAACTATTTCATTAAGAGCAGAGACCAATTTGGCATTTTTTGTAAAAATTAAGAGCCAGAACTCTGAAGTGTGTAAGGCCATTTGGCTGGTTATCGAACATGGTCGAGAAATTATACCCATAAATATATTTTCTACAAGTTTCATGAAGATTGAACAACAACTGTTTGATTAAGAGAGCGGACAACGCGAATTTGCCATTTTTGTATAAAGGGCAATAACTCTGAAGTGCCTGAAGCAATTTAGCTGGTTATCAAACCTGGCTGAGATATTATGCCCATAGATATTTTCTGCAAGTTTCATGAAGATCGGACATCAACTGTTTAATTTAGAGAGCGGTCAACATGAATTTGCCATTTTTTTTATAAATAAAGGGCCATAACTCTGAGGTGGCTAAATTGATTTGGCTGGTTATTGAACTTGGCCGAGATATTATGCCCATAAACAGTTTCATGAAGATCAGACAACAACTGTTTGAGTTAGAAAGTGGATTTCGCTGTGGATGCCGCCCGCTGCCCGCCATTCATGTTTCCATAGTACAACCCATCTTCGACAGGCGTATAAAAATGTAAAAAATATAAAAAATAATATAATAATTTTTAAGTCATGTTCAGCTGGTATTTAGCAAGGTACAACATTACCTTTTGATTTTTGAGTGCATATAAACCAACTAAACCTTTTATGTCCATTTTGTTATACAAGCATACTAAGTTCTAGAATATGTATTTAGGCATAACTGTTCCTATCTTTACATAAATATTGCATTCAATGTGCATTGCTTTTTCAAAATGATTTGTTTTTGTGTTTGACATAAATCCCAGTCCAGATATTTTGGCAGAGGAAGACTAGACAAATGTCTGGGTAGAAGAACCTCTGCCGCAAGTCAGCTGGAAGACCTTCCCACATTGATGAATCCTTTGTCTTGAATGGAAAGTTTTTAGGATTAAGTAGCCTTCAAAATGACCACATGAATAGTATGACAAGAAATGAACTGAAAATGGATTCTTGAGATGGAAATATTTTCCATTTAATAACATGGCTATAAAGAGAATTCACATACATGTATATATAAGTTAAAGACTAAAGATGTCATGTACTTGTATGTCTTTCATACCTAAATCATTTCTTTTCATTTTGATTTCTCATCAATGGAGGACACTACAGGTATTTGGTGTATCTAAAGCCAATTTATTGTTTATCTTAAGATATTTGTCTTTAATATATAAAGGTAACAATGCCCCAGCCACAGACTTACACACATGGTATAGATGACTGGTTCAGTAGAGCAGTTTAAATCTTAGAATGATTCTCAAATGGAAAAATAGACATTGCTGAGAACAAAATATACTCATAACTTCTGATACATTTTTTATTGAAAAATATAGACTTGAAGGTATTATCTTAAAGGCTACATTCTTGAAACGATGAATACACGATGGTGTGGGAATAGATACACAGTATTTATTACTAATTTACGCTTATATACAGTTGATCATTATTTTTGAAATTCTATTTTGGGCTTAAATTTCAACAGAGCTAGGATTCTAGTACAGTTGAATTAAAGAATTTGACCAGATTTTTAGAGTATTCTTAACTCTGACCCTTACCTTTAGCTAACATGAAATTAGACAAAGGACCAAAAAAGCTATTTTTTTCTGAAAGATCAAAAAATATCAAGCCAATTATATTTTTTACTTAAAACAAAGCCACCATTAACCTGACTCAGCAGCTATTTGGTGGATTAGTGTCTATCTAGAGAAGCAGATCATTGTAAATCAGTTTCAATCACATGACATTGTCATCTTATAAAGACTTTCCCCATATGTCATGTCAGGGACTATGGCAATATACAGACAAGCAATAGGATTGGTAAGGATTATCTTCCACACACTTCCAGCTCCCGGCTTGCAAAGCACGAATTGAACAGGGTTAGGTGAATAGTGTTGATCCAGATAGAAGCTATCTGATTAGCCACTACACTTCCTTCTTTCCTCACAATCTTCTCTTAAATTTATCAATGCTGTCAGTTAAATTTGCTTCCTATGCTATTAAGTTCTAATTGTTTAAACAAATTAAGCAGGCAAAGTTATAATGGAGATAATGACAGTACTGCAAGCACTGCGGTATTCACAGCTTTGGAAAAGTACTAAAATTGTGAGGAAGAATTATCTTTACAATAATTTCTTAAGAAAATTAACAAAGGGCAATAACTTCACAACAAACAATGCAGATTGAGTTACCTCACCTTTATGAAAACAAGACACCAATATCAATCATAAAAATGTTTAACTGCAAGTATTTATGTGATACAGCTCTTTGGCTGCATGTATTTATGTGGTATAGTTGTTTGGATGTTATGTATTTATGTGGTATAGTTGTTTGGATGTTATGTATTTATGTGGTATAAATATGTTTGGCTGCATGCATTTATGTGGTATGAATGTTTGTTTGTATGTATTTATGTGGTATGAATATATTTGGCTGCATGTATTTATGTAGTATGAATATATTTGGCTGCATGTATTTATGTGGTATGAATATATTTGGCTGCATGTATTTATGCAGAATAAATATGTTAAGCTGCATGTTTTTATTTTGTATTAATATGTTTGGTTATCTGTTTATTGTTGATTAAATATGTAGGTTTGCATGCATTTGTATGGAATTAATGTTTGGATGCAGAAAGTGTTTGTGTGTGTTTGGTTTATTAATTTGTTGTCAGCATTAAAACTAAGTAAAGCATGCATTATCATCTGGGGACATAGAGCTTAGTATTCTTGACCATTAATTATTGTTTTTATGCCACTTTCTAAAGATCAGCACGATGAAGTCTTTTTATTAACTATTGCAGCTGATTTCAGTGAAATCCTAAACAATCCATACTCTGCCCTCATAAGGAGAGTTGATTGTGAAAGACACTGAACAGATCTCACTGACAGAGGAGCGTCATGGCTACGGAATGTTTAATTTCTGTGGTAACCAGGTATAAACAGCAGCCAGTCTTACCTGACTGTGCCATATGGTTAGACAAGCTGGTACCAGCTCAACCCAGATAACCTCTGCTCATCCCAATCCCTTGTCTCAGAGTAAGGTATATTTATAGTTATATTCTGGAAAAAAACAACAAAAAAACAGCCATACCATTTAACATCCTCCATGTTCATCCTTTTTCTTGTTTTATTTTGAAATACATTCCAGCTGAACAATTATGGTTGTTTTAGTGAAGATCAGCAATGTCATTGGTGGAGGAAAATCCCAGACCAATGTTGAAGCATCACCACTGGCACACATCAGGGCTGCTAAAACATCACCTCATATTCAATTAAGGAACTTGTACGCCATGCTGAGAGGCAAAAGGGCCAGAGGAGTAATGAGTTGGCTACTCTACTTATTTGGTCACAGGTTTCTAGAACTCCACACTGAGGGGGCAAAAGAGCCAGAGGAGTAATGAGTTGGCAACTCTACTTATTTGGTCACAGGTATCTAGAACCCCATGCTGAGGGACAAAAGGGCCAGAGGAGTAATGAGTTGGCAACTCTACTTATTTGGTCACAGGTATCTAGAACCCCACACTGAGGGGGCAAAAGAGCCAGAGGAGTAATGAGTTGGCAACTCTACTTATTTGGTTACAGGTACCTAGAACCTCATGCTGAGGGACAAAAGAGCCAGAGGAGTAATGAGTTTGCAACTCTACTTATTTGGTCACAGGTATCTTTAACCCCACACTGAGGGGGCAAAAGAGCCAGAGGAGTAATGAGTTGGCAACTCTACTTATTTGGTTACAGGTATGTAGAACCCCATGCTAAGGGACAAAAAAAGCCAGAGGAGTAATGAGTTGGCAACTCTACTTATTTAGTCACAGGTATCTAGAACCTCATGCTGAGGGACAAAAGAGCCAGAGGAGTAATGAGTTGGCAACTCTACTTATTTAGTCACAGGTACCTAGAACCTCATGCTGAGGGACAAAAGTGCCAGAGGAGTAATGAGTTGGCAACTCTGCTTATTTGGTCACAGGCATCTAGAACCCCACACAGATGGGGCAAAAGAGTCAGAGGAGTAATGAGTTGGCAACTCTACTCATTTGGACACAGATATCTAGAACCCCACACTGAGGGGGCAAAAGAGCCAGAGGAGTAATGAGTTGGCAACTCTACTTATTTGGTCACAGGTATCTGGAACCCCACACTGAGGGGGCAAAAGAGCCAGAGGAGTAATGAGTTGGCAACTCTACTTATTTGGTTACAGGTATCTAGAACCCCATGCTGAGGGACAAAAGGGCCAGAGGAGTAATGAGTTGGCAACTCTACTTATTTGGTCACAGGTATCTAGAACCTCATGCTGAGGGACAAAAGAGCCAGAGGAGTAATGAGTTGGCAACTCTGCTTATTTGGTCACAGGCATCTAGAACCCCATACAGATGGGGCAAAAGAGTCAGAGGAGTAATGAGTTGGCAACTCTACTTATTTGGACACAGATATCTAGAACCCCACACTGAGGGGGCAAAAGAGCCAAAGGAGTAATGAGTTGGCAACTCTACTTATTTGGTCACAGGTATCTGGAACCCCACACTGAGGGGGCAAAAGAGCCAGAGGAGTAATGAGTTGGCTACTCTACTTATTTGGTTACAGGTATCTAGAACCCCATGCTGAGGGACAAAAGAGCCAGGAGTAATGAGTTGGCAACTCTACTTATTTGGTCACAGGTATCTAGAACCTCATGCTGAGGGACAAAAGAGCCAGAGGAGTAATGAGTTGGCAACTCTACTTATTTGGTCACAGGTACCTAGAACCTCATGCTGAGGGACAAAAGAGCCAGGAGAGTAATGAGTTGGCAACTCTACTTATTTGGTCACAGGTATCTAGAACCCCACACTGATGGGGCAAAAGAGTCAGAGGAGTAATGAGTTGGCAACTCTACTTATTTCGACACAGATATCAAGAACCCCACACTGAGGGGGCAAAAGAGCCAGAGGAGTAATGAGTTGGCAACTCTATTTATTTGGTCACAGGTATCTAGAACCCCACACTGATGGAGCAAAGAGCCAGAGGAGTAATGAGTTGGCAACTCTACTTATTTGGACACAGATATCTAGAACCCCCATGCTGATGGGCAGAAGGGCCAGAGGAGTAGTAATGAGTTGGCAACTCTACTAATTAGGTCACAGGTATCTAGAGCCTCATGCTGAGGGGCTAAATGGCTAGAGGAGTAATGAGTCACAGGTATCTAGAACCCCATGCTGAGGGACAAAAGGGCCTTAGGAGTAATGAGTTGGCAACTCTACTTATTTAGTTACAGGTACCTAGAACCCCATGCTGAGTGGCAAAAGAGCCAGAGGAGTAATGAGTTGGCAACTCTACTTATTTGGTCACAGGTATCTAGAGCCCGACACTGATGGGCAGAAGGGCCAGAGGAGAAATGAGCTGGCAACTCTACTTATTTGGTCACAGGTATCTAGAACCCCACACTGAGTGGCAAAAGGGCCAGATTAGTAATGAGTTGGCAACTCTATTTGTTTGGTTACAGGTATCTAGAACCCCACACTGAGGATCAAAAGGCCAGAAAAGTAATGAGTTGGATTTCGTCCTCCTTGGCCGTAAAAGAATCGTGTCTCTTGTTATCATATTAAGAGCATATAAAACCATAAAGAATAATGTTAATCATCAAAAGCATCCTTGTCCTCTTTATCACTAACAACATCATCACATACACCCCCATCTCTCCAAAATCATCATCATGACAAAATAAACTTTCATTTATTTCTTTTTCTTCACCTTACGAGTTTATACCTTTTTTGCACTTCGATAATGAATTCCAGATTGCTGTTCATATCCTATTTCATGCATCTGTCATGTGAATGTAACACATTCTACTACATACAGCAGCATAGTTTCCCCCTTATTTCCTGGGTGAGGTAATTGGATGATTAATGAATGACACACTTGCCTGTCAAGACCCATTGTCATTTCAAAAAGGTCATTGTAATTAGGAAATTAACTAGCCAGCAGAATAACACAAATATTAGGTAATTAAAGTCATATTAATCATTACTGCATACAGGTCCTCATTCGATACACTTTGCCTACATTGACTTATTTGTGCGGGTTATGACTACTGTTTGTGAGACACGCCTATCTTGGTATAAGAAACAATTCTCAACCATGGTATTTTATAAGTCATGTTTTCCTAACCATAAACAGTACCTTTAGTTTCTGCATGGAGATTTTGTATAGGTGCCATGCTGATTTTTGTTTTGATCCCATCAATGAAATAAATGCCAAGAGCCAAAGTCCTTTTTTATATAAATGAATAAGTTTGTAAATGTCATATGACATTTAGCAGGCTTTTCATTTATAAAAGAATGCTGACCGAATTCAGTGGTTTAAAATCAGTTTGATAAAATTTGAATGTTCTAAATTATGATCTCTGAGACTAAATTGTTGAAGATGTGTGTATATGGGCACCAGTTACTATCTGTTGAAGATGTGTGTACATGGGCACCAGTTACTGTTGAGGATGTGTGTACATGGGCACCAGTTACTATCTGTTGAAGATGTGTTTATATGGGCATAAAAAAGTGACTGTCTGTTGAAGATGTGTGTTTATGGGCAGCAGTGACTATTGAATCTGTATGTATATGGGCACCACAGACTGTCTGAGTCTAATAGTCTTCAAAATAAGCACAAACTTGACAAGTGGCAGCAAAATTATAGACCAGGCATTTTTATTTCCAATTGTTGGAACACGCCTAACATGGCAAGTTATCTACTCGACATTCCTTATATGGGCTGTACCCCCCCCCCCCCCCTCCAAATTTCAATAATGATAGATTTTGACACTGAAATTGCCACAACCATTAAGTCTAAAATAAATTAAAAAAGTGCTTTCTATTTATTTTGAAAATTGGCAATTAAGCGCAACTTTGAAGTTTTCTATTGAAATACAACACATAATTATAACAAATAATCTAGAGAAATGATATAAGAAACAAATTGTAAATACATTTTTGGCAAGTATAAACACCACAACTGTATTAATATAAAACAGGGTCAATCACAAGTGCGTCATTTTGTAATGATGATTATTGAGCCTGGAGCAAGGGTGGTGATCATTTTGTAATGATGATTATTGAGCCTGGAGCAAGGGTGGTGGTCATTTTGTAATGATGATTATTGAGCCTGGAGCAAAGGTGGTGGTCATTTTGTAATGATGATTATTGAGCCTGGAGCAATGGTGGTGGTCATTTTGTAATGATGATTATTGAGCCTGGAGCAAAGGTGGTGGTCATTTTGTAATGATGATTATTGAGCCTGGAGCAATGGTGGTGGTCATTTTGTAATGATGATTATTGAGCCTGGAGCAAGGGTGATGGTCATTTTGTAATGATGATTATTGAGCCTGGAGCAAGGGTGGTGGTCATTTTGTAATGATGATTATTGAGCCTGGAGCAAGGGTGATGGTCATTTTGTAATGATGATTATTGAGCCTGGAGCAAGGGTGGTGGTCATTTTGTAATGATGATTATTGAGCCTGGAGCAAGGGTGATGGTCATTTTGTAATGATAATTATTGAGCCTGGAGGAAGGGTGATGGTCATTTTGTAATGATGATTATTGAGCCTGGAGGAAGGGTGATGGTCATTTTGTAATGATGATTATTGAGCCTGGAGCAATGGTGGTGGTCATTTTGTAATGATGATTATTGAGCCTGGAGCAAGGGTGGTGGTCATTTTGTAATGATGATTATTGAGCCTGGAGCAAGGGTGATGGTCATTTTGTAATGATGATTATTGAGCCTGGAGCAATGGTGGTGATCATTTTGTAATGATGATTATTGAGCCTGGAGCAAAGGTGGTGGTCATTTTGTAATGATGATTATTGAGCCTGGAGCAAGGGTGATGGTCATTTTGTAATGATGATTATTGAGCCTGGAGCAAGGGTGGTGGTCATTTTGTAATGATGATTATTGAGCCTGGAGCAAGGGTGGTGGTCATTTTGTAATGATGATTATTGAGCCTGGAGCAAGGGTGATGGTCATTTTGTAATGATGATTATTGAGCCTGGAGCAATGGTGGTGGTCATTTTGTAATGATGATTATTGAGCCTGGCCCAAGGGTGATGGTCATTTTGCAATGATGATTATTAAGCCTGGCGCAAGGGTGATGGTCATTTTGTAATGATGATTATTGAGCCTGGAGCAAGGGTGGTGGTCATTTTGTAATGATGATTATTGAGCCTGGCGCAAGGGTGATGGTCATTTTGTAATGATGATTATTGAGCCTGGAGCAAGGGTGGTGGTCATTTTGTAATGATGATTATTGAGTCTGGAGCAAGGGTGGTGGTCATTTTGTAATGATGATTATTGAGCCTAGAACAAGGGTGGTGGTCATTTTGTAATGATAATTATTGAGCCTGGAGCAAGGGGTCGTGCCTTTGACAATATCCAGGGATATGATAAAGCTGAATTTCGGAAGCAGGAAAGATTGATGCTCTATGACCTTGACCACCTGCAGCCAGTTATAGACCTGGGAAAAAGTAGAATATATACAGAGACAAATATGTATGTTGAAGGAGTCTAGACATGTCAGTTGTGCCCAGGCATGCTTCAAATGTTAACATTAATATTGTAATCTGCTTAAACTAGATGTTAAAGTGAGTATGTTGTGTAATGCAGATATACATGAAATTCAGATACATGAATGAACAATGTGGCAAAGGAATATCACCCACAGACTTATGGGATAAAAGGAGGGAGAAAAATGCTATTAGAATGACTATTTGTAATATCCCATTGCAGGGCCCTCACTACCTTCTTTCATTTTCATTTAGTTTTCGTTTTTTTGTTACATTACACAGACTCAATAATGGTCATATTGGCGACGTCCAGCTAATTATTGATGGAGGTAGGCCCCAGACTTTTGTCTGGGTAGAACCACTAGAACACTGCAGGAAAACCTCCCCGCATGAAAGTTCTCGATCTGGGACTCGAACCCAGATAGTGAAGGGCTGATCACAAACTTCTGTGGCTGAAGAGCAGGTTTTCAATCAGGATTTAGATTCAGATCACAGGGCGCAGTGTTGATGAAATAAATCAAAGTGACTGTTGCGTAGCCGTTTATTATTGTTCGTCTAGAGACCAACTAATAACAGGGAGTTAACTGGGTGTTAATTTTGAACTCGGTGTTTCTTGGTCGGATCAGGTAGCAATTTCAAGCACTTATTTTACACCTTATATTTGTTCAAATACAATCATAAAATAAAATCACATGGAAAGTATTGTATGTTTAATATAATAGTTTCTATGATTGGATGTTAGAGACTATGCTGCAGCTTTTGTTCCAATGTATTATCTTTATTTAGGAGGGGGTGTTGTTTTGTAGCTAAAGACTTGTCCGCTCTCCAATGCTTTGTGCAATCATTTTACCACAGACAAATTTAAAGTGACCATTATTTGCATACCACTAATTGCCTATAATGTAAATCTAACATCAAAAAAGTGCAAAAAAAAACCCCAGATGACTGATGGATGACTATTTAAAATAAAATAAGGAAAGAAGACCAACAGAGGAAGTTTTGAAGAAAAGCAGAAATTGTGTCCTGATCATAAAATAAATACAAGTTCTTCCTCGTAGACTATGATAGTAAATAATGTTTGCCATATTTATTACAATGGTGTATTATTAAGTTGATATATTCATGCATTTATCAGCTTAATAAATGATGAAGTCTGTTGTCATAAAAAAAATTAACAATTCAAGTCACTTACATAAAATCATCTACTTAGTGTTGACAAATAAACATTAAGAGACAAAAACAAACAGACCTGTTTTTATCATTTTCATTATTCTAGAAGACCAATGTTTTGTCTCATTTTATTGTCATCTTACAAATATATAACAAAAGTCTCTAGAAATGTATTGTCAAGATTGATTACACTGTAGATTTTTTTACACTTCATGTACAAGTTTACCAATACAGTAATATAAAACATTTTGTTGTTTATATAAATCAATAAGAGCTTAAAGTTACAAAATTATAGCTCACAAAGTACATTTTAGTCAATGTAACTATTGCACGTTGTCAGATATTTGTAGTCTTTAATTATGTTCTTGTTCACAATCCCCCATAATGTGCTTCTAACTGATCGTAACTCGGGTTGCAGGTGATTGACAACTTCCAACGCCCTGGATTGATTGGACAATTACATGTTGGACCCAGCACTGCTCACTGGTTCCAAATGAATGTCCATCCAGAACAGATTACTGCTCTTGGGTTACAAACATCGTGCAGGGGACCGGAAATAGCAAACAACCAGCCAAGCAACAACACGGAAGTTGCCATGACAACCAAATTATATGTGTGTATCAATATGTCCAGCTCCTTTAGGATGAACTTGTGTGAACAAGCCAGAGGTCACTACACTTATGCCCTCAAATCTTGTATGTTTTGTATGGGGACATATACAGTTATTTATGAAAGGGCTGTAAGCTCTCAAGCAAAATTAGTCACATTTTGAGACAATGATCACTAGTCCAGGTAACAAATTTTGTGTGTGCTAGAGGAATCATCCCTTCTTGAACTTTTCAATTCTACTTTGGATGTAGTGGATATAAACAAAATGTTATGGGTCAACAAACAAGACCATTTGAATGGGTCAACAAACAAGACCATTTGACTGGGTCAACAAACAAGACCATTTGACTGGGTCAACAAACAAGTCAACAAACAAGACCATTTGACTGGGTCAACAAACAAGACCATTTGACTGGGTCAACAAACAAGACCATTTGACCTTTTTTACCACTGCAGAATGGGTCACTACTGCCCAATAATTATTTCATCACAACTACACAGTTTCACCAGATGCTGTATTCATATCTGCATTGGACAGTGGCTAATTTATAAATTCGAAATTAAAATTAGTGCTGCATTATCTTATTTGCATTTTGTTGAAACAGGCTGAATAACTTGTATTAACATTTAATGATTTTGTACTGCTACATGGTTTTAACTGTGTGACTTGGTGTTTTGCTTTACATTCTATCATGGAAATTTGTGGAAATCTTATGTCAAGCTGGAGACAGAAATATTCTTCAAATGCAAGGCCGGCAGCTGCTTCCTATTTGATGCTATAACATTATTCACTGCTAATGCAGAGAATACAACAGTATTACACATGTGTATCATTAAAGAAAAGTCTATAAAATACAAACAATGTTTTTTCTTTGATACCTGTTTACATGTTTAGGTCCAGAAAATGACATTTTCATTTAAAATTCATTGCCAAGAATGGGGCATAGCTGCACATTGTCTCCAAAGAAGGAAAAAAATAAATATTAAATCTTCAATAAAAATCTAATGCTAGATGGGGAATGTGTTAATTTTTTGTCATTTGCACAGTAAAAAAATTGTAATATTGCTAAATCAATTTAGTAACTTTTCTGTAGGTCCTGGTATAGGCGAATTTAGTACTCTCATATTTCAAATCATAACTTTTCAGATAATTCAGTCCTCAAGACAATATTTTACTTAAAGTCAAGTTTGATACTGAAACCTCCTCAGAAGACACCATGCACGGTCTAAAAAACACTAACAATTTTGGGGGAACATGCCGCCCCCGAGCCCTCTAACTGCTATGCGTACATCATATCATGCCTACTTACGCCCCCGGCAAGAAAAATCTGCAGTTTATACTATACTGTGTAGCTGGAAACAGTAGTGCAGATCCTGATCAGACAACTCCCATCTAGGTAAAATAAATATAATCACTATGCACTCTGGGAACTTACAATCAACTTGAATAAGAAATATACATGCTTGTATGACTAGCAGTGAATACATTAGTGCTGTCATTGATACGCCAAAAAGCGTATCAAAGATATCGATATATCGAAGGGAATTTGGAGAAATTGTAATTCTTATTTAACTTACTGCCTAGTATGCACATTGTGGGTATACTATGCATAGTGTTCTTCTTTAATATATTTTCCACTAACATTCTTGTACTTAAAGCTTGCTATTTAACAGATATTTTCCAATAAAATGTTTAAAAATAGTTTTTAATTTGTTTATATCTTATCCAAAGATGAAAACGAAATGCTTATGTTTTAACCATTTATCTAAATAAACAGAAAGTGGTCATCACTAAACAAATATACTCTATTACTTTAAAGTGATTAACAGTCGGATTAACAAATGTACTGACATAAACAAACTACAGACAGTAATAAAAACATTTTCATAAACTTCAGAAGTGAAAAGTTCCCAGTCAGGTACATCAAGTCATAAACTTATATGATAGTGTTACGATGTAAAGGCATTCACATTGTCATGTGTATGTGATGCATAGTATAATACTGTTTAGTAACATTTTTCCATTATGTACAACAACAAACCTTAAGCACAATTCATAAACAATCTTCACCCAGTTATAAATTATAAGGCCTTGAGCTGACGGTAGTTGTGGTATCAGAACACCAGCATCTCTGCATTTTTTGTCGTGAGCGATGATCGCTTTTTTTTGGAAATGATGTTCTTGCTGTAGAGAACACACATTCTGAAGGCACAGTAGTTGCAGGTACTTGAAGATAGTAGGTTGGCCATTTTGGAAAGTCTAGGGAACTCCTTTTGATGCCCGCCCCACCACTCAATTGGATACAGAATCTTTAAATGTTAACAGAATAATAGAGTATTTTATTGATTTCTTTCACAAATTCATGATCTTGCAACTGTCTCCTAACTTTAATACAACATCGTCAAATTGTTAATATGTTAAGCACTTAGATGATTTTTTTTACGAATTGTTGAATTATTGTTGTCAATGGTATTACGTTTACAACAGTTACCACCCTTTTATACAACATTCTGTAGACTTCCGGTTGATGAAAAATGTTGATTTTAACGAATGTTTTAACTTTTTCTCTCTATTTTTTCCCCACCGATATATCGATATTACGAAATGCGTATCAATATATCGATATTTTAAAGTGTGTATCAATATATCAATATCGGCCTGAATCGATGATGGCCCTAGAATACATATACAACCTGTCATTGATACTAGCACCCACTGAAGTCATGTAACCAGAAATAACCTGAAACAAACAGCACAGAACAATGATGAAACCAAGAGCCAAATACTTGAACCTAAGAGGGGCCTGAAATTTTGTCTTGCCACAGTAGGTGTTTATTTGTACAAAAAACAGACATCAGCATCAATTTATCCTTTTTACCATGAACTTGTTACAAAAATGGTCAGTTAAAAAAAATATCCTGCTCCATTGTATTTGTTTTGTTTTAGAAATACATTGCAGTGACCAATTATGATCATTATAGCGACATCCAGCTCTTTTTATGGAGGAAGACCCCAAACAAATGTCTGGGTAGAACCACCGGCACACCGCAAGGCCAGCTGGAAGACATTCCCGCATTAAGTCTTTCGCCCCAAACAGGACTCTAACCCACGCAGTGAGAGCCAATTCGGTCAGAGGAGTTACAAGTCATTGACTCTACCACTACGCCACTCCATTGCATCTTGGCCAGGGTCACCAAAAAAGTGTGTTTGTAACAACTTTTAGTTTCGAAGT
Organism: Sinonovacula constricta; assembly: GCA_007844125.1. NCBI lineage: Eukaryota > Metazoa > Mollusca > Bivalvia > Cardiida > Solecurtidae > Sinonovacula > Sinonovacula constricta. Next base: position 2,278,679 of record CM017565.1, read on the forward strand.
TCAATCTTTTATCACTTGCCCAGCATCTGACAAAATGTTTGATGTGCTTTCAAAAATGGGACAGTAAATTATAATGTATGTTGGTAATATATTATTGACTTATAAAATATGTCCTTCAAAAAGCAATATTTGTAACTTGGGCACATAAGTACAACGCTTTAAAATCTTGGATGACAAAAACAACTCACCCCGGCAATTTTTCTATGAAACTACTAGTCACTTTTTCATAATAACAATTTTGCTGTCAAATAAGTCAAGTCACACATGTCAAATAATCCTTGGCAGACTCTTTATTTGCTCATCAACCTGTGACATTTCAATTGGAAGAGGGCACATTGTCTGCCTGTCCTGGATTACACCAATTCTCCTGTAACCTGCATGCCCAAGTAGTTTGGATTACCACCTACCTTAGTCTGCTGATAAGCCACACCTGTTTTAAGATTGTGATTGGAAACACTGGGCTAATAAACAGCCTGATGACAAGATAAACATACAGGTATTGTCTTCCACAACTGTACCATCTGTCTATAGTGAGAACATCTCCTGTTGATCTAACTTCAAGTAGGCCATTAGAACAGGCTCATATCCTTTAGAGTGAATATGATAGATATCACTGATACAATACATATAATCCATAGTTTGAGTGTTCATGTTCAGACATAAGTAAATGAAATATGAAGAATGCCATCTTGGATACTATCCATTTTTTTAATCCATACACACAACAATATTTAACGATATAATACTGAATGAATATGGTAAATATTCAAATGACCCCATGGGATAGTGGTAATTATTTGTTATCCCCCTTCCAATGTGGCATAGTAATTATAAGAAGTTAACTGTCCATGTGGCTTAGTGGTAATTATCATTCAACTGCCCATGTACGTTAGTGATAATTATCATTGTACTGTCCATGTAGCTTTGTGGTAATTATCTTTGTACTGCCCATGTAGCTTAGTGGTAATTATCATGGTACTGCCCATGTAGCTTAGTGGTAATTATCATTGTACTGTCCATGTAGCTTAGTGGTAATTATCATGGTACTGCCCATGTAGCTTAGTGGTTATTATCTTTGTACTGTCCATGTAGCTTAGTGGTAATTATCTTTGTACTGCTCATGTAGCTTAGTGGTAATTATCATTGTACTGCCCATGTAGCTTAGTGGTAATTATCTTTGTACTGTCCATGTAGCTTAGTGGTAATTATTTTTGTACTGCTCATGTAGCTTAGTGGCACTCATTATTCTACTGCATATGTAGCTTAGTGGTAATTATCATTGTACTGCCCCTGTAGCTTAGTGGTAATTATCATTGTACTGCCCATGTAACTTAGTGGTAATTATCATTTTACTGCCCATGTAGCTTAGTGGCACTCATTATTCTACTGCCCATGTAGCTTAGTGATAATTATCATTGTACTGTCCATGTAGCTTTGTGGTAATTATCTTTGTACTGCCCATGTAGCTTAGTGGTAATTATTATGGTACTGCCCATGTAGCTTAGTGGTAATTATCATTGTACTGTCCATGTAGCTTAATGGTAATTATCATTGTACTGCCCATGTAGCTTAGTGGTTATTATCTTTGTATTGTCCATGTAGCTTAGTGGTAATTATCTTTGTACTGCTCATGTAGCTTAGTGGTAATTATCATTGTACTGCCCATGTAGCTTAGTGGTAATTATCTTTGTACTGTCCATGTAGCTTAGTGGTAATTATCTTTGTACTGCTCATGTAGCTTAGTGGCACTCATTATTCTACTGCCCATGTAGCTTAGTGGTCATTATCATTGTACTGCCCCTGTAGCTTAGTGGTAATTATCATTGTACTGCCCATGTAGCTTAGTGGTAATTATCATTTTACTGCCCATGTAGCTTAGTGGCACTCATTATTCTACTGCCCATGTAGCTTAGTGCAAATTATCATTGTACTGTCCATGTAGCTTAATGGTAATTATCATTTTACTGCCCAAGTAAGCTTTGTGGAAATTATTATTTATGTGTTCATGTTGCATTGTGTTATTTATTATTCTACTGTCCATGCGGCAAAGTGGTAATTTACATTTATATTTTAAAGCCCCTGAGGTATAGTGGGAATTAGTATTTACTAGGGATGTTAACGAATATTGGAATATCAAGTCGCTATTCGAATAGAGATTTTGGGATTCAAATATTATCATTTTTATTTCACGTTTGTTAAATTTGAAGGAAAATTGAAAAGATATTTCTTTAGTTGATCGTATTGTCTCCCAACGACTTAAGACACTGGAAATATGTGATTGCGCTCGCTCTAAGATATAGGGGGTGGGTCATGTCTCCTAATAACAAGTTGCCATCTGGTTAACAGCATGAAATCACCTTACCACGCACAGTCCTTTCTCCACCCCTCTCCCACTTAGACCCAGTCACATCACCCACCATACAGCTGTGGAAACAGTAGCCAAAGTTCAATAAACATACATGTCAGTTAAATGTTGTGGTAATTAGCTACAGCAATTATGTAACAATGACTCTACCCAGCTTCGGTCAGGATAGTGCGTAATAGATACATTATATAAGGCTATACTTATTGATAACAGTCCACCAGAACTTCTTTTATTTTTGGAAAGCACAACTAGATCTCTGTCAAACAATCTTTAATTGCAATCATTTTCTGTTTTTGTCATTCTACTTCATACTTGTTATTTTATTCCTATACAATACCGCAACATCTGTTATTTTTTGTCCCCATGATTTTCTGTACTCTATTTTTGCTTCGTTCTCTCCGAATAACAAAAATGTAAATCTACAAACTCTTTAATTGTTCGTCATAGATTTACTTAACACACTTAAAACTCACAATTTACAATTTTTATCATTCTTTATAGATATATTGGTTGGTACTTCATCAGTATATCAACAGTCAGGTAATCTTGACACTAGCCAATCACAGTAATTGTCGTCATCAAATGGTTTTGTTTACCCTCTCCTTTCACCCATAGGCATATGGTGAGCAGGTTCGTAATTGTCACTTGTGTATTGGTAATGAAATGTCCCTAATTGACATGTTATGGCTTCGGATTAACGCCCTTAGCGATATCAGCCAATCACAAATAAACATCACTCCGACCCCAACCAATCAAGACCTTTAATTGGCTGTACACTTGAGTGATTTCTCTTCATAAAAGCTTCGTGGTTTTGCCTAATTGTCTTACAGTCGATCCAGTATCACCCGCATTTTGTCCTTTTAAAATTGCCTCCTTTAATCATTAATGTATTTAATAAGATTAGTTCACAAAACATAATTGACTGTTTGTTGTTATACATTGTTTGCGGTTAGTAGAGTAAAATATTAAAATTGTGAGCTTCTTGCATGTGCTGTAGAGTTTCATCGAATAAAATTATGATATGGTCTATTAAATCAATATGTTAACATTTAAAGGAGCTGAAGTAGTTCTTTTAATTCGTCATATGTTACTACAAATAAGTAATTAAGTACGCAAAATGTCTTTAAATTGTAAAGATTATTGCACGAAGTACAACACATAACAAAAAGACACCCAAGTTTAAGGTGACTAATTAATGACATATATATTATACGGGACTTTGCAGGTCATCTTAACATAGATTGGTTACTGTAGAGTTTTTGTAAGAGTTTCAATGTTAATAATAATAATAATAATAATAATAATAATTGTTAAGTAGCAATGACATTGTTTATGCATTTACTGGCATTCTTCATTGACAGTATTCTCTTGCAAGAACACGCCGTCTGGTCCTTCACTATAAAACAGGATAATGGCGGATTGATAATATTGCCGTTTGTATTTCAAAAAGAAGAAACTGTCTTTTTAAATTAAATGCTATGCTAAAATTATAAATCTTCCACCGCTTCTGCAATAAGTAAGGCTAGCAATGTAAATTATGGCCAGAAATAAACATTTTACTATGAATAATGGAAAATTAGCGTGTTATATGCCACTATGATATAAATTCGTTCCGAATATTCAAATATGATTCAATACACGTAACGAAAATTTCGAATATCATTTTGGGATTCGATTTACATCCCTAGTATTTACCATAAAGGGCTATAGATTTCTTCCTGAAACTATTGTATAACATGGATGTACACAATAACTACACACCACACTACAGACATCACTGATCTAGATTAATAGCGGCAGGATTATGCAAAAAGTGTAGAAAAAATTACATTAGCCAATAGGGAAGTAGAGTGACTGACAGGTCAAGTCAAATTATATACAGGGTTGACTTGCAGTAATGACACAATAACGCAAAACAAATGTCTGAACTGGGGATGTGCATATTCTATGTGCTATTGATTTTTACTCAAGATTTGAAGCTCAAAGTAGGGGTGCGCACAATCTACAGGCCTTTATGGTAACTAAGAAAATGGAAGTCAAAATTTTAAAAAGTGGTAAGCTCTTAACATAAATTGACCATGACTGGATAAAACGTAAAAAATAAGAATATTGAATAAATTCGAAAAGAACACTTGTTACAATTGTCTAGGAAACTGTTACTCATCAACAAGGAAATAATCTCTCATTGTCTGAAATAGTAACACAATGTCTACATGAAATACAGCAGTAGGCTAGTAGCACACTGTCTATAAAACATTTACTCTGTGATTGTCTATAAAACATTAACTCTGTGTTTCACCTATGTAAAAGTTATAGTTGTCTTTGAAATAGTTTCCCACTGTCAATGCAAAGTGAACTCATTGTCTATGAAAAAGTAAAGCCTTCTCTGCGCACCATCTATAAAACACCTCCTTGTCAGTCTAAAGTAAATCATCATCTATGAAATAATAACACCTTATCAATGCAAAAAGACACAGTGTCACACTGAAAAAGCAAATTCTTTTTAAGAAAAGTAACATCATCTTCATAAAAATAATTCTGGTTTATCAAAGTTTTGTTGGTAACAAATATTACCTAATGCATGTAATAAAATAATAATTGCATGATATATTTTGAATGGTGTCAATATAGTTGTTGCCATTTTCTCACATGATAAGAGTTACATAAGGACAATGTGGTGCTGACTTGTTTGAAATGTCTGACTCCTCAGCCATTCTCTGCCTAAGTTTGAGTTCCAGTGAAGGCACACACAGAACATGGGAAATTGTTCTAGATGACATTCAGGAAATTGATGGTTCCAGGCAAGCAGTTGTCTGGAGTGATCCTTCATTAGGTGCCATAGTAACCATTACTGAGTCAGTGCAATGTATTTCAAAAGCAAACATACTGACTTGATGGTCAAATATCAGGACAATACAACAAGTTGTAAATACTAGTGAAATTACATTGCTGTGTGTGACTGACTAAATTACTCACAGGACATTAAGTTAATAAACAAACAAATATACAAGCAAAGAACCACAAGCTTACAATATCAACATATTACGGGTTTTTAAAAAATGAAGACAAATAAGGTGGCTTCCTTCATTAAGAACTTAAGAATATACTTACAATGCATTATTATGCACCAAAGGACTTTGGGAGATAATACCTGTACGTGACATCAAAGCAAGGTCAACAGAGCTCAGGATATTTATAGAATGAAACAATAAAAACAAGAAAAGTAGCCAAGTCATGCTGGTATAGTAAGCAGTTTTAAAAACTCTACAACAAAATACTTGACACGGTTCCAAAATGCCTCTTACAAGTTTTATGACCTTTGAGATTTTTTAATCTAATTTTATTTAGCAGACCAATCAACCGTAGTCTCTTCTTTTGATTGTATGGCAGAAGAAACCCCTCAGTCAATTAGCCAATCAGATAGATCAAGATAACATTCCTCCACACAGGTGCAGTATGGGTACAAATAATGCTGATCATGAGGCAAACCAGTGTATTAGTTAAGTCCCATTTTTGTGGTATCATATTTATATTTTTTTTTTATATTTTTTTGATGCATGATGTAAAATCTCTGAACATGGCCTACAAGGACCATAGTTTATGAGACAACATAACAGTTATACCTAACTAAGCATGTCAGAAAGTGCTAAAGATAGTATTTAAGGTATTCTTCTATTTAAAAGCCCACAGTTTTTCCCCATCTTTATCTATAACTGCATGATATACTAAATGATTAATTTGATTTAAAAAACAAAACAACTCCATGTTATTTAATATTTATAAACATCTTTTTACAAAGTCTGAAAGAAGCAAGATTGGTTTCTGCCTTGTCTATGGACTTAAGGAGTTCCAACTTATGTCATTATCTATGGCTAAGTTATCATCCTGTGCCCTTTGTTTCAATCTGCGTATACTATTCCACTAATAATCATTTCATCATCTAGAGTGTTAAAGTGAAGCTAATATAGCCGTTAATGGAGGCATACCTTTACTCTGATAGCATGTCATGATCCCTGACATAATATTTACCTGGTATCATTGATACTGAGCATATAAGCTGACAACTTTTATAAACGTTACCTAAGCCAGGGGATATAGCATAACAGTTTTAAACTTCATGCTGCATTTTGTTATCAACCCAGACTAATTTTAAGTCATCTTCTTACATCTACATGCATATGTGCCTAGACAATATGCTATAGACTCAGTAGGTCCTAGTGGCTGAGTGGGCCCTGGTGGCTAAGTGGGGACTGGCAGCTGAGTAGGCCCTGGTGGCTAAGTAGGTCCTGGTGGCTGAGGGGGCCCTGGTGGCTGAGTAGGTCCTGGTGGCTGAGTAGGTCCTGGTGGCTGAGTAGGTCCTGGAGGCTGAGTGGGTCCTGGTGGCTGAGTAGGCCCTGGTGGCTGAGTAGGTCCTGGTGGCTGAGTATGCCCTTGAGGCTGAGTAGGCCCTGGTGGCTGAGTATACCCTGGTGGCTGAGTAGGCCCTGGTGGCTGAGTATGCCCTGGAGGCTGAGTATGTCCTGGAGGCTGAGTATGCCCTGGTGGTGAAGTAGGTCCTGGTGGCTGAGTATGCCCTGGTGGCTGAGCATGCCCTTGAGGCTGAGTAGGCCCTGGTGACTGAGTAGGCCATGGTGGCTGAGTAGGCCCTGGTGGCTGAGTATGCCCTGGTGGCTGAGTATGCCCTGGAGGCTGAGTATGTCCTGGAGGCTGAGTAGGCCCTGGTGGTGAAGTAGGTCCTAGTGGCTGAGTATGCCCTGGTGGCTGAGTATGTCCTAGAGGTTGAGTAGGCCCTGGTGGCTGAGTATGTCCTGGAGGCTGAGTAGGCCCTGGTGGCTGAGTAGGCCCTGGTGGCTGAGTAGGCCCTGGTGGTGAAGTAGGTCCTGGTTGCTGAGTAGGTCCTGGTGGCTGAGTAGGCCCTGGTGGCTGAGTAGCTCCTGGTGGCTAAGTATGTCCTGGGGCTGAGTATGTCCTGGTGGCTGAGTGGGTCCTAGTGGCTGAGTAGGTCCTAGTGGTGAAGTAGGCCCTGGTAGCTGAGTAGGCCCTGTTGGTGAAGTAGGTCCTGGTGGCTGAGTAGGCCCTGGTAGCTGAGTAGCTTCTGGTGGCTAAGTATGTCCTGGGGCTGAATATGTCCTGGTGGCTGAGTGGGTCCTAGTGGCTGAGTAGGTCCTAGTGGTGAAGTAGGCCCTGGTGGCTGAGTAGGCCCTGTTGGTGAAGTAGGTCCTGGTGGCTGAGTAGGCCCTGGTGGCTGAGTGGGCCCTGGTGGCTGAGTAGCTCCTGGTGGCTAAGTATGTCCTGGGGCTGAGTATGTCCTGGTGGCTGAGTGGGTCCTAGTGGCTGAGTAGGTCCTAGTGGTTGATTTGATCCTAGTGGCTGAGTGAGTCCTGGTGGCTGAGTAGGTCCTGGTGGCTGAGTAGCTCCTGGTGGCTGAGTAGGTCTTGGTGGCTAAGTAGCTCCTGGTGGCTGAGTGGGTCATGGAGGCTGAGTAGGTAATGGAGGCTAAGTAGGTTCTGGAGGCTGAGTAGGTTCTGGAGGCTGAGTGTGTCCTGGTGGCTGAGTAGGTCCTGGTGGCTAAATATATCCTGGTGGCTGAGTTGGTCCTACTGGCTGTTGTTATGTGGTAGCCTGTATACCCCCACTGTGTACCCAACATTGACTATGTACCTGGGACAGGTAGATATAATATCCTGACAGCACCTCAATGATGCCAAACTGTAATGCACAACACTGCTGCCCAGATACCAGACCCACTATTGTTGCTCGACTGCTCATTCTCCTGTAACCAGCTGATCCAAGTTCCTGCTGGGGTTATCTGGTACAACATGGGATACACAATTTGCATTTTTAATTAATTGTCCATTATTCATCAGAAAAGTGGCAATATTATTTGTTTTCAATGGCAAGGATAACAATTCAAGACTGTTCTTTGCTACATTATTTGAATATGGTATGGATCTGCAGTAAACCTTTTTTGTGTTGACAGGGTGAAAAAAACTTGAACTTAACTGTTGGATTTATTTTCCCACCAAAAGTATTTCAGTTAATTAGAGTGTCCACTTGCAGTAGATATATTATGCTGCCTTCACTATGTATAGCATGGGAGCTAACCACTACCATTTTTACTGACTTTGGTATGTTGGGGCCTGGTATTGGACCCGGGCCTCACATTCCTAGAGCAGACACTCATCCTATTGTGTTACCAGGCTGGGGTGACTTGAATTTTCTCTGTGACTGTTATAAATGATGAATATATTATACAAGTTTTGGCAGTTTAGTAAATGTAAGAATCTATGTGTGCAGAAGCAAAAAGGCAGAAATAAATTCAATAGCATTAATCCATTATTTAGGAAAGTCAACAGCACAGAGATTGGCAGTTGTGCATTTTTTCATTTGCAACAAGTAACAAATTCTGATGCTTTAGTGAGATGCACACAATTTTTTTATAATTCAGTTTTCAAAACCATAAAATGTCATTACTAGTAAATAATATAATTATATGCATTTGAAAGAATCATATAAAAAGAAAATGAAGATTAAAGGAATGTTATATTAATAAAAGACATCCATGGGATAGTACTAAAGTGGTCTCTTAATGCAATTTGCTAATGTTTTGTGTAGGAACCATGATTAAAATAAGCGAATTGTGATTTTTATTATTATTACATTTACTTTTGCTATCATGATGATATGTGTAGGTCCAGGTGATAATCATCATTCCAAGCTGGAGATTCCATAGTTGGAAGTTATTTTAAAAACAGCCCTTGCTAACAACTATAGGAAACCTCATTTGGTTACCTAATTAAGATAATCTGACATACAAGACTGTAAAGTGTAAACACCATTTGCAAACATTGATTTCTTTTCTGTTAGCATGAATCAGGCACATTTGTTTAATTTGATGTGAATTACAAACTTAAAATGAAGACATGATTTTATTGTTCAATGCACTTCCGTCCACCATTTTGGAATTCATTAACATAATTAAGCAATAATCTTTACTTTGTCAGCAATCACATAGTTTACTCATCATGTTGATTTTAGCCTGTAGAGTCCTTAATAAGATCCAATCTGGTTTTGTTAAAGGTGTGAACGAGGAAGTGGCACTATGTGAGAGTCAGCTAATTATGTGGATTAAGGGGTAGTATCTGTTCAGCAATGATCTTTAAGTGATCATCTGTTGTGATCCAATTAATGCCTGTTTGACACATTGTGATGTGGTCACTGGGTGCATATACCTGGTGGTTGTTAATTACGTGTCAATTAAAGAACGAATTTGCACGTGAGTAACTTTGAAGTGGTCTTATGCAGCAGGTGGTCGCTAGTTAGGGGCAGTCCCATGGCCAGGTTGGACTGTAAATCTGCTGTGTCTTATATACATCTCATATCTTATAATTGGGCTATTTGATATAAGACTATAATTGATACAACAAATCATCCTTTTTTAAAGTGGGTTTTATAGAGTAAAATCAAATGTGACATGTTGCTACATTCAGGAACTTAAACAAAAGCCAGGTGTTCATCTAGATTTAGAAATCAGTATCACATCACATACAACTGTCTTGTTGATCTGCCACTACACATCACCCCCATCCATTCAACTTGCACACTGTACAGGTTTATTATTTTTTATAGCAGACAACTGTCTTAATGTTTACTTTTTACTAGTATTGTTGCCTCAAAAATGGCTGTCATTGGATAATTGTATTGCTTTAATAATGTCTGTTCAAATCAATATTTGATATCAACATGAAAAACAACTTACTGCTTTTAATGACCAATAAGAATATTTGTCATCATTGACAAAACACTTGACACAACATAGCTTTATGGCCAGGAACTAAAGAACATCTTTGAGTAGCAAAATCAATATTGATGGAGTGTGCCCATGACACATTATCCAGGTCAAGGTGACCTGAAGGCGTGTCATCACCATGGAGAAGTATTTAAACATAACACCAATTGTTCTGTAAACAAACCCTCTTAATGAGCTAATGGCCAGCCTCAATCATATCTGCAATGGTCAATTGATAAGACCCTTTCCATGCACAGTTGCCTATAATCCTAAGTCCTTGGCTTGCTTGCTATTACAGCTTAATAAAATGGTAACTGAATATGACACTGAAGTCAATGCAGCCAACAGTGCAGATCCTGATCTAGTAAAGTTGCTCTGTATTTCCATTTGTCATGGACTGATTAAATGGTGCATGGCAGGTTCAGACAGAATAATCAAATATAAACCTCAATCCAGCAATTTATTGATGCCTTAAGAGGCCATTGAACACATTTTTCATATCATATTTTACTAAAATATCAGTTCTTTGTCTTGTATTTGTTCAATTAATGTTGTAATATTTCACATGGAAAAAAAATCCATGTAAATGTAGCTATTAATTAATGCAAGATTGTATTTTTTACAAGTTATTGTATGGTCTGGCAATCCTCTGAAATATATACTTTAATTGTTTTCATCAACAATGTTTATTATGATAGTAATTTGAATTATTGGTGTAAATACACAATTTACTGTGGAGAATGTAGTAGGGTAAAATACAGTTATAATCATAGATAATGTATCAGAGTAGAACACATATATAATCATCGATAATGTATCAGAGTAGAACACATATATAATCATAGATAATGTATCAGAGTAGAACACAGATATAATCATAGATAATGTATCAGAGTAGAATACAGATATAATCATAGATAATGTATCAGAGTAGAATACAGATATAATCATAGATAATGTATCAGAGTAGAATACAGATATAATAATACAGAATGTAGCAGGGTAGAATACAGATATGACAATACAGAATGTAGTAGGGTAGAATACAGATATAATCATAGATAATGTATCAGAGTAGAATACAGATATAATCATAGATAATGTATCAGAGTAGAATACAGATATAATAATACAGAATGTAGCAGGGTAGAATACAGATATGACAATACAGAATGTAGTAGGGTAAAATACAGATATAATCATAGATAATGTATCAGAGTAGAATACAGATATAATAATACAGAATGTAGCAGGGTAGAATACAGATATGACAATACAGAATGTAGTAGGGTAAAATACAGATATAATCATAGATAATGTATCAGAGTAGAATACAGATATAATAATACAGAATGTAGCAGGGTAGAATACAGATATGACAATACAGAATGTAGTAGGGTAAAATACAGATATAATCATAGATAATGTATTAGAGTAGAATACAGATATAATAATACAGAATGTAGCAGGGTAAAATACAGATATGACAATACAGAATGTAGTAGGGTAAAATACAGATATAATCATAGATAATGTATCAGAGTAGAATACAGATATAATCATAGATAATGTATCAGAGTAGAATACAGATATAATCATAGATAATGTATCAGAGTAGAATACAGATATAATCATAGATAATGTATCAGAGTAGAATACAGATATAATCATAGATAATGTATCAGAGTAGAATACAGATATAATCATAGATAATGTATCAGAGTAGAATACAGATATAATCATAGATAATGTATCAGAGTAGAATACAGATATAATCATAGATAATGTATCAGAGTAGAATACAGATATAATCATAGATAATGTATCAGAGTAGAATACAGATATAATCATAGATAATGTATCAGAGTAAAATACAGATATAATCATAGATAATGTATCAGAGTAGAACACAGATATAATCATAGATAATGTATCAGAGTAGAATACAGATATAATCATAGATAATGTATCAGAGTAGAATACAGATATAATCATAGATAATGTATCAGAGTAGAATACAGATATAATCATAGATAATGTATCAGAGTAGAATACAGATATAATCATAGATAATATATCAGAGTAAAATACAGATATAATCATAGATAATGTAGCAGAGTAGAATACAGATATAACAATACAGAATGTAGTAGGGTAAAATACAGATATAATCATAGATAATGTATCAGAGTAGAACACAGATATAATAATACAGAATGTAGCAGGGTAGAATACAGATATAATCATAGTTAATGTATCAGAGTAGAATACAGATATAACAATAAAGAATGTAGCAGGGTAAAATACAGATATAATCATAGATAATGTATCAGAGTAGAACACAGATATAATAATACAGAATGTAGCAGGGTAGAATACAGATATAACAATACAGAATGTAGTAGGGTAGAATAGATATGATATACAATGCAGCAGGGTAGAATAGATATAATGATGCAGAATGTAGCAGGGTAGAATACAGATACAATGATAGAGAATGTAGCAGGGTAGAATACAGATATAATGATGCAAAATGTAGCAGGATAGAATATAGATATAATGATGCAGAATGTAGCAGGGTAGAATACAGATATAATGAAAGAGAATGTAGCAGGATAGAATATAGATATAATGATGCAGAATGTAGCAGGGTAGAATACAGATATAATGATGCAAAATGTAGCAGGATAGAATATAGATATAATGATGCAGAATGTAGCAGGATAGAATATAGATACAATGATAGAGAATGTAGCAGGGTAGAATACAGATACAATGATAGAGAATGTAGCAGGGTAGAATACAGATACAATGATAGAGAATGTAGCAGGGTAGAATACAGATACAATGATAGAGAATGTAGCAGGGTAGAATACAGATACAATGATAGAGAATGTAGCAGGGTAGAATACAGATATAATGATAGAGAATGTAGCAGGGTAGAATACAGATATAATGATAGAGAATGTAGCAGGGTAGAATACAGATATAATGATGCAAAATGTAGCAGGGTAGAATACAGATACAATGATAGAGAATGTATCAGGGTAGAATACAGATATAATGATGCAGAATGTAGCAGGGTAGAATACAGATACAATGATAGAGAATGTAGCAGGGTAGAATACAGATACAATGATAGAGAATGTAGCAGGGTAGAATACAGATATAATGATAGAGAATGTAGCAGGGTAGAATACAGATATAATGATGCAAAATGTAGCAGGGTAGAATACAGATACAATGATAGAGAATGTAGCAGGGTAGAACACATAATGATAGAGAATGTAGCAGAGTAGAATATATAATGATAGAGAATGTAGCAGAGTAGAATATATAATGATAGAGAATGTAGCAGCGTAGAATATATAATGATAGAGAATGTAGCAGAGTAGAATATATAATGAAAGAAAATGTAGCAGGGTAGAACACATAATGATAGAGAATGTAGCAGGGTAGAACACATAATGATAGAGAATGTAGCAGAGTAGAATATATAATGATAGAGAATGTAGCAGGGTTGAATACATAATGAAAGAGAATGTAGCAGGGTAGAACACATAATGATAAAGAATGAAGCAGAGTAGAATATATAATGAAAGAAAATGTAGCAGGGTAGAACACATAATGATAGAGAATGAAGCAGGGTAGAACACATAATGATAGAGAATGAAGCAGAGTAGAATATATAATGAAAGAAAATGTAGCAGGGTAGAACACATAATGATAGAGAATGTAGCAGGGTAGAACACATAATGATAGAGAATGTAGCAGAGTAGAATATATAATGATAGAGAATGTAGCAGGGTTGAATACATAATGAAAGAGAATGTAGCAGGGTAGAACACATAATGATAAAGAATGAAGCAGAGTAGAATATATAATGATAGAGAATGTAGCAGGGTTGAATACATAATGAAAGAGAATGTAGCAGGGTAGAACACATAATGATAGAGAATGTAGCAGGGTAGAACACATAATGATAGAGAATGTAGCAGAGTAGAATATATAATGAAAGAGAATGTAGCAGAATAGAATATATGATAGAGAATGTAGCAGGGTAGAACACATAATGATAGAGAATGTAGCAGGGTAGAACACATAATGATAGAGAATGTAGCAGGGTAGAACACATAATGATAGAGAATGTAGCAGGGTAGAACACATAATGATAGAGAATGTAGCAGGGTAGAACACATAATGATAGAGAATGTAGCAGGGTAGAACACATAATGATAGAGAATGTAGCAGGGTAGAACACATAATGATAAAGAATGAAGCAGAGCAGAATATATAATGATAGAGAATGTAGCAGAGTAGAATATATAATGATAGAGAATGAAGCAGAGTAGAATATAAATTGATAGAGAATGTAGCAGGGTTGAATACATAATGAAAGAGAATGTAGCAGGGTAGAACACATAATGATAGAGAATGTAGCAGGGTAGAACACATAATGATAGAGAATGTAGCAGAGTAGAATATATAATGAAAGAGAATGTAGCAGAGTAGAATATATAATGAAAGAAAATGTAGCAGGGTAGAACACATAATGATAGAGAATGTAGCAGAGTAGAATATATAATGATAGAGAATGTAGCAGAGTAGAATATATAATGAAAGAAAATGTAGCAGGGTAGAACACATAATGATAGAGAATGTAGCAGAGTAGAATATATAATGATAGAGAATGTAGCAGGGTTGAATACATAATGAAAGAGAATGTAGCAGGGTAGAACACATTATGATAGAGAATGTAGCAGAGTATAATACAGGTATAATGACGGAGAATGTAGTGTGGTAGAACACAGATATAATGACTGTGTAGGTGGCAGTCTGTCAGTTAAACAGTGAAAGGTATGTGTATTGTAAGTCCATGGGTTCAAATCCGAGACTGGCTGCACATGTCTCTTCTAACACAACAGTCTTCAGGTAAAGTTTCCATCTAGACTACAACTAGATTCCCATTTTGTCTGACTGACTAATCTACAATGCTGTAGATCTAAAGATCTCTGTTTCTCATGTACAATCTCATGTTTTTTAACCCATTTTCTCTTAACATACTTGGGAGCAATTTCCTTCTTGCTTCGTTAGAACATTATATTTGTGTATCTCTTCTAAAACAATTAATTAAGTTTAACCACATTTATCGCAACCTTGCAATGTCTACCTTGTGAATTTATCTTGTGTTAATCACATTTTTGAAAGTTTTGCTATGGAGGATGTAACATTTAATTAATTAGATTTGGATTAATGCCACCAAGACTTCCCTCCTGGAACAGGAAGCTGAGACCTAGAGGAAGTTAGGCCCGAGCCCACTGGCAGACAAAAGTAAGGCCAGAGCACTGAGCACAGGTTGTAGCACGATAAACATATCACACTGTGCTTACCTAATGTGGGCCAATATAAACAATCAAACATAAACACATTCAGGGAGAGAAGATATTGGGAGATAGTGTTGCAATTTAGAGCTTATAAAACATATGGCTGGAAATCTTGGGGGAACGTGACACGAGGAACATACTTAGGTATGGAAGGAAATTGGCAAAGAATGATGAGGATAAAATTGATGATAAAGTGAGAGATTCTTTTGTCTGAAGGTGCCTGCCTACACCTTTGTGTTAAGAATAATATGAGATAAAATAGTTATACAAGAACTTTAATAAGTTTAAAATGGTGATTAAATAAACAAATGATGACACCATGAAGGCATTAAGTTAATGGTGATAAAAATAACAAAATAAATAAAAAATCACTTACATGCAATTATTAACATTAATGAAATATATAGCAATAAAAATACTACAATGCTTAAAATGGTATTAAAGATAAGAGGATGAAAATGGTGGTAAGGAAATCTTGGTGCCACAAGGACTTTTAAGGGTGATGTAAATAACCAACTATGCTAAAATGGTGATGTAAATAACCAACTTAGTTGAAATATTGATGTGAACAATTACCTTGGTTGAAATAGCAATTAAAATAAAAATCACGTTAAAATGGTAATATAAATAACCAAGTAGATTAAATAGGTTAGGCAAATAAACAAACTGATAAAAATAGTAACGTAAATAGCCAACTATGCTTAAATGGTAATATAAATAACCAACGAGGTGTAAAGGTAAATTAAATAACAAACTAGGATAAAATGCTAAGGTAAACAATAAAGATGGTAAATAACACTACTGCTCTGTTACAGTAACTTGAACAACCCTACTGCTCTGTTACAGTAACTTGAATGACCCTAATAACCCACTGCTCTGTTACAGTAACTTGAATAACCCTATTGCTCTGTTACAGTAACTTGAATAACCCTAATAACCCTACTGCTCTGTTACAGTAACTTGAATAACCCTAATAACCCTACTGCTCTGTTACAGTAACTTGAATAACCCTAATAACCCACTGCTCTGTTACAGTAAGTTGAATAACCCTACTGCTCTGTTACAGTAACTTGAATAACCCTAATAACCCTACTGCTCTGTTACAGTAACTTGAATAACCCTAATAAACCTACTGCTCTGTTACAGCAACTTGAATAACCCTACTGCTCTGTTACAGTAACTTTAATATACTAAATAAATATAACAAATGAACACAATTCTGCTAAAACAAGCATTTGATAGTATTGCAGGCAATACAGTAGTCCCCTACCGGTCCCTCAAAAAGTTCTTTAATTATCATACGCTCCTGTTTATTGCCATTTATAATTAATTTGAGGTTGAAGTCTGTATTTGTATAATTATGGCTTAAAAATAAAGTAATTAACAAGGAAATCTACAGTAGTAGCGTTCACATAATTTTTTTTCAATTCACCATAATTGTTAACTTATCATGACATTTATTTTTGGCCTTTATTTAAGGTATGAGCACCTTAATGCACTATCATTTAAGGTAAGTGCACCTGAATGCGCTATCCAAAACTTCACGATTTTGCTGCAAGGTCATGCTGTGACCTTGACCTTCAAGGTAGCGACCCAAATGTTGTGCGCGACACGTCATCTCAACATGGTGATCATTTCTGTGAAATAGTTGTAAAATCCGACTTCAAATAACAAAGTTATGGGGCGGACACGATTTTGCTGCAAGGTCATGCTGTGACCTTGACCTTCAAGGTAGCAACCTAAATCTTACTCGCAACACGTCATCTCAATATGGTGATAATTTCTGTGAAATAGTTTTAAAATCCGATTTTAAATAACAAAGTTATGGGCCGGACACGATTTTGCTTCAAGGTCATGCTGTGACCTTGACCTTCAAGGTATCGACCCAAATGTTGTTTGCAACAAGTCATCTCAATATGGTGATCATTTCTGTGAAATAGTTGTAAAATCTGACTTCAAATAACAAAGTTATGGGGCGGACACGATTTTGCTGCAAGGTCATGATGTGACCTAGACCTTCAAGGTAGCGACCAAAATCTTGCTCGCGACATGTCATCTCAATATGGTGATCATTTCTGTGAAATAGTTGTAAAATCTGACTTCAAATAACAAAGTTATGGGCCAGACACAATTTTGCTGCAAGATTATGCTGTGACATTGACATTCAAGGTATCGACCCAAATGTTGTTCGCGACAGGTCATCTCAATATGGTGATCATTTCTGTGAAATAGTTGTAAAATCTGACTTCAAATAACAAAGTTATGGGGCGGACACGATTTTGCTGCAAGGTCATGCTGTGACCTTGACCTTCAAGGTAGCAACCTAAATCTTGCTGGCGACATGTCATCTCAATATGGTGATCATTTCTGTGAAATAGTTTTAAAATCTGACTTCAAATAACAAAGTTATGGGCCGGACACGATTTTGCTTCAAGGTCATGCTGTGACCTTGACCTTCAAGGTAGTGACCCAAATTTTGCGCATGCGTATTGTACACATTGCTACCTATTAACATACTAAGTTTCATGCGCCTAGCTTTAATAGTTTTTAAGTTATCAAAGGATCCAGAGAACACCGGTAGGGGACTAATAAAGCCAGTCCTGATGTGTCAATGATAAGTGCAACCAGGCTTGGTACTTACAAGTCCTGTAAAGTTTTATCAAAATCTGACCACAAATCTCATTGTCTGACAGACCTACAGACCCACAACTGACAGACCTACAGACCCACATCTTGACAGACTCACAGACCAACAACTAAGAGACCTACAGACCCATAACTGACAGGCCAACAACTGACAGACCTACAACTGAAGACCTACATACCAACAACTGACATACCTACAGACCCACAAATGACAGACCTACAAACCCACAAATGACAGACCAAATGACAGACCTACAGATCAATAACTGTGACAGACCTACAGACCAACAACCTACAGACAGACCTACAGACCAACAACTAACTTGACTATGAAGTTGTCCCCAAATAGTTTGTATCTGGGGGTATAATAGCCAACTAGGTTAAAATGGTATTGAAAACACCAAAACTAAAAGAGGATAGTGAGGAAAATGGTCAAACAGGTATAAATGGTAGTAAAAATATAGGAATTGATAGAATTTATGTGAGTCAGAAATTCTGCCCATTGTGCTAATTATCAGTTGAATACAGACAGAAAATTTATAAGCGCCGCCTATATATGGAATGCTGAAAAATTTTGCACATGCACGGAAGTCCTCGGACATTCTCGTCCTAGCTAGAGTTTGATCAAGGGAAAATGGACAAAGCGTTCCGATTTCCGGAAGTTTCGCAATTTACATTCCCAATGTATGGGTCCTATTTCAGGTAAGTGACGTTCTTTTTATATTATTACTAGTAGCGAGTATGCAGTTTTATTATTATATGTTAGTTTGTTCTTTGTATTAATATGTTTATAAATTTTATGAAAACAATGGGTTATTGGTTTAAAAATTTACTATTTTCTCTATTTTTAAAAATAAATCAATAGCGTCTGAAGTGGCACGTTATATAAAATATCAATTTACTAATATGACAATCGTTGAATAGCGCAGCGGATATGGACTTGTTCTGATGTTAATGGTCTCCAGTAGATCGAATCCCGTCGCAGTTAAAAAAAAAAAACCTGTGAATTTTTTCTTCTTTGTTTTACAATAAATATAACAAACAAAACATTTAAACAGACAAAAATATTGATTAATAACAAATTTTAATTATTTTTATTATTGATAAGGATCATTCATTAGTTATTGGCGACGGGTCCTAATTCAGTAAATGGTGTTCTTTTTATATTTATATTTATTTGTTTTTATTCTTTGTTTGTAACTTCCACGCAAAGGAGGTATTTTTACTTTTTAAATTTCTAAACATTAATATACATCTGACGGTAATACTTATTCACGAAGACATGTTTGTCCCTTTTTTAGGATTGTACATATAAGTAGCCTTATATACCAGAATTAAATTATTCCAGTGACTTTAATGTTTACTTAATAATTTAAATTAATCATCTATAAATTTCTAGTTTCATTGTTGCATCGCCCTTTGATGCTTCGCATCACTGCTTTTCTTGTACTAATACAAAAATGGTCTATGGTAATGTTATATCAGTACAGGTATGGTCTGTGGTAATGTTATATAAGTACAGGTATGGTCTATGGTAATGTTATATTAGTACAGGTATGGTATAAGTTATGTTATATAAGTACAGGTATGGTCTATGGAATTGTTATATAAGTACAGGTATGGTCTATGGTATTGTTATATATCAGGTAATGTACAGGTATGGTCTATGGTAATGTTATATAAGTACAGGCATGGTCTATGGTATTGATATATAAGTACAGGTATGGTCTATTGTATTTTATATAAGTAAAGGTATGGTCTATGGTAATGTTATATAAGTACAGGTATGGTCTATGGTATTGTTATATAAGTACAGGTATGGTCTATAGTAATGGTTTATCCATTCATCATGAGATGTTTCCACACATAGGAAGACTTGTAAAAGGTGAAGAGGAAAGTTTTGTACCTGTACATTATTATCACAATTCAAGGTAAAACTAGTTTCTGAGAGAATTAGCATCACTGTAGTCATGAGATACAATTATCAAGTCTGCTAAATTAAAAATAATCTTAAGAAAATGTTATCCCAATAAATGTGAATATAAAAATCTGATAGCAATTCATCTTTGTGGAGGGCACAATATCAAATACAATTTTTTTTATCTGTTAGAACAAACAGCTTAAGAAGTCAAAGGGTAGATCCTTCAAGTTTTTCTACTTAACTATTCACCTATCTTATACACTCAGACATGTTTTTGGTTTGTTTTTCAAATAAAAAAAGGGTATACCGGTAGTACTTATATACTATGACTCTGGCCCAACCAATGCTTTGTTCCAAGTTGTATGTAGAAATGCTTGTCTGACTAAATTACTGTTGTTAAAATGTAAATGCTTTTAAATAAGCTTGTTTTTAATAGCCAACTCTGTCATAGCAGTAGAAGTAGCAATACTGACCATGTTTGTTTGACAGCTTTATGAAGGACTACCATTTTGATATCAAAGGTTGCTATGGAAGTAGGAGTGGCACAATGCTCAAGCCATGTCAGCTAAACTGCCTGAAAACAGTTATGAATAAAAAAGATGTCATGGCTGTACTACCCATGTTACTTGGAGCACTTTAACACACAGACTGTTTAATCTTGTGTTGACACACTGGACCTGTGAGGTACACTGGTGGTTCAGGTAAGATGATAACAAGGAAAGTTCTTGATGTGAAGCATCAAAGGTGGCACAAAACATGGAACAGGTAAACAGGTTAAAGCAATATGGGAGCAATTAACAAAGACATGTTTGAAAAGTTTTTCTTTGAAGGTTTTGAAAATCAAAATACTACAAAAATATCTCAAGAAAAAGTATATAAATTACATATAGGCTTATTCATGAAATGATAGAATGGTTTAAAACAAAATAAAAGCATAACCCCAAAACCATTTAATAGATTTTTGCCAAGAGGTTACATATGTAGACAAAATTTGCCAAAATTATTATAATTAACAATGAAACTATAGTGTACAAGCAGAAATTGCCTCACACAAATAATAAATGTTCAGATATTTTTTTCTGGAATAGTATTATGTAATTCTTAATATATCCTAAAGTTAACCTACTTTTCACATTTAAAGTGAAATTGATAGAGACAAACTAAGAGAAACAGCAAAGACAGAAAGATCTTGTATGTCCTTAATTCTGATGGAACTAAGGCTGTAACAAAGCTATATTTTAACCTAACTATGTGCAACTGCGGTTAATCGTTAAACACTGAGCTGACATTAAGAATACATAAGTTGCTGTCAAGTGAAAGGTAGTTTTTCATTAAAGAGAGGCAAGAAATACTACAAAAATAATTAATCTCATCATTCAAGATGGGTATTACTTTCTCGTAAATCTGGGTGTAAGGACATAATGATTAGTCTGAACATATTCTGGTTTTGTTAAATGTTTGTGTAATGAAAGTCTTGATAGAGAATAAATCTCATGTCAGGTCTAGGGTTTGAACCCACAACCCTCTGGTCCCGAGTCCACAAACTTAACCTCTTCACCAAAAAGACTTCAACTATGTTATAAATGCTTTCTTGGTGTGTTTCAGAGGTTTCTTTAATGATCATTCAAATCGTTAATAAGATCTTTTTTTAAACTTGTCATAACGGGTCTAAGGTTTGAATTCCGAACCATCTGATAACGGAACCTCTTGACTAAGAACACTTCCAGCATATTATAAATGCTTTCTTGGTATGTTGAATGTTTTTCTTATGCAAGTGAATTAAACATCCAAATCTTTAATAAGATCCTTCTGAAAACTTGTAGTGTCGGGGCTAGGGATTCAGAGTCCGAAAACATAATCAACTAACCCCAAACGCTTCAGAGATGCTATAAAATTATTCCTAAATGCTGGCAGCACTGAAAATGCTATTTTTTCAGATCTGCGTGATCCTTGCAGAATTTGTTAATGGATCTTTAAATGTAGCATAAACGTTGCTTCTGAAGTCAGATTTTACCATGCATACTCAATTGACTGTTCAGAACAAACTTTTTTCGGGCCTTGAACTGTTTTGTCTCAATTTGTTAACATGCACTCCGAACATCTGAGCACATACCAAAGGGCAATCCTATCTACTTTCGTAAGTTTGGGCATAAAGAGTTTCTATGAAAATTTAGGTAAAAGTTTAGAATTTTTAATATTAGAAAAAGAAATAAACCAAAGTCTCTTGTTTTTACTTTGTTTGCATAAAAGTTAGACATACAAAAAATTAATAAAATAATAAATAGATAAAAAATAGAATGCCATTTACCAAATAAGGAGCTGTATTTTATCAGCGATAGAGGGGGTGGTAAGCATAAAAATACACCAGAAGTAGTACCCTTGACAGTTTGTTGTTATTGTTGTTGATATTTTAAGGTAGATTCTTTTGTTTTGTGACTGTATTTGCTATATAAAGATCTTGTGCCAATAATTAAAATATACTCCTAGATTGTGCTAATTTTAAAAAGGCAATCGAAACACCTTGGATAATTCATGAATCATGATTGTCCCGAGGACGGAATTACTCGAGGAGTTCTGATTGATATGCTGACAGCACTGGGAATGCTATTTTTAGAGTTGTGCGGACATGACCTTTTAAAAATTGTTTCTGTATATTCTGAGTATTTTTAAATGTTGCATAAACAATGCACTAAAGTCAGATTTTATCGTACACATTCAATAAATTGTTCAGAACAAGTCATTTCTGACTGTTTTGTTGTTAATATTTGATATCACTTTGTAAGCATGCAGTCCACACACCAAGGACGTACATGTACCTAGAGGCGTTCCTAGCTTTTGAGGTAAGTATAAACATGTAAAAGCGAACAAAGAATCCACGTGCATTTACCTTCAAGGTTTAGAAATTGTAACAATAAAAAGAATTAAAACAGCATCTCTCTTTTTCTGATATGTCTGCATAAAACTACAGACATTCACAAAATAAACTTTAAATAATAATTATAAAAAGAATGCTGTTTACCGAATTTGGACCCGTATTTTATCAGGGTTATTGTAAAGGGGTGGTAAACATAATGTAAAGCGGAAGTAGTACTTCTGACATAAAGTTTTTTTTATATTATAAGATAGATTATTTTGTTTTGGACTTTATTTGCTATAATGAAGACAATCTCATGAATTGGGTTTCAAAACAAAGCAAAAACATTGTAGAGTGAGTAAAATTCAAAATAACTTTACTCCTATTCTCAATAATGGACTGATCCATGTAGACCGGAACTGATAATTTCACTGAAATTGGGAGGGTACACTATGCAAAAATTACTGTGTATGTTTTAAATGACTGATAAATGTCTTTGCAACACATAACTTTTCTTCGCAGAGACTCTTTTAATTGCTCTTTCTCAGGATATATAGTTTTGTGGTTCTCAAAGAAACATTTCACTGTTAAATTGCTTCCAAGGTTTTGACATTCACTATAGAGTAAAGAACAAATTTATTTAGTGTCGTGAAACAAATAAAAGTCCACAAAACAAACTTTACCCATGACATGTGCAAATTTCATTGAGCATTCCATGTATAGGCATTGCGCTCCAGTGCGTCGCCAATGATCATATTGATGCTACTCTCATAATGTTGATGATGACAGTGGTGGTGTACGTTGTAAGGATCATTATGTTTATAGTGATTTTGTTGATGGCAGCTTCTATTACATTTTAAATATTCATCTTATAATAAACAGTTGAACTGAACTGCAATAATTTTCTATCATGTATTTTTTCTAAATCATCAGAAACCTTTAGATTAACATATATATATATATACATCAAATTGCAATGTACCAAACCTTTAATGATACATTTTAAGAAATCTTCAAAACCTTTGTTGTGAAATGAAGACCAAGCATATTTAAAAACAACAACAACCAAACAATATCATTACAGCAACTTGCATAATTATAATTACATGGCTATTCAGAATATTTATCTAATTAATTAACTGGGTCAAAGATAATCAACCCCTCTGTCATTAAGTAACAATACCCTGAATTACATGCCAACAATGATACATCAATAGTAATAGACGGATGTGTCATTAACTCTATTGAGTGGGACTCTTATCAATAATAAGCACTAATATGGCATCTTTATGATACCATGGTACAACCTGATTAAAAAATAAAATATTGCTATCTCATAACTTGGTCCCATATGTGTAGAAGGCAATTTTGTCTGCAGTTTGTCATAATTACAGACGCAATTGCTTAAATTTATGTCTTGTTCTTCAATGGCATAATGTCCTTTCCAACAAAATATTTACAAATCACTGACAGGTTATTGGATTTATAAATGATTCAATATACACAAGATATTCTACACCCAATTATATTGATAATAAAAATTAAGTGTATAAAATGTAAAAAAGTAACATATTGGTTGAAAGAGAATATGCTTTCCTACTAATAAAGTATGTATTGTGCCATATGTATCAGTTTTTAGCTATCCCAATTCAGTAAAGTCATGTCTTTAAACATTACAACCATTCCAATTGCATCATTTTTAATTTGTAACAATTATAAATCTAAGTGATAGATTTGTAACATACTGAACAAACCCAGTTTGCTTCAGTATTAAGGGTTATTTTTGGAAGAGACCTGTTATCTTTTTCATTTAACTGAATGGAAGATTTGAAATAAAGGTACTGTACCTGAATCAGAAGAATGTTTCATCATTTTTAGCATGATTTATAATATTACCAGACACTTGGGTCAAAATAGTCACCTTTAACCAGTCACACATCCAGCGTTAGAAGTTGAAAATAATGAGAAGTAATCTGAGAAAGTTTTCAAGCATCTGATTGGTCAGATTGATTTCTTTTAATCTTACCATATCAGAAGTATAAAAAGTCATCAACACAACTGTTTTATTACCAAGAGCTGTGCTTGGCCAGTTTTGGATGAAGTATTAAACATCATCAATCCAATAGTTGAAAATAGTCTGACAATTAAGCTCCAAGTTTTGTAAAGGGTAGCTAAAAGTGTTGAAGTTTACGTGTAAGCCATTGTCCTATTGTATAATTGTTCAGAATCAAATATTCACTTAATATAACACAATAGATGCATATACACATAACTAGTGCAAAACTTTTTGAACCTCTAGTCTCTGGTTATATACTTAACATGCACACAGTTGTTGAACCTCTAGTCTCTTTGGTTACATACTTAACATGCAAACAGTTTTCGAGCTGCTAGTCTCTTTGATTACATACTTAGCATGCTCACAAATTTTGAGCCTCTAGTCTTTTTTAAGTACTTAACATACACATAGTCCTCTAGTCTCTTTGGTTATATAATTAACATACACAGTTTTTG
The DNA here is from genome assembly GCA_007844125.1 of Sinonovacula constricta. NCBI lineage: Eukaryota > Metazoa > Mollusca > Bivalvia > Cardiida > Solecurtidae > Sinonovacula > Sinonovacula constricta. The sequence goes on from CM017565.1 coordinate 2,304,149, forward strand.
AACCTCTAGTCTCTGGTTATATACTGAAATTTTGGAAGAGATATGGCTCAAACATCTCATTAGTCAGACCTGAGACAATAATAAAATGTTTTTCAATGCCTTATCAACTACTTCACCTGCATATAAATAGTAAACAGATCTACCACCACCTTTTAAATAACTGCAAATGAATAAAGATACAGCAACAACAACAAAAAAATACAGAGGTTGCGAAGTGAAACAAAGAGCAGTTGCAGTGTCACTGACTTCCCACCATCAGCGCCTGTGCAGACTTCCTCGTAGTTCTCATGCCTGGTCACATGACCCATACTGACCGTGCACGTCGCCTGCAGGTGTGGACCTTCCCAAGATGCTCTCTGCTGGCAACACCACAAATGCTTCACCTGACAAGCAGGATAACCTTGCCAGGGAACCAGAACCTATAGAATCTTAAGTCAGTCTGGTTCTCAGCAATATCATTAGACCATGCATCAAGAATTTGTAAAAACTCTTAATTTATCTTTAACCAGCAACATACTATATATGTATATAACCCATACTTAATGCTTATTTATTTGCAAACAACTTCATGCCTAAAAGGTAACAAGTCATTTTGCTACAAGAGACTTAGCAGCAAATAAAGCAACTGGAACTATGTGATTTTTGGATCTTACACTATTTACTTATTATTCAAGCACAGCAAGTTAAGAGATGAACTATTAATTGTCCATCTAAATGAGCTGGAAATGGATAAGAGTGGCTGTTGAAGTTAAAAATGATGTTTGTAGCCAAGACTTTCATTACTTTTGAAATGGTTGTTTTCAGGAGGCTTATACAAGTGTCATAAAGGAAGCATAGCTACACATAATGACAGGTTTTCACCTGTAAACTTGTTATACCAAACCATCTTATATAATACTTCTTTTAAAAAGCATATTTAATAAACATTTATTTATAATAGGTTGGTCAACCACCTAACAAACTGCCTTCATATAATTTAAGTTTGTATTTAAACATTTTGTAGTAAGTAAAAAACCAGTGGGCCACAATGTCTCTTCATCACTCACCTGAAGACAGTAGTAGGCTCATATCTGGTATCATGCAGTTATTTATTTTATAAATCTTTGGTGAAGATTGGGCCATAAGTGTGACCTCTGGGATGATCACAACATTTTCTAGGATTTGTCCTTGTGATCTAATTTTTGACCTCACATAAACAAGTTATAACTAATCCAAGAGTAAGTTCATGCAGGCAACATTCTGGCCAATTATGGTGAATTTTTCTCTCTAAGATTTTACCTAGTGACCTAGTTTTTGACCCCATGTGACCCAGTTAGGAACTCAGCTACTAGTTCATGCAAATATGTGGCCTCTAGCATATTCAAAAGTTTTTTCTAAGATTTTATCTAGTGACATTTTCATCCCACTTGACCCAGTTACAAACTCAATCAAGATTTCTTGCAGACAAACATTCTGGCCATGTTTAGTGAAGATTGGGCCATAAATATGGCCTCTAGCATGTTCACAAGGTTTTGATTTGAACTAGTGACCTAGTTTTTGACCCCATGTGACCCAGATACGAACTCATCTAAGATTTCAGATTTCATACAGGCAAACTTTTGGCCAAGTTTGGTGAAGATTGAGTCATAAATGTGGTTTTTGATCCCAAGTGAACCAGTTACAAACTCATCCAAAATTTCATGCAAGAAAAAAAAAATATGACCAAGTCTGGTAAAGTTCGAGCCACAAATATGGCCTCTAGTGTGTTCATAATGTGTTGTTGTTTTTTTAAATTTGTTTTGGTGACCTAGTTTTTGACCCCATGTGATCCAGTTATGATCTCATCCAAGATTTCTAACAAGACAAACATTCTGACCAAGTTTGGTGAAGAGTGCGTAGAAACTATAGCCTCTAGTGGGTTCACAAACAAACTGTTGAAGACACACAATGCCCGACACGTGACGGACAAAAGGGTATCAGAAAAGTTTACCTTGAGCACATTGTGCTCAGCTGAGCTTAAAACATAGTAAAACAATAGAAATATATCTACACTTATCTCTAATTTATCCCCAGCTTTGTGAGGTAATTGGAACATTTTAATTCTGTCAAAAGATTGATATTATTCACAATATATTGTACTATTGAGGGTATACCTAAAACTCAACTCCTGCTATCTGAAGCTTAGGAATATGCCGTCAGTAGTATATTATATATGAAAGCTAACATATTATGTAACTAGTTTGGAGTAGTATCCAGTCCAAACTGTATATCTTCTATAACAAAACATTTTGAATATTTGGATTTCTTATATGAAAGAAAGTTATTTTTATTGGATCATTAACAGACATTGTGACCTACAAAGTGTTATCAGCCTATCTATAATATATCTCTCAAATAATAAACATGCTGATATCTGAATCAACCAACGATATTGTTCCAATTTCTTGTGGTATCGCTCTGACAATAAAAAATGACTGGCACAATAAACACTGGGTGATAACTTCGGAAGTTTTTGACAAATTGAATGATGAGAGCTGGATAAAAACCCTGTGATACTGCAGGTGATATCCCTTATCACGCTTCTGTTCATTATAAGCAATACAACAAATTTCCTATCAACTACAAGCAAAGGTGAAGACGTATATTGCTGGGGACTTGGCAACAAATAGTGCAGACCCTGATCAGACAGCACTTGGTGGGAAATGGTTGATCTGGATGTACACTATTTTCCTTAGCCTGATCAATTTATACTAGTAGGTAACAAGATAACAGAGTTGTAACTGTAGAATGCCCTGCCAGAGTGAGGCCCAGTTATCAGAGGAATTCAACTGCAGCAGAAGATAATTGGGTGGAACCATTATTTATCAAACTATGAAGCTTGGCAGGAATTTAGATATCACACTTTGCACTTTATATATCAGGGAATGAGAAATTTTAAGTTTGTTTTTGAATGATGGCATACGTCTAATATTATTTGGTAAATATATGAATACTGAACATTTTTTTTTACCAATATTTGATGTATGTCGCACAAAAAAAACGCACCACCTTTAAGGCATTTTTTGTTAAAATTGAGATTTATATCAGATGTAGCTCAGTCTATTCTGAATATAGACATTTTTATTTTACATTTATTACATTATTATAAATGTAACAACAATATTTCAAGTAAGATATCTAACGTAAAATAATGACTTTGTAACATTGATTTTTGGCATTGCTACTCAGGACTTTGGATGTTTACAACAAGACCTGAAGACAGGGTTACAACATTGTTCCTATAAATATTGAGAGGGATATAAAACTGTTGGAACATTGGACTATTTAAATAAATATACATGACACTGAAAGAGCTTTTGACATGTGGATACAATACAGAAATCTGTATGTGTATTGAGTAAATAATCTAAATGTCCATACCAATGTAAGATGACAATAAACCTTACTTTCATTTTTGCTTCCCTTGTCTATCTGACCATTTTACCATGAAGCCCTGTTTAAAGTTTAGCTATTTTTACAGTTGGAAGTCCTAGCATTTATATGTTTTGAACAACACAAAAAGTAGATAAAGTAGATACTGTAGAAAAGATCAGAGTGTTGGAGCAGCCCATTGCAATAGAGAGTATTCAACTGCAAAACTAAGAAATAATCAAATGTTCTATTATGTTCTGGGGGAGGGGTTCTTATTTTTCCTGAAAATGAGTGACGTATTCTAAATGTTAATAATGACACGCAAAAACTTAGGATATTAGGATATAATTGCATTAAGGTGTAATAATATGTTATAACAGCAGGTAATGATGAAAATTGAATTAGGAATCTGGATAAGTTTTCTATCATTGAAAATGTTTCAACATATTTATATTATTTATTATTTAATGTTATCTTTCAATGAACTAAGAGGAAGTGAACATATGTTGAACAGAGTTTTATATGTCAACAACATATTTATTTTCTAGATTTACCTGTTTCACTTCAACAAATGATCTCCACATCATGAATTGATAGTGTGGCAAGAAAAAGGTATACTAGAACTTCGCGAGTTGGATGTGTCGCCTGACAAAAATTTTGTTAGTCGACATAAAAAATGTTAATTAGTTTTTTGTTGTACAGATATTAGCAATGTATTTGCACAAAATTCACATATAAAATAACCTTTTAATTGTCTTATTGCAAAAAACATGCACAACAAGTTATGCCCTTCGCAAGGAATGCACTCAAAATCAAAGGGCAATAATTTAAAAGAATGACAGGAAATGCTCTATAAAAATCACTCGAAGGGGAGTAAATAAAAAACGGAACAAGGTAGAGTTACGGTTCTTGTGCGCTGCTCTTCGAGTCATTGCCAGAAACATGCATACCAAGTTAAGAGTCATTTGGACCTATGGTGACAAAGTTAGGCTCCAGAAAAGGAAATCTGGGCGCCGCCGCCGGCGACAAAGTAATCCCTTTATGTCGTCTAGTTATGCGGCACAATAAATATTATTACCATTAATCACACCTCTTGTTTTTTAACCATGTAGGAAACTCTTTCCATCCAAATGAAATTATCTATCTATTGAAATGAAATAAACAACCCATTCATCCTATGGTTTACCCATTTATATCAATGTAATGTAGTAAGGTGTCAATGGTGAGAGCTCCCTGAGGACCTTTCAAGTTTGTTTTGTTTTGTTACATCACACTGACACAACTACTGTCATATTGGTAACGTATAGCTAACTTTTAGTGGAGGAAGAATCAAGGCTTATATCTGGGTAGAACCATGGGCACTGAAATTTAGCTGGAAAACCTCCCCACATGAAAATTTTCAACTGGGACTCGTGCCAAGTGGGTGAGAAGCTGAGTTCAACGACTTCAACTTCTTGGCCAATGGCGGTCCTTACTGAGGAGCTGTATTCAGTGAGTGCTGCATATTCTGTAGTTTAAAACTTGAAAATGTAATTGTATGCAATTGCATAATTGTAACAGCTAATGTGTTGCAAAAGTCAACACTGTTGTTGTTTTTTAATGCATTTTCCACTTCTTAATAGTTAAGGCTTGAAGCTTTTTACAAAGCAAAGTCCAAAAAAGAAAATAATCTTATTGTACTATCATGAATTCAATTTGTTAACTTTGAAACTAATTTCAAGTTAATAATTGCAAAATATGATTGTTTTCAATTAATTTTACAAAGCTAATTACTTAGTTGTTTTGATCAAAGCTAAATTTACTTTTGTTTATTAAATAAAAGGGAAAATGCCACAAAGGTCATCTTAGCCCCTTACAGAAAAAAGATGCTGAAATAAAAATCAAACAGCAAGTATTAAACTAAGATTTCTATTAATCTTTTTGAAACATTTCTTTGTGTGTGCACATTTTCAGGCCATACATGTTTATAGCAAGGGTAAAGAATAATTAATTAGGGAAAAGTTCCCAACTTCTATCACTACTTGCACTTTTTGTTAGATGTTTAAATTGCATCTGTAATTAGTAAGTTGTTGACATATTTAAGACATTCTTTACAATATATCAATTCTCTAGCTGCAAGGAAGCAAGGCTGTTGCCTCAAAGTCACGGAGACTTGAAAGGCATAATGCTACTCCTGAAGTCCCATTCAATCTAGCTATGATGTTATGTTCATTCTAGCAGATTTGTTCTTTTTGTTATTTGCACTGCACTTATTTTTTGGCCAAGAACTTCATGTATTTGTAAAAAAGTATTTCAACCATTCAATACATGCTGGTGTTATATTTACAGCCATTAACAGTTGTACTTTGTAAGACTTTTCTTCAACTGCTTGGTAAATATGGCACACAATGTTTCCCAACTTTATTAACTGTTCCTCTAAGAGAATGGAGAAATTGACACATTCCTTAGTTTTCCAGGCACATTCCTCATAAGTGCATTGAGTTCATATTGGAAGCACTATATAAACAATATTGAGAAGAGATTGGGCACAATTTGGCATGAAATTGTCTGGGCAGTTTTTCTGTACAAGACAATAAAGTTTTGAATTATTAACAGGAGCTTGCTGATCTGGATCTTTACTATATTCCTACATCTACATTCAAATGAGAATAGACACAATGCTAGAATTTCAGAAACAAATAGTGCAGGTCCTGATTAGTGAGACCTGGCCAATCTGGATCCACACAATGTGCCTAGGGTTGGACAATCCCAGCTAAGCAGAATACGAGTTAAATGTGTCAGTTAAGAAAAAATAAAAATTTGCCTTTAGTAACCAACTGAAATATTCTGGAAAGTTCAACTGCCCTAAACCATATCATACCTGATTCAGATCACATGTTCATATCTAACAAAAAAGCAAATTGAGCTATCAGAGCAATTTACTGGCCTATTTCTGGTCAAATGAGCATGAAGTCTGGCATCAGCCACTAATTAAATCAGCCTTAAGCATTACCTAACCCTCTCCCATACTTGACCTACTTGGTAGACCTGATGAACCTCAGCATTGTTGTGTCAAACACATTCGAATAAATCACTTTTAAAAGAAGTAATATCTGTTCTTTAGGTAAACTTCAGAAAAAAAAGTGTTGCTTCCTTTCATTATATGTGTTTGTGAATGCCTGTCATAAGACATTTGATCAGTTATCCAAAATTAAATGAACTTTCATAGAAGAATGAAATGTCTCCATGACAAATGCCTGCGTTTTATATTATACTTGCATATGATGTTGTACTAAAAGACAATAAAAGATATGGTCTTTGAAAAACATTACTGCAGAACAGTTAGGGTCATTTACACAACATCAAGTTATTTTTGGGATTGGGATTGGGATTAGCCGGCATTTTTGCCGATACTGCGCAGCGACATTTCTATCATTACAGCACAGGGGCACTTATGAGGTGCCCAGGGACTGAACCCGGCCGGTCCATTATACTGACACCGACGAGTCAGGCGTAATGCTGTCCTCGTAGCCCCGAGCGTTAGGAGGGAAGCCACTACTACCAACTTTAAAGTCTTTGGTATGACCCGGCCTGGGTTCGAACCCACGACCTCCCGATCCGCAAGCCGACGCTCTACCATCTGAGCTATTGCGGCCGGTCCGTTATTTTTGGTGGGGGAAGTCCCCAAACAAATATGTGAGAAGAATGACCAGTGACTAGCAGGGCTGTTGGAAGAAATTCCCACATTTTAATTTTCTTTGCCATGGCCAGACTGAATTTCAACCCAAGGCATGAGAGGGTGAGCAATTGGGAGTAACAAGTCTGCAACTTTAAGACCTGGCTATGCTTGACTCTTGAAGATTGTGTGTACAACATATATACATGGTTTTACATATCAAATCATAGCAATCCAAGCACAGCCTATAAAAAAAAGTTCTGTTAAAAAAGTCCACTCATTTTGGGAAAATCCATTGTTTAAAAAGTCTGCATGAACAGCTTTAAGGTGGCATCTACTTAGATAATGTCATATTAATTGTCAGTTATTTGTAAAATGTAGACAATGAAAGACTGGTTGGAGTCTATGTTATGTGGGGCCAATGTAAAACTGGTTGGAGTCTTAGTTAAGTCAAGCCAATGCAAGACTGGCTGGAGTCTTAGTTAAGAAGCTAATGCAAGACTGGTTGGAGTCTCAGTTATATGGAGCCAGTGTAAGACTCGTTTGAGTCTTAGTTAGGTGGAGCCAACGTAAGACTGATTAGTCTTAGTAAAGTGGAGCCAATATAAAACTGGTTGAAGTCTGAGTTAAGTGAAGACAATGCAAGACTGGTTGGATTGTTAGTAAAGTTGAGCCAATGCAAGACTGGTTGGAGTCTTAGTTATATGGAGCCACTGTAAGACCGGTTGAAGCCTTATTCAAGTGAAGCCAATGTAAGACTGGTTGGGGAATTAGTAAAATGGAGCCAATATAAAAATGATTGGAGTCTAAGTTAAGTTGAGCCAATGTAAGACTGGTTGGAGTCTTAGTAAAGTGGGGCTAATGTAAGACTGGTTGGAGTATTAGTAAAGTGGGGCCAACGTAAGACTGGTTGGAGTCTAAGTTAAGTGGGGCAAAGGTCAGACTGGTTGGAGTCTAAGTTAAGTTGAGCCAAAGTAAGACTGCTTTGAGTCATCAGTAAAATGGAGCCAATATAAGACTGGTTGGAGTCCTTAGTAAAGTGGAGCCAATATAAGACTGGTTGGAGTCCTTAGTAAAGTGGAACCTCTATAAGACTGCTTTGAGTCATCAGTAAAATGGAGCCAATGTAGGAATGGTTGGAGAAATCAGTAAAATGGAGCCAATGTAACACCGTTTGGAGTCCAAGAGAGATTTAAGTCGGTGAATTTAGAACTTATGAAAAGTTCCCTCTGTACAACAACAATTTCAAAATTGACAATATACATTTTTAGAAAGAGATACCTTTAATGTCTAATGATATTCATTCATTTTTCATATGTCAGTAAATCTGTTGGCAATTATTTGTCATAAGCCCTAAATCTGCATTACTCTTACTGCCCAGGCCTAGAATAATATTTTAGATCCAGATCAGATAGTTCCAAATAGGGAGCGACCAATCAGCATCTGCACTACTTGTATCCTAGCCTTTAATGATGCTCCAAGCTATATCTGAATATACTAATGAGCAAATGGCAAGGAATATGTGCCAGTCTTTGTTATTAAATGTGGCAGCATGAGAATTAATACTAGTATGAATTACTAATGGTACAACAAGACAAAAGTGTAACAAGACAGAAGCGTATCAAAACAAAAATGTGTCAAGATGGCTGCCAGTTGTTACTGCTGTAGGGTCCTGACAATAAGTGTGGAGGCAAGTGCCATCCATGTCAATAAATACAGACCCTCGAAACATCTATCATCGAATCAGTGAAGAATGTCAAAGACGTAATTAGCCACTCTAGAATGCAATTTGGTGTACTTTACATAACATATCAAACTGGTACAACTAGACTGAAGGTGCCTTGCTGGAACCTGTTGCAAGCTGGAAGTGATTGTACAACATTAGGCTGTGGGGGGGTCCACTAACGAACTCAATGGGGTGTGCATAGAGATAAGGATGACATCAATAAGAATTAATGAATCATGACAAGAATTATCTGCCCCTTAATGAGTGGCACACCCCACAAATAAGATGCCCCATATTTTGCTACCACAAACAAATCAGTGCTAGGAAAAGCATAAAAAGGACCCAACTATAACTAAATAAAGTAATACAGTATTCTTGGCCCTTTTTCTCTACAAACAGCATTCCAAATCTATTGCAGTTGGAGGTTTTCACTGAAGCAAACCCAAGTTATGGTTCAACATGCTGACAGGTGAGATATTTCAATGGCATTTTAATCTAACAATTAACAACAAAATAGTAGAAGTCTGATGATTGAAAAAATTCAGAAGCTTTTTGGAATGATTTTAGAACAGATTTCAGAGTGAGGAAACACATAGCTGATGCTGGCATGATAACACACTGGATTTGTACACTAGACAGATCAGAAATGCTAGTAAAATGTCCTACAGAAAGCCTTTGGAAACTGCAATAGGTGTGCAGGCAACTTCTCGGGTAATTAGAGGTCAACATTTATTATTAAAGTGCAACTTAATGTAGATGATGAGATAATCATTCAGCAGTGATCTAGAAGCTTGCTATGGGTAATCTTAGCCTGCTAAACACAAGTAACAAGGATTATGGGCAATCTTAGCCAGTAAACACAAAGTAACAAGGATTAAAGGTAATCTTAGCCTGCTAAACACAAAGTAACAAGGATTAAAGGTAATCTTAGCCTGCTAAACACAAAGTAACAAGGATTATTGGTAATCTTAACCTGCTAAACACAAAGTAACAAGGATTATTGAAAATCTTAGCCTGCTAAACACAAAGTAACAAGAATTGTTGGTAATCTTAGCCTGCTAAACACAAAGTAACAATGATTATGGGCAATCTTAGCCAGCTAAACACAAAGTAACAAGGAGTAAAGGTAATCTTAGCCTGCTAAACACAAAGCAGCAAGGATTATTGGTAATCTTAGTTACTAAACACAAAGTAACAAGGATTATTGGTAATTTTAGCCTGCTTAACAAAAAGTAACAAGGATTAAAGGTAATCTTAGCCAGCTTAACACAAAGTCACAAGGATTATAGGTAATCTTTGTCTGCTAAACACAAAGTAACAAGGATTATGGGTAATCTTAGCCAGCTAAACACAAAGTAATAAGGATTATAGGTAATCTTAGCCAGCTACACACAAAGTAATAAGGATTATAGGTAATCTTATCCAGCTACACACAAAGTAATAAGGATTATAGGTAATCTTAGCCAGCTAAACACAAAGTAATAAGGATTATAGGTAATCTTAGCCAGCTAAACACAAAGTGTCAAGGATTATAATCTTAGCCTGCTAAACACAAAGTAACAAGGATTATAGGTAATCATAGCCTGCTTAACACAAAATAACAAGGATTATGGGTAATCTGAACCTGCTAAACACAAAGTAACAAGGATTATGGGTAATCTTAGCCAGCTAAACACAAAGTCACAAGGATTATGGGCAATCTAAGCCTGCTAAACACAAAGTAACAAGGATAATGGGCAATCTTAGCCTGCTTAACACAAAGTCACAAGGATTATTGACAATCTTAGCCTGCTAAAAACAAAGTAACAAGGATTATAGGTAATCTTAGTCTGCTAAAAACAAAGTAACAAGGATTATAGGTAATCTTAGTCTGCTAAACACAAAGTAACATGGCTAATGAAAACTGCATAGATCCAGTTGAAAGTAATAAGATCCAGATCTGCCAAGTCCTGACCAGGAGCTGTATCAATATGTCTGTAAACCTATGCATGTAGTTGTAAGCAAATCACTAATAATTAAGTTAAGATTGATAGCAGATAAAGCATGTTCTTGTATGAAAAGTGGTTATGATGAAACAAAGCTCTGATAGGATTTTTTTTATGTCTGGGTGGACCCCCACCCACCCCCATGACAAAATACCCTCGACAATTTTTTCTAGGTGGACAAAACACACCTAGCTCATTTCTTAACACAAATATGTGCAAATATGGACAATGACTCAAATAATAAACATCAACGTTTTAAATATGCTCATAAAATGCTTGTAATTAAGTAAAGGAATACTGAAATTTTGATGGGTTGAACAATGGAAAACTTAGAGTATGCTTAATATGTTTTATTTTTAAACATTGAGTCTTTATAAAGTGTGAGACATCATCTGCAAATATTGGATTATGTGCATTATGCGTCATATCAAGTTGACAATGATCATTGAGTGGCTATCTAATGAATTGTGCGCATTACAAGTCATATCAAACTGACAATGATTATTGAGTGGCTATCTAATGAATTGTGCGCATTACAAGTCATATCAAACTGACAATGATCATTGAGTGGCTATCTAATGAATTGTGCGCATTACAAGTCATATCAAGTTGACAATGATCATTGAGTGGCTATCTAATGAATTGTGCGCATTACAAGTCATATCAAACTGACAATGATCATTGAGTGGCTATCTAATGAATTGTGCACATTACAAGTCATATCAAGTTGACAATGATCATTGAGTGGCTATCTAATGAATTGTGCGCATTACAAGTCATATCAAACTGACAATGATCATTGAGTGGCTATCTAATGAATTGTGCACATTACAAGTCATATCAAGTTGACAATGATCATTGAGTGGCTATCTAATGAATTGTGCGCATTACAAGTCATATCAAACTGACAATGATCATTGAGTGGCTATCTAATGAATTGTGCACATTACAAGTCATATCAAGTTGACAATGATCATTGAGTGGCTATCTAATGAATTGTGCACATTACAAGTCATATCAAGTTGACAATGATCATTGAGTGGCTATCTAATGAATTGTGCGCATTACAAGTCATATCAAGTTGACAATGATCATTGAGTGGCTATCTAATGAATTGTGCACATTACAAGTCATATCAAGTTGACAATGATCATTGAGTGGCTATCTAATGAATTGTGCACATTACAAGTCATATCAAACTGACAATGATCATTGAGTGGCTATCTAATGAATTGTGCGCATTACAAGTCATATCAAACTGACAATGATCATTGAGTGGCTATCTAATGAATTGTGCGCATTACAAGTCATATCAAACTGACAATGATCATTGAGTGGCTATCTAATGAATTGTGCGCATTACAAGTCATATCAAACTGACAATGATCATTGAGTGGCTATCTAATGAATTGTGCACATTACAAGTCATATCAAACTGACAATGATCATTGAGTGGTCATCTAATGAATTGTGCGCATTACAAGTCATATCAAACTGACAATGATCATTGAGTGGCTATCTAATGAATTGTGCGCATTACAAGTCATATCAAACTGACAATGATCATTGAGTGGCTATCTAATGAATTGTGCACATTACAAGTCATATCAAACTGACAATGATCATTGAGTGGCTATCTAATGAATTGTGCACATTACAAGTCATATCAAACTGACAATGATTATTGAGTGGCTATCTAATGAATTGTGCACATTACAAGTCATATCAAACTGACAATGATTATTGAGTGGCTATCTAATGAATTGTGCACATTACAAGTCATATCAAACTGACAATGATCATTGAGTGGCTATCTAATGAATTGTGCACATTACAAGTCATATCAAACTGACAATGATTATTGAGTGGCTATCTAATGAATTGTGCACATTACAAGTCATATCAAACTGACAATGATCATTGAGTGGCTATCTAATGAATTGTGCACATTACAAGTCATATCAAACTGACAATGATCATTAAGTGGCTATCTAATGAATTGTGCACATTACAAATCTATTTGGGTCCAACTAACGCATGTTTGACATGTTGTGATGTCACGGTCACTTGGTGCAGATTAAAAGTAGTTGTTTATAAGACATCTTTTGAAGAAGAAAGTTTCAATGCATCTAGAAGTGGTCATATACAGCAGGTTGTCACTTGCAACAGGCAGTCACATGGTTAGGTTTGACTGTTTTTAATTCAACTTGAATGTACATCACATTTAAACACATACTTTACTTGCCTTTACAAATGAACAGTTTTCATGAACACATACTGTACAAGCATGCATATATTTCATACACAAAAATTACAATTATACATAAAACACTTCACAAAAGCTCTACACATTTACTACAAATGCATTACACACATATGCACAAACACTACACAAAAGCACAACACAAATATACACAAACGATGCAACAAGGCTCACCTCATACAAATGTGTAAATATGCCTAAATATAAGTGTTTAAAATTTACATGACTCCATCATCTATCAATTTATCCATCCATCCACCTATCCATATTCAATTTGTATTATCCAGGCTTCTTATTATTCCTCTTGCAGGGAAAGGCCTGTCTGTTCAGTTGCATCAAATTCCCCTCATCCAGGCCTGGCAATCTTGTGGATCACACTACCCAGTCCTAAACACTCATGGTCCCTTTTTCCTAACTCATCCTGAGACAGCTTTTGGTCTGCCAGGAGCTTGATGTCCAGTGACCTTAAGTGTTTGGACCTGGGATATCCACCCTTCACTCAGCATGGCCGAGCTATTTCAGACTCCTTGTCCAGAGAATGTCATGTTCGATGATATTTTTGATGTTAAGCTCAGAAAGAAGAGACTGAAAGGGGGCATTTTCTCTCATGTACCTTAAAATATGATCAACTCATTAATTACTTTATAAATTACGATACAGTTTCTCTAGGTGAAGTCCAGTAATAAAACTAAATCATGACAGAAATTAATGTGTTGATATCATATGATGAATTGTTATATGCCATAGCCCCTGACATCTTACAAATCATTATTACATATTATTTAATGTACTTATAGATTTGCTACACATGTAGATACTTTAAAGAACCTGTCCAATACTAGGAGAAGAAAAGAAAATCCTCTCTAAATTATTCATTATTTAAGCCTTATTTCATTTGATTTTTTTTGGGGGGGGGGGGGGGGGGGGGGAATTTCCCCATTTTTGTTCTCACTTAAAGCACGGTAATCTGTCATTTTCTTCAATTTTAAAAACAATATTGAGTTCTAAAACTACTTGCTTACCAACCTTTTGTAGTCATATATAGCTTTTAAATAGGACCCATATGTTGGGAATGTGTAAATCGCGAAACTTCCGGAGTTCGGAACACCTTGTATGTTTTCCCTCGATCATTCTCTAGCTAGAATGAGAATGTCCGAGGACATCCGCTCGCATGTGCAACATTTTTAAGCATTTCATATATAGGTGCTGTGCTCCAGCGCGTCGCCAATAATGTATTATGATTGGGTACCAGTACCGAGCAGTCCTCTTGTTGTTTTTAACAATACTGAAATAATGTATTATGATTGGGTACCAGTAACATACAGACCTCTTGTTGTTCTTAACAATTCTAGAATAATGTATTATGATTGGGTACCGATATCATGCAGTCCTCTTGTTGTTTTTAACAATACTGAAATAATGTATTATGATTGGGTACCAGTAACATGCAGACCTCTTGTTGTTTTTAACAATACTGAAATAATGTATTATGAGTGGGTACCAGTAACATGCAGACCTCTTGTTATTCTTAACAATACTAGAATAATGTATTATGAGTGGGTACCAGTATCATGCAGTCCTCTTGCTGTTCTTAACAATACAAGAATAATGTATTATGATTGGGTACCTGAAATGTGCAGACCTCTTTTTGTTCTTAACAATACTAGAATAATATATTTTAACTGGGTACCAGTATCATGCAGTCCTCTTGTTGTTCTTAACAATACTAGAATAATGTATTTTAACTGGGTACCAGTATCATGCAGTCCTCTTGTTGTTCTTAACAATACTAGAATAATGTATTTTAACTGGGTACCAGTATCATGCAGTCCTCTTGTTGTTCTTAACAATACTAGAATAATGTATTTCAACTGGGTACCAGTATCATGCAGTCCTCTTGTTACAGATTTGTCTCCTACTGGTTATTATAGTAAGTATGTAGATGCTACAATAAATATACAAGGGTGGGATGGTTTCTATTGTGATGACATGTTTCTTGTAATGTGATACTCCTCACATGACATAAAAGTACCTTTTCTCCATGAATGTTATTAAACTGCAATTTTAAGCACACACACACAAAATCTGAGGCCCAAAGCTGGAAAGTGCCTTTAAAATATAAGACAATGTACTCTTCCCTCTCAAATATGGGGGAGGCATTTAAAATTCAATTAACCATTGATGTCAACAAAGCACTTAACACAGAATAGGGACATTTTATTAGGGTATAATTATGCATAAAAATGTCGACAGAAATCAATCTTAGTCTATATTGCGTATGATTAGAAAGGACAACTGAAAACACAAACCTTGGTTTGAATGTCAATTTTTAATCATTATAAATTGTATACAACTACATGTTTATAGATACAAGTAGGAAGTAAGGACCAGGAAACTACTTCTATCATCGCTAATGAAACAAAGTTCCCTGTTAAAACATTCCGAACATTTAGATCTGTCAATATCATACTTCAAACAGGCTGTCACCACATGTACCAAATGCATCAGCTGTTTAACCATTATGATGTATCGTTACCATTTTAGAACAGCCAAGCATATAATTTGCAACACCATGTCCAATAATTAATGACAACAGTTATAACAATGCTGTTCACTGCAGGAAATTGGTGTGATGATGAAACACTTTTGAACAGGAAACATTTTAAAACAACATCTCTCAGCACAAACTGTATGCAATCCATATACATGACACCTTCTATGCCAAAACATTAAAGAGAAACCCTCAATGAATATGTTCCTTGACTGATGTTGTTATAATACTAAGTTACAGTTGTTGATATCTGAGTAATATGGAATGGACAAAATCTCTACTAGAAGAAAAACAACAATACCAACAACAACAACAACAACAACAACAACAACAACTTCAAAAGTAGCATAGGTGGACCAAATCCAACTATTAATTTTTCATAATTTGCAACATTTATTATTTGGTTAGTACAGTTTAGTCTCATAAATTTAATCATATATAATAACATTGATTTTTTTCTTATGAAAATCCACCTTTGAGAGATATTTTAGTTTGTTAGTTTGTTAGGGGTTTTGTCTGGTTTGAAAAATAAGAGATTTTGTTCACCCATTCTATAATAAATGGATAGAGTATTGTTCTACATTCATGTAGAACTAGTACAGCAAGGTTGGTTTCTCTGTACATGAAATGTCTCTTCATCTAAGTCTCAGACCTACACCATGATAGGGGGCTAGGAATAACAAGACATCAACTCAATTTAATGGAAATAAATTAAATGACCACCTAATGGTGAGTTTCCATTTGTGCATCAGCAGACAAAAACAAATGTGCAGAAGATAGACAATAGCATATATAAGTTGCTGCACAATGGCAGGGGTATAGAGTCTAGAAGTGAAGGGATTTTTTTTTGCAATATGAAGCAAATTTTGCTAATGCCTAAGGGGTACAGCATGCAAACAGAACACAATTAATATCACTTTAGAAGCCATGAAATATCACTCTTAATAATGTTGATGAAAGACTTATAGGTTAGAAAGTGAGAATTAGCAGATAGACTTGTATGGCTGATTGCTTCTGCAAATTAAGTGTCTGAGTTATCATATTGTAGTAGATTTCTCTATTTTTTTATTCGAATAAAATCAAATATTATGATTTATCCTTATCCTCTGACTGCTCTGATTCAAGTCTTATTCTGGGCAAGGGACTTACTGTGGGAGAGTCTACCCAGACATTTGTTCTGAGGTCTTCCTCTACCAAATAACTACATGTCGCTATAATGATCATAACTAGTCGTTGCAATGTATTTCAAAAACAAAACAAAACAAGCATCAAAATTAAAACCCTCCTACAGCACTGTTAACAGGTGAGGATAAAACCTGCTCTACACATTTTGTTCAAAGTTGCCAAAATCAGAACATTATACATGCTGTACAGAGCTAAAGTGGTATCAACTCTCTAATGCCTAATAACCATACAGATACCTCTGAGTAGTTGTGCATGACATAACTAATATATAATAATAAATACAAGAGTGCAATGAAAAAATTCTAATGTATTTTATAAAAAGCACTGTGCCATTCTTCAGCATAGACACCAATAAACAATACAATTCTTACTTTTTTTATCACAACTTATGCATTTGTAATAAGATGTAAAGTTAAAGACTAAAGTGAAAATAGTCTGAATCCTGAGCATCCAGCTCTCTGCAAAACTGGATCTATACCCTTTGCCTACCATTGATCAATTGATCTTCCAGCTCTCTGCAGATCTGGATCTATACCCTTTGCCTACCATTGATCAATTGATCATCCAGCTCTCTGCAGATCTGGATCTATACCCTTTGCCTACCATTGATCAATTGATCTTCCAGCTCTCTGCAGATCTGGATCTATACACTTTGCCTACCATTGATCAATTGACCTTCCAGCTCTCTGCAGATCTGGATCTTTACACTTTGCCTACCATTGATCAGTCAGCTCTCTGCAGATCTGGATCTATACACTTTGCCTACCATTGATCAAATGATCAGCCAGCTCTCTGCAGATCTGGATTTATACACTTTGCCTACCATTGATCAATTGATCAGCCAGCTCTCTGCAAATCTGGATCTATACACTTTGCCTACCATTGATCAATTGATCTTCCAGCTCTCTGCAGATCTGGATCTTTACACTTTGCCTACCATTGATCAGTCAGCTCTCTGCAGATCTGGATCTATACACTTTGCCTACCATTGATCAAATGATCAGCCAGCTCTCTGCAGATCTGGATTTATACACTTTGCCTACCATTGATCAATTGATCAGCCAGCTCTCTGCAGATCTGGATCTATACACTTTGCCTACCATTGATCAATTGATCAGCCAGCTCTCTGCAGATCTGGATCTATACACTTTGCCTACCATTGATCAGTCAGCTCTCTGCAGATCTGGATCTATACACTTTGCCTACCACTGATCAATTTTACAGCCAGCTCTCTGCAGATCTGGATCTATACCCTATGCCTACCATTGATCAGCCAGCTCTCTGCAGATCTGGATCTATACACTTTGCCTACCATTGATCAATTTTACAGCCAGCTCTCTGCAGATCTGGATCTATACTCTTTGCCTACCATTGATCAATTGTACAGCCAGCTCTCTGCAGATCTGGATCTATACACTTTGCCTACCATTGATCAATTGATCAGCCAGCTCTCTGCAGATCTGGATCTATACCCTTTGCCTACCATTGATCAATTGATCATCCAGCTCTCTGCAGATCTGGATCTATACCCTTTGCCTACCATTGATCAATTGATCTTCCAGCTCTCTGCAGATCTGGATCTATACACTTTGCCTACCATTGATCAATTGATCTTCCAGCTCTCTGCAGATCTGGATCTTTACACTTTGCCTACCATTGATCAGTCAGCTCTCTGCAGATCTGGATCTATACACTTTGCCTACCATTGATCAAATGATCAGCCAGCTCTCTGCAAATCTGGATCTATACACTTTGCCTACTATTGATCAATTGATCAGCCAGCTCTCTGCAAATCTGGATCTATACACTTTGCCTACCATTGATCAATTGATCTTCCAGCTCTCTGCAGATCTGGATCTTTACACTTTGCCTACCATTGATCAGTCAGCTCTCTGCAGATCTGGATCTATACACTTTGCCTACCATTGATCAAATGATCAGCCAGCTCTCTGCAGATCTGGATTTATACACTTTGCCTACCATTGATCAATTGATCAGCCAGCTCTCTGCAGATCTGGATCTATACACTTTGCCTACCATTGATCAATTGATCAGCCAGCTCTCTGCAGATCTGGATCTATACACTTTGCCTACCATTGATCAGTCAGCTCTCTGCAGATCTGGATCTATACACTTTGCCTACCATTGATCAATTTTACAGCCAGCTCTCTGCAGATCTGGATCTATACCCTATGCCTACCATTGATCAGCCAGCTCTCTGCAGATCTGGATCTATACACTTTGCCTACCATTGATCAATTTTACAGCCAGCTCTCTGCAGATCTGGATCTATACTCTTTGCCTACCATTGATCAATTGTACAGCCAGCTCTCTGCAGATCTGGATCTATACACTTTGCCTACCATTGATCAATTGATCAGCCAGCTCTCTGCAGATCTGGATCTATACACTTTGCCTACCATTGATCAATTGATCTTCCAGCTCTCTGCAGATCTGGATCTATACCCTTTGCCTACCATTGATCAATTGATCATCCAGCTCTCTGCAAATCTGGATCTATACACTTTGCCTACCATTGATCAATTGATCAGCCAGCTCTCTGCAGATCTGGATCTATACCCTTTGCCTACCATTGATCAATTGATCAGCCAGCTCTCTGCAGATCTGGGTCTTTACACTTTGCCTACCATTGATCAGTCAGCTCTCTGCAGATCTGGATCTATACACTTTGCCTACCATTGATCAAATGATCAGCCAGCTCTCTGCAGATCTGGATTTATACACTTTGTCTACCATTGATCAATTGATCAGCCAGCTCTCTGCAGATCTGGATCTATACACTTTGCCTACCATTGATCAATTGATCAGCCAGCTCTCTGCAGATCTGGATCTATACACTTTGCCTACCATTGATCAGTCAGCTCTCTGCAGATCTGGATCTATACACTTTGCCTACCATTGATCAATTTTACAGCCAGCTCTCTGCAGATCTGGATCTATACCCTATGCCTACCATTGATCAGCCAGCTCTCTGCAGATCTGGATCTATACACTTTGCCTACCATTGATCAATTTTACAGCCAGCTCTCTGCAGATCTGGATCTATACTCTTTGCCTACCATTGATCAATTGTACAGCCAGCTCTCTGCAAATCTGGATCTATACCCTTTGCCTACCATTGATCAATTGATCAGCCAGCTCTCTGCAGATCTGGATCTTTACACTTTGCCTACCATTGATCAATTGATCAGCCAGCTCTCTGCAGATCTGGATCTATACACTTTGTCTACCATTGATCAATTGATCAGCCAGCTCTCTGCAGATCTGGATCTATACCCTATGCCTACCATTGATCAATTGTACAGCCAGCTCTCTGCAGATCTGGATCTATACACTTTGCCTACCATTGATCAATTGATCAGCCAGCTCTCTGCAGATCTGGATCTATACACTTTGCCATCCATTGATCAATTGTACAGCCAGCTCTCTGCAGATCTGGATCTATACACTTTGCCTACCATTGACCAATTGTACAGCCAGCTCTCTGCAGATCTGGATCTATACACTTTGCCTACCATTGATTAATTGTATAGCCAGCTCTCTGCAGATCTGGATCTATACACTTTGCCTACCATTGATCAATTGATCAGCCAGCTCTCTGCAGATCTGGATCTATACACTTTGCCTACCATTGATCAATTGATCAGCCAGCTCTCTGCAGATCTGGATCTATACACTTTGCCTACCATTGATCAATTGATCAGCCAGCTCTCTGCAGATCTGGATCTATACACTTTGCCTACCATTGACCAATTGTACAGCCAGCTCTCTTCAGATCTGGATCTATACAATTTGCCTACCATTGATCAATTCGAGCTAAGAGGGCTAAGAGTTGAAACAAATGGTCTAGTATTTTCTCATCAATTGCCTTTGATGTGCCACTGACCATCAATTCTAATAGGGAATCAAATTTATTTATTGACACTGCCTATAAAAAGCAATAAAACATTAGAGCATGCAGAATTAATGATTATTGGTTGAAAAAGTCATCAATGCAGTAAATAGGACTTGATCAATGGGGTCTAAATATGTCATTTGTCTATTCAAACATTGACAGCAATTTAATTTCAGAGGCGTTTGGCTCTGTTAACTGCTTATACTGAACTGAATAAGGCAAAAAGAGCAGATCCACAATCTGTGAGGAGATGTTTGATCATGATCTGCACTATTTGCTGCCGAGTCTCAAGCAAGATATATTTTTACTGTTTATTGCATATAGCTTTTGAAAATAATTAAGATCTGTGCTGCATATGAATAAATATTGCATGATATGTGATGAATAAGACGAATAAGTGAGGGAGACAAAATCAATGCTGCTACAGACTAACATGGAACTGGCATAAAAGTTGGACTCCACATTCAATGACATGTGATCAATCAACATAAATTCTTAATCTGCAAACAACATAATGAACAGATATAAGCCAAAAGTGTAGATGCAGATCTGCCAGCTTCTTTGTTTTTGTAGTTGTTTTGTTTGTTTGTTTACATTGCACCAACACAATTATGGTCATATTGTCAACATCCAGCTTATTTTTGGTGGAGGATGACCCAAGACTTATGTCCAGGTAGAACCACCAGCGCACTGCAGGTTTGCTGGAAAACCTCCCCACATGAAAGTCCTCGCCATGACAAAGACTTAAATCCATGCTGTAAAGGGCTGAGGAGTCTGCGACTCTAACCGCTAGGCCACTGGTGCCCCATCCCCTCTGCCACTTCATTGGAAAGTCAGATCATGATGTGCCGATTACCTTTACATTTGTACCAATATTTTAAGTTACTCCCAACAAAGTTCTGCCTACTTAATACAAGCTTAAATACCAGTAAATGGGATGCATGGTTCATGAAATATGCCAGGACAAAGATCTGTAATGCAACTGATTTTTCAAACAGTGTCCCAAATAATACAATCAGTAATTGTCAACTACATAACAACAGTTACGTTTACACTGAACATGTATTGTGCAATGGTTAAAACCATTTTTTCCTCCTGTGAAACAATGTAATTAGTACAATTAAATTTTTAAAGAGAAGTATCTGGCATGCAAGACTGACCAAAATACTAGCCATTAGTCCTTAGGCCTGAATTTAATCCAAATAAACTGATAACTGCAAGCTGAAACCTGTCAAAATCATAACATATGTTATGTTGAAATCCGTACATAAACATTGTTCCAGTCAGCATGTATAATACACTTTCATAAACTATGCATGTATAAAGATGGTAGTGCAGATGGTACAAAATTGGACTGACAAAAGGTCCCTTGTTCAAATCATACAAAACTTTTGTCTTTTTCATCCATTTTCCATGGCAAACATATTTAAAACCCATATTTTTATCAACAAATAAGTTTTATAGTACTGCTTGTTAGTTGCGTTTATCCTCCAACCAACATTATTTCAGTTAACTGGAGACGGTGTCCACTTGAAGAAGATGTAGTGCTGCTTTCATTGTTTACAGCATGCCACCTGACATGATACCACACGTAGTCACCCTATCCTTGTATATTGATTTGAAGTCGACAGTGGACAATGGTGAGATTTTAGTTCTAGACTGTCAGATCAAAGGGACTGGTTCATTAGTAAGAGCTCAGAGGTATTGAAAATGTGAAAATTAATCTGTGACATAAATACATATACTCCTCATCATTATGTACACTTTTGACAGATCTATCCCAACCTGTCAGTTTGGTTAGGGGTCTGGCTTAATGTGATATATTTATGGCATATGCCTATTTATGATGTGTTTGCTGTTTTGTTGAGTGCTGGCTCATTAACAAACTCAACAGTGTATGAAGGGTATTGTTCAGAGTAGTGGTTGTGAGTAATATTATATATAATGTTGACTATTTATCCATACACAACTTGTACTTTGTCTAGATGTGATTCATTATTGTAAATATACTTATAGTCCTAAGAAGAAATGGGATATTTCAGCTTCCTGTAAGATCTATATTCATCAATAAATATTACTCAATAAATTATGGATAAATATCAAATGTAACCTGGGCTTGTTTGTGTACATATATCCATCTGAAAGCCATTTTATCTTTTTTGCATAGAACATCCTATGCTAATCAATCTAGATTTGTTATAAAGTAAGAAACAATAAATGATATAGAAAGCAATGAAATTTGAATAAGAAGGAAATATGATGTAATTACAAACAATAAATGATATAGAATGCAATGAAGTTTGAATAAGAAGGAAGTATGATGTAATTAAAGATACCATTATTTTGTACAACATATATGTAGCTGGGTGATAGGGAGAGAACGTGTAAGCAGTCCAGTTAGCTCAGTCGAGAGAACATTTGCTCTGTCAGCGAAAGGTCCTGGGTTCGACTCAGGGGCTGGCTGCACATTTTTAAACCTATGTTACAACAGCACCCAATGTAAATGACCCGTGGTCATTACAGTACAGGTGCTTGAGATGTGCTTATGAGTTGTATGTTGGAGCTTATAATCGGTGGAAATTTGAGAATGAATTTCAAGACGCCCGGGATGTATGTAGCTGGGTGATATGGAGAGAATGTGTAAGCAGTCTTGTTATCTCTGTCAAATCATGCATTTCATGAATATCTGCATTACACAATATAATAACTTGAACATATAGTTAAAACAGATTACAATATTAATGAAGCATGCCGGGACAGTTAATGCGTCCAGTCTCCTTCGACATGCTTATTTGTTTCTGTACATGCAATACTTTTTACCAGGCATTTACTGACTGTGAAATTCAGCTTCCTCTTAACTCTGGACAGAAAGACTACCCCAAAAACAATGCCATAAGCATACTCATTAAGAGTGATATATACACATTGTTACCAAAAAGTGCATAAGTTAGTTACACTGAATGCATGGAAGACAGACCTTAGAAAGAAAAACAGATCATCAGTATTGAATTAACCTAACTACAATAATGTTATGTTGTTAAACTTCAATATGTTGTAAATAGTGTTAAATTTTGTTCTTTGTTCTCCTTATACCAGGACTTTTGATTTTTAAAGGGGTTTTAATATTGAGCCATCTCTAAGAAGGACAAAATGTTTACAAAATACTTTGTCTCTTTGAACGTATTTAGTATTTGAGACACTTCTGTATAAATTGCCTAAAAACACGCTGATGCTTTTTTTATATTAAGTTCATAAGACAATACAGAGTGATCCTAGTAGTACAATACCGGTATATTTGAGTTTCCTCCTATAATGTCTGTAGAGTTACTTACTATACCTTTGTCATTATTTAACAATAAAACATAGTAATACTTGATACAAAATTTGTAACATTATATAAACATATACAATATTATATTATAAGGAAACTTTAAAACTGATAAAATGTTGATTGCCTCCACCCTGTGCAAACAAACTATTACATTATGTTGTCTCATATTCAAACTAACGTTTGCAATATTAATTATGTTTGAAAATTGTGTATGATGCTCAACTTATATGATGTAGATGATGTTTTCAGAACAAGTACTGCAAGAGTCATAGCATTGCATATGTCATGCCAGTGCCATTTTCCACTTGTGCCATAAATATTTTATTTAGTTAGTAATCCATGCATTTTCATGCATTTTCATTTGTAAACCTATTGTGATATTGTCAAAGGAAAATGTGTGCATACAATACAAAGGTAGTATTATATTAGAAATATCTTTTCATAAATAAGACATGCTTACATTGGTACTGTTATTTCCCCATTCTCAGAGAATTGTGAAATATTTCAGGATGTTTTTAATATTTGGAAATCACTTTTGTAAAATCTGATAGTGTTGTGTAGTAATTTGGCAAAAGGATTATTGAAACAAAAATATGAGAAGGGCTAAAAATACTAGAAATTACTCTATTTAATGCTGATGATTGTATACCTTTATAGTACAAAGCATTCACTCACTGAGTCATTCAGTTTATATTTTACTTCACAAGTTGAAAGCACTGAATACTACAGTGCCATTGGTGCTTTGATCAGAAATCGACCTTGGAGATCATATGGGGAAAAATTAGCCCTAACAAGATGGCAGTCAAATCCACAAACATATGCTCTTACACTGTCAATTAATTAATACAACAGTTTTCCTTCATCTGATAGTTTTCCTTCAATTTTGTATCAGGGCATAGAATTGAGGATAAGATGCTACAAGGGAAAGGAGGGTTGTAAGTTGAAATCATACTAAAGGTGCTGCTGTTTTCCTTGTCCTTATTATTTTCTAAGCAAGTAAATAACAAAGTCATTCATTCTATAAAAGTAACAGTTTTTACAAATATTCATTATTTATATACATTTAATTTTGTCTTATATTTTTTAAGATATAAGAATCAACAATAAAATAATACTGAAATGACAAAAGCCAAAAAGAAACTTCAGCAATGATAAGGTACCACACATATGACATAGAAACACTACAAAAAATGGAAAAGCTGCTAGCACTAAGAAATTCAATGCTTCTGAAAAGTAGTACATTTTGAGACACAACTGCTGGAGATAACTGGCCCTGTATACTTGACACAACTGGTGGAGATAACTGGCCCTGTATACTTGACACAACTGGTGGAGATAACTGGCCCTGTATACTTGACACAACCGATGGAGATAACTGGCCCTGTATACTTGACTCAACCGATGGAGATAACTGGCCCTGTATACTTGACACAACTGGTGGAGATAACTGGCCCTGTATACTTGACACAACTGGTGGAGATAACTGGCCCTGTATACTTGACACAACTGGTGGAGATAACTGGCCCTGTATACTTGACACAACTGGTGGAGATAACTGGCCCTGTATACTTGACACAACTGGTGGAGATAACTGGCCCTGTATACTTGACACAACTGGTGGAGATAACTGGCCCTGTATACTTGACACAACCGATGGAGATAACTGGCCCTGTATACTTGACACAACTGGTGGAGATAACTGGCCCTGTATACTTGACACAACCGATGGAGATAACTGGCCCTGTATACTTGACTCAACCGATGGAGATAACTGGCCCTGTATACTTGACACAACTGGTGGAGATAACTGGCCCTGTATACTTGACACAACTGGTGGAGATAACTGGCCCTGTATACTTGACACAACCGATGGAGATAACTGGCCCTGTATACTTGACACAACCAATGGAGATAACTGGCCCTGTATACTTGACACAACCGATGGAGATAACTGGCTCTGTATACTTCACACAACCAATGGAGATAACTGGCCCTGTATACTTGACACAACCAATGGAGATAAATGGCCCTGTATACTTGACACAACTGCTGGATATAAATGGCCCTGTATACTTGACACAACCGATGGAGATAAATGGCCATGTATACTTGACACAACTGCTAGATATAAATGGCCCTGTATACTTGACACAACCGATGGAGATAAATGGCCCTGTATACTTGACACAACCAATGGAGATAAATGGCCCTGTATACTTGACACAACCGATGGAGATAAATGGCCCTGTATACTTGACACAACTAGTGGAGATAACTGGCCCTGTATACTTGACAAAACTGATGGAGATAACTGGCCCTGTATACTTGACACAACCAATATAAATAACTGGCCCTGTATACTTGACACAACTGGTGGAGATAAATGGCCTTGTATACTTGACACAACTGATGGAGATAACTGGCCCTGTATACTTGACACAACTGTTGGAGATAACTGGCCCTGTATACTTGACACAACTGATGGAGATAACTGGTCCTGTATACTTGACACAACCGATGGAGATAACTGGCCCTGTATACTTGACACAACTGATGGAGATAACTGGCCCTGTATACTTGACACAACCGATGGAGATAACTGGCCCTGTATACTTGACACAACTGCTGGAGATAACTGGTCCTGTATACTTGACACAACCGATGGAGATAACTGGCCCTGTATACTTGACACAACCGATGGAGATAAATGGCCCTGTATACTTGACACAACTGATGGAGATAAATGGCCCTGTATACTTGACACAACTGGTGGAGATAAATGGCCCTGTATACTTGACACAACTGTTAGAGATAACTGGCCCTGTATACTTTACACAACTCTTGGAGATAAATGGCCCTGTATACTTGACACAACCGATGGAGATAAATGGCCCTGTATACTTGACACAACCAATGGAGATAAATGGCCCTGTATACTTGACACAACTGTTGGAGATAACTGGCCCTGTATACTTGACACAACCAATGGAGATAAATGGCCCTGTATACTTGACACAACTGGTGGAGATAAATGGCCCTGTAAACTTGACACAACCGATGGAGATAACTGGCCCTGTATACTTGACACAACCAATGGAGATAACTGGCCCTGTATACTTGACACAACTGCTAGATATAAATGGCCCTGTATACTTGACACAACCGATGGAGATAACTGGCCCTGTATACTTGACACAACCAATGGAGATAAATGGCCCTGTATACTTGACACAACCGATGGAGATAAATGGCCCTGTATACTTGACACAACTGGTGGAGATAACTGGCCCTGTATACTTGACAAAACTGATGGAGATAACTGGCCCTGTATACTTGACACAACCAATATAGATAACTGGTCCTGTATACTTGACACAACTGGTGGAGATAAATGGCCCTGTATACTTGACACAACCGATGGAGATAACTGGCCCTGTATACTTGACACAACTGTTGGAGATAACTGGCCCTGTATACTTGACACAACCGATGGAGATAACTGGCCCTGTATACTTGACACAACTGCTGGAGATAACTGGTCCTGTATACTTGACACAACCGATTGAGATAACTGGCCCTGTATACTTGACACAACCGATGGAGATAAATGGCCCTGTATACTTGACACAACTGATGGAGATAAATGGCCCTGTATACTTGACACAACTGGTGGAGATAAATGGCCCTGTATACTTGACACAACCAATGGAGATAAATGGCCCTGTATACTTGACACAACTGTTAGAGATAACTGGCCCTGTATACTTGACACAACCAATGGAGATAAATGGCCCTGTATACTTGACACAACCGATGGAGATAACTGGCCCTGTATACTTGACACAACTGGTGGAGATAAATGGTCCTGTATACTTGACACAACCGATGGAGATAACTGGCCCTGTATACTTGACACAACTGGTGGAGATAACTGGCCCTGAATACTTGACACAACTGATGGAGATAAATGGCCCTGTATACTTGACACAACCGATGGAGATAAATGGCCCTGTATACTTGACACAACCGATGGAGATAACTGGCCCTGTATACTTGACACAACCGATGGAGATAAATGGCCCTGTATACTTGACACAACCGATGGAGATAACTGGCCCTGTATACTTTACACAACTCTTGGAGATAAATGGCCCTGTATACTTGACACAACTGATGGAGATAAATGGCCCTGTATACTTGACACAACCAATGGAGATAAATGGCCCTGTATACTTGACACAACTGTTGGAGATAACTGGCCCTGTATACTTGACACAACCAATGGAGATAAATGGCCCTGTATACTTGACACCACCGATGGAGATAACTGGCCCTGTATACTTGACACAACTGGTGGAGATAAATGGCCCTGTATACTTGACACAACCGATGGAGATAACTGGCCCTGTATACTTGACACAACCAATGGAGATAAATGGCCCTGTATACTTGACACAACCAATGAAGATAAATGGCCCTGTATACCTGACACAACTGATGGAGATAAATGGCCCTGTATACTTGACACAACCGATGGATAACTGGCCGTGTATACTCGACACAACTGGTGGAGATAAATGGCTCTGTATACTCGACACAACTGGTGGAGATAAATGGCTCTGTATACTTGACACAACTGGTGGAGATAAATGGCTCTGTATACTGACAAAACCAGTGGAGATAAATGGCCCTGTTAATTGACACACTTGGTGGAGATAAATGGCCCTGTATAATGACACAACTGGTGGACATAACTGGCTCTGTATACCTGACACACACAACTGGTTGAGATAATTGGCCCTGTATATCGACACAAATGGTGGATATCACTGGCCTTGTATTCTTGGCAAGACCAGCTGAGATAACTGGCCCTGTATACTTGACCCAACTGGTGGAGGTAATATGGGTCCCTGGTTGTGTAACATTTTACCATTGAGAGTGCCTGGTATTGAAGTGGTTAAGATGAGTCCCTGGTTGTGTAGCATTTAACCATTGAGTTTGTCTAGTATAGTAAGTGGTTAAGATGGGTGTCTGGTTGTGTAATATTTAACCATTGAGAGTGCCAAGTATTGTAGTGGTTAAGACTGGACTCTGGTTGTGTAACATTGAACCATTGAGATTGCCTAGTTTGGTAGTGGTTAAGATGGGTCTCTGGTTGTGTAACATTTAACCATTGAGAGTGCCTAGTATGGTAGTGGTTAAGACTGGACTCTGGTTGTGTAATATTTAACCATTGAGAGTGCCTAGTATGGTAGTGGTTAAGATGGGACTCTGGTTGTGTAACATTTAACCATTGAGAGTGCCTAGTATGGTAGTGGTTAAGACTGGACTCTGGTTGTGTAACATTTAACCATTGAGAGTGCCTAGTATGGTAGTGGTTAAGATGGGTCTCTGGTTATGTAACATTTAACCATTAAGAGTGCCTAGTATTGTAGTGGTTAAGACTGGACTCTGGTTGAGTAACATTGAACCATTGAGAGTGCCTAGTATGGTAGTGGTTAAGATGGGTCTCTGGTTATGTAATATTGAACCATTGAGAGTGCCTAGAATGGTAGTGGTTAAGACTGGACTCTGGTTGTGTAACATTTAACCATTGAGAGTGCCTAGTATGGTAGTGGTTAAGATGGGTCTCTGGTTATGTAATATTGAACCATTGAGAGTGCCTAGTATGGTAGTGGTTAAGACTGGACTCTGGTTGTGTAACATTTAACCATTGAGAGTGCCTAGTATGGTAGTGGTTAAGATGGGTCTCTGGTTATGTAATATTGAACCATTGAGGGTGCCTAGTATTGTAGTGGTTAAGACTGGACTCTGCTTGTGTAACATTGAACCATTGAGAGTGCCTAGTATGGTAGTGGTTAAGATGGGTCTCTGGTTATGTAATATTGAACCATTGAGAGTGCCTAGTATGGTAGTGGTTAAGACTGGACTCTAGTTGTGTAACATTTAACCATTGAGAGTGCCTAGTATGGTAGTGGTTAAGATGGGTCTCTGGTTATGTAACATTTAACCATTAAGAGTGCCTAGTATGGTAGTGGTTAAGACTGGACTCTGGTTGTGTAACATTTAACCATTGAGAGTGCCTAGTATAGTAGTGGTTAAGATGGGTCTCTGGTTATGTAATATTGAACCATTGAGAGTGCCTAGTATAGTAGTGGTTAAGATGGGTCTCTGGTTATGTAATATTGAACCATTGAGAGTGCCTAGTATTGTAGTGATTAAGATTGGTCCCTGGCTGTGTAGAATTTAACCATTGAGACTGCCTAGTATTATAGTGGTTAAGATCGGTCCCTGGTTGTGTAACATTTAACCATTGTGCCAGGTATTGCAGTGGTGAAAACGGGTCCCTGGTTGCTTAAAATTTAACTGTTGTGTCTGACATTGTAGTGTTTATGGCATCTTTGGTTGCTTAAAATTTAAACATTGTTTCTCATTTTTAAGTTGTTATGGTTTTTAGAAGGCTTATATAAGCAAACAGTCTGGCCAAGTTTGGTGAAGATTGGGTGATAAATGTGGCCTCTAGTGTGTTCAAAAGATTTTTCTAAGATTTGACCTAGTAACCTACCTTGACCCCATCTAACACATTTATGAACTCATCAAAGATTTTTTGCAGACAAACATTCTGACCAAAGTTTAGGGAAGATTGGGCCATAAATGTGGCCTCTAACATGTTCACAATGTCTTTTAACGTTCTGACCTAGTAACCCCCCACCCCCAACAAGCAACCCAGTAAAAAATAGTTAAGACTGGGTGATAAATTTGTCTAGAGCATGTTCTCAAAGTTTTTTTAAGATTTGACCTAGTGACCTACCTTTTGAACACAAATAACCTAGTTTCAAACTCATCCAAGGTTTCTTGCAGACAAAAATTTGGCCTAGTTTGGTGAAGACTGGATGAAAACTGTAGCTGCTAGTGTGTTCACAAGCCAATTGTTTATGTCATATAACACACAATGCAAGACAAATGACAGATGAAGGGGTATAACAAAAGCTCACCCTGTTGTGCTCAGATGAACTAAATTAATAACCAATTAAGTCCTAAAATTTTGAAAACATTTATGTCATATCAAGATGCTAAAATCTTACCAATTGGCACTTGTGATGGCAAACCAAATAAACAACATCGCCTACTTCATGTACAAACCCATTCTAAATTATAAATTATATGCCAATTCCATGATGCAAAATGTACGGGTCTTATGACAAGACACTTGGCAGCAAGAAAGTGCAGATCTTGATGATAACCAGACAGCTATCTCATCTGGATCTTCATCATGATCAATTTTTATGCTTAGCAGGTTAAGTGATGACAAGTGTACCTTTTCACCTGGGTAAAGTGTTTATATGAGGGTGTTATTTTTCAACAAACAATTCCAGTACATTCCCCTTGAACATGTGTAACAGCCCACATGAGAACAATGGGGTACATCAACAAACATCAAACACTCCTTCTAGCTTTACCATTCACACCAGGAATTAAATAAAACTTGTAAAAACTGAAAATTCTGCTGCCCCAATGTTACCAGGTGCTTACTAGATAATGGTCGGCATGATGGTAGGAAGATTCCTAAAGTAAAGGGATGGGAATTGTACCTTACAAATTAAAACTGATTCATTTGTTGTTGTTTTTTGTTGAGTCATTGAGAACATTTTTAATGAGCCCTGAGATAAATATCTGGATCAATGTATACAAAATTAGTGAGCATATATACAAGACAATATAGGTCCGAAATAAAAAAACAGGGCGCTGGCACAAACCCAGCCTTTAGAATGTCTGTTACATACATAACTGAGAAATATTTACATAAGGCCATTCTTCTGGACAAATACAAATACCCTGAAATTTCAGAATTATTTACTAGTACAAGTAAACAAACAAATTTTAAACTGGCTCACGCTGCCTATATTTTTAAGCGGATATCAGATTGTTTTAAAAACTGTTATGATCTAAGTTATGACTTATAAATATGTTTGATTTGTGTTTCTATGCATTATAGTTAAACCCTTACCACTACATATGGCTCTTCTAAATGTATCACAAGTATAAATCTTACAGCTACTTCGGTACCTATTTTAAAAAATAAAGTGAAACAGTGTTTATAACTACCATACCATTGACATTTATGTTTGCTTATATGCTTGTGTGTATCCACAGGCCTCTGGCCCGACATACCAATAAAGGTCTATAAATCTAATCTATCATCTGTCTTGTCTTAGTCTTGTCTGTCTGTTTGTCTGTCTATTAAACCCACACAGAGATGGGCCACAGTCAGGACCCAAACCCACACAGTGATGGGTCACAGAGTCAGGATGCAAACCCACACAATGATGAGTCACAAAGTCAGGCCACAAACCAACACAGTGAGGGGTCACAGAGTCAGGACCCAAACCCACACAGTGACGGGCCACAGAGTCAGGAAACAAAACCCACACAGTGATGGGTCACAGAGTCAGAACCCCAACCCACACAGTGAGGGGTCACAGAGTCAGAACCCAAACCCACACAGTGACGAGTCACAGAGTCAGAACCCAAACCCAGAGAGTGACGGGCCACAGTCAGGACCCAAACCCACACAGTGATGGGTCACAGACCCAGGACGCAAACCCACACAGTGACGGGTCACAGAGCCTGGACCCTAACCCACACAGTAAAGGGCCACAGAGTCAGGACCCAAACCCACACAGTGATGGGTCACAGAGTCAGGACCCAAACCCACATAGTGACGGGTCACAGAGTCAGGACCTAAAACCCACACAATGACAGGCCA
Organism: Sinonovacula constricta; assembly: GCA_007844125.1. NCBI lineage: Eukaryota > Metazoa > Mollusca > Bivalvia > Cardiida > Solecurtidae > Sinonovacula > Sinonovacula constricta. The sequence goes on from CM017565.1 coordinate 2,336,918, forward strand.
TAGAGTCAGGACCCAAACCAACACAGTGACAGGCCATAGAGTCAGAACCCAAACCGTCACAGTGATGAGTCACAGAGTCAGGACCCCAACGCACACAGTGACGGGTCACAGAGCCAGGACCTCAACCCACACAGTGACAGGTGACAGAGTCAGGACCCAAAACCACAAAGTGACGGGCCACAGAGCCAGGAACCAAACCCACACAGTGACGGGCCACAGTCAGGACCCCAACCCACACAGTGACCGGTCACTGAGTCAGGACCCAAACCCACAGTGATGAGTCACAAAGTCAGGACCAAAACCCACTCAGTAACGGGTCACAGAGTCAGGACCCAAACCCTCAAAGTGACGGACCACAGTCAGGACCCAAACCCACACAGTAATGGGTCACAGAGTCAGGACCCAAACCCACACAGTGACAGGTCACAGAGTCAGGACCCAAACCCACAGAGTGACAGGCCACAGAGTCAGGACCCAAACCAACACAGTGAGGGGCCAAAGAGTCAGGACCCAAACCCACACAGTGATGGGCCACAGAGTCAGGACCCAAACCCATAGTGATGAGTCACAAAGTCAGGACCCAAACCCACACAGTAATGGGTCACAGATTCAGGACCCAAACCCACAGTGATGAGTCACAAAGTCAGGACCCAAACCCACACAGTGATGGGCCACAGAGTCAGGACCCAAACCCACAGTGATGAGTCACAAAGTCAGGACCCAAACCCACACAGTGATGGGTCACAGAGTCAGAACTCAAACCCACAGTGATGAGTCACAAAGTCAGGACCCAAACCCACACAGTGACGGGCCACAGAGTCAGGATGGAAACCCACACAGTGATGGGTCACAGAGTCAGAACCCAAACCCACCGAGTGATGGGCCACAGAGTCAGGACTCAAAACCACATAGTGTCGGGTCACAGAGTTAGGGCTCAAACCCACACAGTGATGGCCCACATAGTCAGAACCCAAACCCATGCAATGACAGACCACAGAGTCAGAGGGGTTACAATTTAGCAATTCTCTTATGTTTTTTGGCACATGGGTATATCCTTACTGTTGACCTACTTAGGATGCTGACACAAGGTAAGCCTTGCAGAATATCAAAATGGCTCCCATTGGTAGAAATTACCCATTGCAGTAGCATACTAATCAGGGGCGTTTATGCACTATTTCTAGGAGAGTCAGAGAGCATGTCCCTCTCCACCTCTTTCCCCTCATCGCCCACCTCGAAATTTCTTTTTTCCATAGAACGCTGTAGATGGATTTTGCGGTGAGTGGATGACTCTCACTGTCTCAGTACAAAGAATTGTCTAAGTGCAGGAAGAGGGATGTGATTAGCCGGCATTTTTGCCAATACTGTGCAGCGACATTTCTATCATTATAGCACAGGGGCACTTTTAAGGTGCCCAGGGACTGAACCTGGCCAGTCAATTATACTGACACCGACAAGACAGGCGTAATGCTGTCCCCTAAGCCTCAAGCGATAGGAGGGAAGCCACTACTATCAACAAGTCTTTGGTTAAACCCGGCCGGGGTTTGAACCCATGACCTCCCGATCCGCAAGCCAACGCTCTACCACCTACGCTCAGTGCAGGACGAGACAGAAAAATGTCAAACAGGATTGCAGCAGAATGTTTAAAATTTGGAAAATGCTTAAATTACAATTTAAATAATGAACACAACTAACTGATAGTGCCTTAGCCATACCAGACAATTATTTTTATGCGTTTTAGGACGTTTTTATTGTTTCAATTTTTGGAAGCAACTGTACGCACGTGCGTAAGTGCATAAGCCCAGGCACACCCCTGCTTATCTACACAAGAAAAACACACACCTTAACCAACAACCTACCATTAAATCTATCACAACCACTGTAGGCTACATTTTTTTTCTGCAAGTGTAGCAGCATTTGGAACTCCTCAATGAATCATTTCTTGTTACCTTTGTCATTGAATATTCAAATTCACCAATCTCATGCCATAGCCTCTATTTATTAACGGGAGCAATGTGGGTAAAGAAGATCAGCTGACCTGTGGTGCACCTGGTGACTCCCAGACATATGTCTGGGTATTCCTCCACTAATAATTAGCTGAATGTCACCAGTATGATCATCATTGTGTAGATGCCATTAAACCAAAAGAAAAGCCTTGCAAGTTCTGTGGTATTCATTGCTTTAAAAAGGTAGAAATACTTTGAAAAAATGAAAATCAGTATAGATAAACTGCAGTCTATAGTGTTCTGTGTTCGACAAACCATCACTTCTTAAAATATGCAACTCAATGTTCAATGTAGTGTAATTGACATATGATAAGCAGAAGGTTAAAGGTCAAGGACACAACATGTACCAGTTTCAAAGGATGCTGTATTCTCTATGCACTCTAGATGGTGGCTTATGTATAAATAAGAAGTTCATTTTGTGTTGCAGTTTATAGTCACATGAACATCTAGTTTAAACAGGAATACTTTTGTAAACATTTGATGATTTTGTACTGATACAGGAATTTAACAGCATGAATCCATTGCATTTAACACCAAACAATAATAAAACTACATGGAACTATTTCTTGTTGTGGTAGGAATAATTCTGTTAGGTCAGCTGCTTTTCCCTGAATAGTATCATAGTATTCACGGCATTAGTAGTCTTCTCCTGGCTGCAATACCATACTTTATAATGTTGAATCGTGCTTTGTTATTTTGAATACGTTGAAAGTTGTCCATGTTATTTAGTTTAAAGGTTGTACTTATTTTTTCAGTTACTGGTAACTGTCAGACATGGATATTTAGGGTATGAAAGAAAGTTTATATTGGTGGAATAAAGTGGGATTTATTCTGTCTGTTTATGTTATGTTAGTTGAATAAACATCATCAAATAGAAATTAAATAAAAATCAAAACAAAATATTTTGTTATAAGGTTATGTTCTCAGAATATTCAGGATGACATTATATCAACCTAACATTAATTAAACATACCAACAGTTTCAGAGCAAAGTGTTGACTGACCAGTCACATCCTATATGACCAGCATGACCATTCAAGTATGCTCCTTAAATATTTAGCAATAATTACTTTGCTGGAGTATAATAATGATGTGCTTAAATATTATATGCTGTGCTTGAATATTATATGATGTGCTTGAATATTATATGCTGTGCTTGAATATTATATGATGTGCTTGAATATTATATGCTGTGCTTGAATATTATATGATGTGCTTGAATATTATATTATCAATGGGTCAATGTCCTAGGCTATTTGAAAAAATAAGCGATGCAAATTTATACATTGAAAAATGGTTCAGTTTAATAAAAAAAAGTAACTTTTAACAACTCAGACTAATTTAGAAGAGAAAGCCAGGGGTCAACAGAAGGCATGGAGTGTTTCTTTTAATTAGCACGTAATTAGTGTGTTTTAAAAAAACAGGTAGAAGTGTTAGTGATATGATGCAGTCATAGCTGATATTTTCTAGTCTTAAAGAAATCATCAAAATCTGGGTAACTGTAGCTGAGAAATAATAGTCCAGCCAAGTCTCATTAACAGACCATCTGACAGACCCTTGTGACTCCAATATATAGTCCCCATATACCTCAATCTAGGAGAATAACTAAAATTATGTTACATTACCAAAACCCTATTAATGTTACATTGTGAAACTGTCAGTTAACTTTGAAAAAGAAACTATATCTGCTTCACGTAATTTTGTCTCCAGATACCAGTAAATTAAAGGGATGATTAATTCAACAAAAACAACATAACATTACTATAACAACATTACAACAATACCATAACCTACTATGGGATGAATCTGCTACAATGAAAAGAGTCCACTGATCTAAGTTAGACAATCAGGCCAACCCCATAGCTATCAACCTATTAACAATACTTGTATAATCCATAACAGCACTGTAATCAGTAATACTCCAGGAGAGAAAATGGCACAAAATGTAATAAGGCATATGAAAAATTACCACTTAATACATTATCTGACAAAACAAGTTGTCCCTCAATCCTACCAGCCGCTGAAACCAAAGACCAAAGAAAAAATATTGGATGGCTGAAAGATTGACTTGTACACATGTGCTGACAATAACTGCTACAATTAATCAAAATAAACAGTAAATAGATATATTCAAGTGACACAATTAAGCCAAATTATGTTGTTTGTGTGAATGAAGTAAAAATTGAACAATATTGAAAAAATGAAAGTCTAAAATGGTAAGACTTCAATTTCATTTTAGTGACTACTATTTTTTTTAAAAAACAAGTAAAAAAACCAGTTATGGACATCTCTAATTTGTTTGACTCTCTTTTATCCAATATTAATCAATCAGATTACAAGAAAGAAGCAGTGTTTGTGGTTGTGCAGCAACCAGTTAGATAAATCAACTGCCACCCCCTGAACAAACTATTCCTAAGGTCCCAACCAATAAGAGATTTGTGAAAAGAAAAAAGGTAATCATGATTTTTTTTGTGATGTCTCACAATATTAACATGCATTTGTGCTAAGAATTGTGTTCATAACAGGAACAGATCTAATATTTTATTGTTCTGTGAATCTAAGCAATGGTTAAGTATTTCCACCAAGGTGAAGAAACAACAACATACTATATGCCAAGTTCATTTTATCATATCTAAGCATACTATATGCCAAGTTCATTTCATGATATTCAAGCATACTATATGCTGAACTTATTTCATTGTTTCTAAGCATACTATATGGCAAGTTCTTTCATGATATCTAAGCATACTATACGTCAAGTAAATTTCATGATTTCTAAGCATACCATATGGAAAGTTCATTTTATGATATCTAAGCATACTACACGTCAAGTTAATTTCATGATTTCTAAGCATACCATATGCAAAGTTCATTTATGATATCTAAGCATACTATACGTCAAGTCATTTTATGATATCAATTCATACTATATGTAAAGTTCATTTCATGACATCTAAGCATAATATATGCCATCTTCATTTCATGATATCCAAACATACTATATGCCAAGTTCATTTTATGACATAAAAGCATTCTAAATGCCAAGTTCATTTCATGATATTTAAGCATACTATATGCTGAGTTCATTTCATGATATCTAAGCATACTATACGGCAAGTTCATTTCAGGATATATAAGCATACTAAATGCTGCTTTTCTATTGTTTTATACAGTTGAACTTCGTTATTACAAACTCGCTTGAGATAAAATTCCGCTTGACTCAAACTATTTTCCAAGTCCCATTTTGTTTCCTTCTTTGATCATATTAAATAACCCCAGCTTAAGACAAATTCACTAGAGATGCATAGCCCTTTAACTCAAAGTGACCGCTTGGCCCCTGATCATGTTTTTTTTTTACTAATCCAACTCCTTGACTTGAAGATCAAAGGCCGCCGCCATCTTTTGTCAAGCGACAGCTTGACAAAGCGGGAACGTGATGTCATAGATCAATTAACATTGGCTTTCCACGTGCACAAGCATGTGCGGGGGGTTAACAATAATATGATTTGGATTGGTGCCAATTAAGGCAGTTTGCTGAATGGAATGTGATCAGTAATTAGTCTTTAGCTTGGGTAAGGGCTATTAAATATGCCACCATATTGTTTTATGGTAGCGTGATTGTGTGAATAATGTTGGTTGTACGGTATATATATTAAACACAAAATGCCATTGCTTCATTGTCAAAATGACATCTCACAAAGCTCCCGATACTCTGGCTGAGCAATCTAGAGAACGACCTTGTCTTAAACCTGGTCGGAAATCTGGATCAGTCAAGAGTCAAGGAGTGAAAAGAAAGTTGAAGGCCAAATCTTCCCAAAAAAATATTCAGCAATAATGGAAGTTAATAAGAGTTATTTTAATCCTACCTACTGAATCCACTTGACCCACTTCAAAACATATGTAAGACTTCATACTGGCAAACCTTCTGGCCAAGTTCGGTGAAGATTGGGCCATCAATGTGGCCTCTAAGAGTTACTTACTTATTTGGACTTATTTACCCTCGAAGTTAATTATAAATTATTTGATGAGCATTAGTTACAAGTTGATTAAAATTAAATACCACAGAGGGTTACTAATGGCATGAGGGTTGCTCAGAGCTACTGTGTTTAAAAATTGTAAATAGACTTAAAAATTCATGACGATAATGATGATGATGATGATGATGATGCATGATATGTTTTCACTATGTTTTTCTAAAATGTGACCTAGTGACCTACTTTTTGACCCCATGTGACCCAATAATATACTCATTCAAGAGTTCATACAGACAAACAATCTGGTCAAGTTTGGTAAAGATTGGGCTATGAATGTGGCCTCTAGTGTGTTCACATGTTTTTCCTAAGTTTTGACCTAGTGACCTCTTCTTTTACCCCACATGACCCAATAATAAACTCGTCCTAGATTTTATGAACACAAACAGTCTGACCAAGTTTAGTGAAGACTGGGCTATAAATGTGGTCTCTAGTGTGTTCACAAGTTTTTTTTTTCTAAGATTTTACCTACTGACCTACGTATTGACCCCACATGACCCAACTATAAACTCATCCAAGATTTCATGAAGGCAAACATTCTGATCAAGTTTGGTGAAGATTGGGCTATAAATATTGCCTTTAGTGTGTTCACAAGCTTTTTTTAAAATTTGACCTAATGGCCTACTTTTTGACCCCATGTGGCCCAATAAAGAATTCATTTAAGATTTCATGCATACAAACATTCTGACCAAGTTTAGTAAAGAATGGGCTATAAATGTGGTTTCTAGTGGGTTCACAAGTTTTTCCTAAAATTGGACCTAGTGACCTACTTTTTGACCCCAGGTGACCCAATAATGAACTCATCCAAGATTTCAAGCAGACAAACATTCTGACCAAGTTTGATGATACTAAATTTCTCATACAATTATAATAGGGACTCAAACCAACATCATGTAAGGCAAACATTTAAATTGTTAGTCCTGGGAAAAAACAACCTACAAAATTATCTGTCATAGATTATTTTTCCATGATAAACCAGAAAATCAAACATCAGGTTTTTTCTTGCTTGCACTCATAATTCAAATTTCAAATTCAGCTTCAAATCCAATACAACCATCTGATTGGTTGATTGGCTGAACCTGGGATGAGTTTGCACACATAGAAATGGAACATAAAACTTTAAATAGCATTGTCTTCTGTTTAAAACAGAAACTGTAACTGAGTAATATATCTTAGACAAATGTTTAAATAATTATGGCAACAGCCAGCAGAATCTTCACTACTCTAATTCAGCAAAAGAATTGCTTCTTGAAACATTTTTTGATCCTGATTGGACTCTAAACATAACAAAAGGAACATGAGAATTTTTTTTTTTTCGCTATTTGAAATCTAATGAAGTGAGCAATACCAAACCACAGATGCCACATACTTTATAAACTTTATATGCTAGAGAATTTGTACTCAGAAAATAGAATAGTGCCAAACTACATTAATATGGAACAAGAAGGCCATGATGACCATTAATCGCTCACCTGAGGACACAGGTTTTTAGTCAGCTCATATCTGGCATTAAGTAGTTGAGACTTATTTCCTTTTTTTATTTTCCGTTATGATTGGACAATAATTGTTTCTACTGGGCTGATAACATTTTCTAGAATTTTACCTAGTAACCTACTGAATCCACAAGGCCCACTTTAAAACATATGTAACATTTCATACTGTCAAACATTCCGGCCTAGTTTGGTGAAGATTGGGCCATCAATGTGGTCTCTACGTGTTTCCACAAGGTTTTTCTAAAATTTGACCTTGTTATCTAGCAGTTGATCTCCTGTGACTTTGTTACAAACAAACCCAAGATTTCCTGCAGGCAAACATTCTGGCCATGATTTGACCAAGTGACCTACTTTTTTGACCCCATGGGACCCAATGATATACTCATCCAAGATTTCATGCAAATATGTTGACCAAGTTTGAGGAAGATTGGTCTGGTCTGTAAATGTGGCCTCTAGGAGGGTTCACAAACCTTTCTTAAGATTTGACCTAGTGACCAACTTTTTGACCCCATGTGACCAAATAACCAACTCATCCAAGATCTCATCCAGACAACCATTGTGCTAAAAACTTTATGATCAAAAGGTCTTTTTTTATTGTTATTATTTATTTATAGTCAAATTATAAAATAGAAAATACATGCCGAAAAACTTCCTACAGCAACATAATGCTATCATAAATGCATGGAGCAAGATGATATTCAACGATTATGTGTGGTATTCGACAATTTGTCTACGTCAGAAACAATTAACAAAAGCTTGCCTATGTTTTATGTAATTTGGGCATAATTTCTGCAAAAACACATGCTTTAAGATGGACAAAGATGATTTTGAAAAGTACCTCAGTTGTTATTAAAAATAGCAAACAATCTGCTCTATTCATTTTTTTCAAATCTAAGCATGATTGGGGATTTCAGCTAAAAATAGATATCGACATTAGAGCAGATTACATGATCTTAAAAGTCATCACATGGTTTTCTAAGTTTATAAATAGATATCTTTGCATTGTGGTCCAGATAGAAAATACCAGTTTGTAATGATAACTGGTGATGTATGTTTCACTGTTCACACAGATATAGGGCATCAAAGAACAGCATTCTGCAGGACCTTTTCAAGTAACAATAACATATTTGGTTATTTGAGAAGATTTTTTGGGTCCAATCTCTTACATACCACCTTCAAGTCTTCCCCAGGACCAGACCATCACTTAAAATATCATCATCACTTGCTAAAGATAGTAACAGACTGTTTACACAGTTTCTATACTAAGAACAAATAAACTGTATAATTGATAGGTTGATGTGGTCATCTCAGCATACCTGTATAGTCTGAGGTCAAGTGAATTGATGATTTTTCTAAGTACCAATGTATGTTGTCTTGCTTTTGCCAAATACCTATCAGTTGATTAGTATAACCCAAGTCTATCTTTGTCATGGACTGACAAAGCAAATTCAGAAAAGTGAGACAGAGATAGACAGAGAAAGAAATGGGAGAGAAAAAAAAACTTTCTACATGTTTGGGGCAGAATCTTGCTCTCAATGAATGATATCAGATTTGGGGCAGTAACACACTTAATGAAGAGTACTAAATATGTGGTAGTACCACACACAAACTCAATAAAGGATGTCAGATTAATGACAGTACCACACACTCATTGAAAGATGTCAGATTTATATAGTACCACACACCCTACAAAGGATGCCAGATGTATCACAGTATCACCCCCTCATTGAAAGATGTCAGATTTATAACAGTACCACACACTCATTGAAAGATGTCAGATTTACAACAGTACCACACACCCTACAAAGGATGCCAGATGTATCACAGTATCACACCCTTATTGAAAGATGTCAGATTTATAACAGTACCACACACCCTACAAAGGATGCCAGATGTATCACAGTATCACACCCTTATTGAAAGATGTCAGATTTATAACAGTACCACACACTTAACAAAGGATGTCAGATTTATAACAGTTCTATAATCTTAATGAACAAAAGGAAGGATGTCAGATTCATAAAAGAATCACAGGCTCAAAGAAGGATGTCAGATTGTTTTTTTTGTTTTTAAAATATATTGCGACAACCAATTATTATCACTATAGATCCAGCTATTTTGGTGGAGGAAGGCCCCAGACAAATGTCTGGGTAGAAACACTGGCATTCTTCTGGTCAGCTGGAAGACCTTCCCACATTCAGTCTATCACCTAAATGGAATGCAAACCAAGGCGGTAAGAGGCTAAGATTTAATGGAGGAGCAGAGGAGTTTAGTGTGAGATTTTTTACAGTACCACACTCTCAATAAAGGATGACGGATTCATAACAGAACCACACACTCAATGAGAGATGTCAGATTTATAACAGGACCATACTCTCAAGGAAGGATGTCAGATTTATGACAGAACCACACACTCAAGATATGTCACACATGTCAGATATGTGGCACCCCTAAAAGAAGGCTGTCAGATGTGTGGCAGTATTACTCTAAATGAAGGATTTCAGATTATGACAGAACCTTGCTCTCAATGGAGGATGTCAATTTAATGACAGAATCACACACTCAATGAAGGGTGTCAGATATGTGGCAGTACTACGCTCAATGAAGTAAGTCAACTTTTGAAGAACCACACTAACAATGAAGAATGTCAGGATATGACAGAACCACACATTCAATGAAGGATGTAAAATTATGAAGGAACAACACTCTCAATGATGAATATCAGATTATGACAGAACCATACTCCCAATGCAGGATGTCAGATTCATAGCAGTACCATACACTCAATGAAGGACGTCAGATTTATGCCAGTACCACACTCTCAATGAAGCATGTCAGATTTATGTCAGGACTACACATTCAATAAAGGGTCTTTTGATCTGTTGCAGTGACACATGTGTTTGTGAAAGTACTCTGCTCTCAATGAAAGTAGCCATTTGATCAATAAAATATGACATTTTTGTGGCAGACCCAAACTCTCAGTTGTCAAAATGATGTCAGTATATTGCTCCATATGAAGGAAGTCAGATTTTCAGAAAAGTGAAACTTTTAATAAAATTATAGTTGTGGTAGTACAATGCTCTAATGAAGTATGTTACATTTGTTAAAAGAGCCTCTAATGAAAGATGTCAGATTTGTGGCTGAAACTTGCTCTATCAATGAAATATGGCAAAACCATGCTCTAAATGAAGTCTGTCTGCTTATGGCAGTGAGACACACTCTATAAAAGGTGCCACATTATGACAGTACTGCACATTCAGAGATAAAGGATGTCAGATTGAGGCAGTTACACACTCTATGAAAGGTGCCAGATTGAGGCAGTTACACACTCTATGAAGGATTATGACAGTACTGCACACTAAATGAAGGATGACATATTGAGAGAGTGACACACACTCGCCAGATTATGACAGTACTGCACATTCAGAGATGAAGGATGTCAGATTGAGGCAGTTACACACTCTATGAAAGGTGCCAGATTATGACAGTACTGCACACTCAATGAAGAATGACATATTGAGAGAGTGACACACACTCGCCAGATTATGACAGTACCACAAACTCAATGAGTTTATAACAGAACCATGCTTTCTATAAGGTCCTCTAGTTTCTAGCAGCATCAGATCCATGCTGTCTATGAAGGTTGTCCATATCCCGACAAATCCATGCCATCTATAAAGGTTATCCATATCTTCACAGATCCATGCTCCATGCTGTCTATGGAGTGTGTCCACATCCTGACAGATCTCTGTGCTGTCTATGAAGGTTGTCCATATCCCAACAGATCCATGCCATTTATAAAGGTTGTCCATATCCTCACAGATCCATGCTCCATGCTGTCTATGAAGGGTGTCCATATCCTGACAGATCCATGATGTCTATGAAGGCTGTCCATATCACAACAGATCCATACTGTCTACGAAGATTGTCCACATCCTGACAGATCCATGCAGTCTATTAAGGTTGTCCATATCCCGACAGATACATGCAGTCTATTAAGGTTGTCCATATCCTGACAGATCCATGCAGTCTATTAAGGTTGTCCATATCCTGATAGATACATGCAGTCTATGAAGGTTGTCCATATCCTGACAGATCCATGCCATCTGAGAAGGTTGTCTATATCCTGACAGATCCATGCAGTCTTTGAAGGTTGTCCACATCCCGACAGATACATGCAGTCTATGAAGGTTGTCCATATCCTGACAGATACATACAGTCTATGAAGGTTGTCCACATCCCGACAGATACATGCAGTCTATGAAGGTTGTCCATATCCTGACAGATCCATGCAGTCTATGAAGGTTGTCCATATCCTGACAGATCCATGCAGTCTATGAAGGTTGTCCATATCCTGACAGATACATGCAGTCTATGAAGGTTGTCCATATCCCAACAGATCCATGCTTTGAAGGTTGTCCATATCCTAACAGATCCATGCTGTCTGTGGAGGTTGTCCATATCCTAACAGATCCATGCTTTGAAGGTTGTCCATATCCTGACAGATCCATGCTTTGAAGGTTGTCCATATCCTGACAGATCCATGCAGTCTATGAAGGTTGTCCATATCCTGACAGATCCATGCTTTGAAGGTTGTCCATATCCTGACAGATCCATGCTGTCTATGAAGGTTGTCCATATCCTAACAGATCCATGCTTTGAAGGTTGTCCATATCCTGACAGATCCATGCTGTCTGTGGAGGTTGTCCATATCCTGACAGATCCATGTTATCTATTATGGTTCAGTTTATGGAAGAACCATGCTGTCTATGGCAGTTTATTATATTGACAGAACCATGCTGTCAAGAAGTTTCAGTTCATGACAAAACTATGCTGTCTATAGCAGTTAATCAGTTTATGGTAGAACCATGCTGTCTATGTCAGTTGATCAATTTATGATAAAACTATGCTGTCTATAGCAGTTAATCAGTTTATGGTTGAACCATGCTGTCTATGTCAAGTGATCAATTTATGACAGAACCATGCTGTTTATAGCAGTTGATCACTTTATGAAAGAACCATCCTGTCTACAGCAGTTGATCAGTTTATGACAGAACCATGCTGGATATGGCAGTTGTCAAGATCATGGCAAAACCATGCTGTCAAATTTCTAAACGAAATTACCAATGGATATATAAATGGTGTAAGAAGCACCTAGGCAGTATGGGTAATGTTCAGCAATTTTAAAGATATGATAAACACATCTCCTCTTACAGAGAGATTAGACACATCTGCTGTCCTGATACATCTTACCTTACAATACATGGCAGCCATTTAAATGCTTCCAAATGTTCAATCAAATGTAACAAAACCTGGCTCAGTAGATACTTTTTCTCTGGGCTGGCTTGCTTTTTTATCAAGCTGCATTTCCTCACTGGGGTATCAGGTTACCATCTCCAAACACCAATTAGCAAATAAATATTCTTGTAAGAGGGATCAGATTTTATTTGCATTAATTCAATCAGACCAGACTTTATCTGCCAAATACTGGTGCAGCAGTGAGTAGGGGGCACTAGGCCAGGATACAGGGCAGGTCTGGGTATACAGATTGTGGGCCCATGATATTATTCCTGCTTGGTACAAGAAAAGCATTGATGCAAAGCATCAAAGGGCGACGCAACAATGAAAATTAATATTTATTAGAAATTTAGAGATGAGTGATTTTAAGTTAACATTAAAAACACTGAAATAATAAAATTCTGGTATACAAGGCTACTTTTATGTACACTCCTAAAAAATGACAAACATGTCCTCATTAACAAGTATAACCATCCGATGTACATAAATTGTTTAGAAATTTAAATAGTAAAAATATCTCGTTTGCATGGAAGTTACAAAGAATAAATACAAATAAATATAAAAAGAACACTGTTTACCGAACAAGGACCTGTATGTTGAGAATGTGTAAACCTCGCCCATCTTCACTCGCCTATTCTCTATAGAGAACGACAATGGCCGAGGAGATCCGCTCACAAGTGCATTTTTTTTGCATCGCCAATAACTGATCAATAATCCTAATCGATAATAAAAATTATTAACATTTGATATTGGTCAATAATTTTTGTCTGTTTAAATGTTTTGTTTGTTATATTTATTGTGAAAGCAAAGAAGAAAAAAGTCACAGAAAAAACGAGATTTGATCTCTGAAGATCGTTAACATCAGAACAAGCCCATAACAGCTGCACTATTCCACTGTTGTCATCTGTGTGTGAGTAAAATTGATATTTTTCATAGCGGGCCACTACAGACACTATCGATCTATTTTTAGAAATAGAGAAAATAGTAAATTTTAAACGAATAACCAATAGTTTTCATCAGATTTATAAACATGTTAGTACAAAGAACAACTTTACACAAAATAATACTGCATACTCGCTATAGTTATATATAAAATAAAAAGAACATCATTTACCGAAATAGGACCTGAACGTTGGGAATGTGTAAATCGCAAAACTTCTGGAATTTGGAATGCCTTGTCCATTTTCCCTCGATCATTCTCTAGCTAGAATGAGAATGTCCGAGGACATCCGCTCGCATGTGCAAAATTTATCAACATTCTATATATAGCAGCCAAAAATAAACTGCATTTTTCTTTCTTAAAATCATAATTTAATAGTGATTAAAATATTAAAGAAAACAAGAGGGCAATGATGGTCCTATATCGCTCACCTGAGTGCCATTAACATTTTGCCCTTGTGGTTATCCTTTTTGATGGATCAGAATTCTTGAACAATTCTTGAACAATCTTGTGGTTTCTGACAAGAAGATTTTCAAAGTTTTCCTATATAGCCATATATGTCCATGCCCCTGGCAACCATGGTTTTGACAGATCAGAATTATATGAGCAATCTTCATACAGGGCCATCCAAAGAACATAATTGTATACCAAATATCAAGGCTCTTGCTCTTGCAGCTTCTAACAAAAAGATGTTTTCCTATTTAGCCATATATGGAAAATGGAACCACCCCTGGCACCCATGGTTTTTTGATGGATCAAAATTATTTGAACAACTTATCATTCCCCCTGCCTGGTAAAGCTTAACTCTAGCTGAACTGCGCCAAGTAGTTTCAGAAGAAATGTTGGAAAATGTTGATAAACGCGTGACACTGGATGGTTGGTGATCACAGTAGCTCACCCTGAGAATAAGCTAAGGTAAGCTAAAAAGAAAACAGTAAAATACAATATTTAACAAAAATTACATAACACAGAAATGTAATCAAAACAAATGTGAACACTTCCTTTCTTAAGCAAGTCGACAGTTTGAATAAATTGATAAAATTGGCCAAACCTCCTCACTAGAATCATCTGATAGTCCATGGAGAAAGTTGTAAACATTGCAGAGGAAGCAGTTTTCATTCCTACCACACTACATATTTATTTCAGACAAAATTTGAGCAAATGACATATATTATGGCATCATTGTTTATATGTTTTTAGTCCCTCCTCAAAGGTAAAATAAATCATGGTGTATGGTCATACACTAATTACTATTTAAATTACCATGCTAAAAGCAAAACTTGTGTCTTGAATGTTTTAACTTTGGCTTCTGAGAGAGACATTGTTCACCTTAGCAGATATAGTGTTTCTTTAACTGTGATAGGATGACTTGACCACTAAACATGACAGATCACATTACCTGACAAGCAGATGGCAAGTTGCTACAACTATCCTTACAAGTCAAACATATGTAAAAGTACACCAAACTCTTTTATGGCAGTAAGTGTTTTTTTTAAATATAAGTTATATTTTAAATATTTAAAATAAGTTTTATTGCATGCTTTTCTTGAAATACCTTAAAATCATTTCCACTTATATAGGTCAAACCAACAAAAGATGGACACCTTTACTAGGTTGGGTGTGCCAAAAACAGCGAAACATAACTTTTTTATCCCTTTTTTTATTGCAAACAATAAATGTTTATGTGGAAGCGTATTTTAAAATATGATATATTTGGAGTTTTGCAGAGTTCAGGTTCTTCCAAAGTATACAAGGTTCCCCACCTGTTGCTAGACATGCCCCGCACAGTATGCATGGTTTCCATAGCAAAATCCTAATTATCCATTTATATTCACATTTTCAAATTGTCTGGTATCCCTGTGAAATTACCAATTATGAAAACAATGCCTCTACAATTCCCCTTTAAAAAAGAACAAAATCTTACCACCTTTCTCAATTCTTCTACCAACCACCTGTTTGTTTACATTTCACACATTTATAATTAAAATATTGCATGTCATATTAGCTTCATCATTTTTAAGAGGCATCTGCATCATAGCTCAAATAAAACCACTTTACTTTTCATAGTAGGATTTCTATTGTTGACTGCCAAGAAGATATCCTAAACTTTTTCTTTTTTTTTTTGGATTGCTTCATGCAGTCCGTTTATTTACACATATGTACATAGACAAAACTAAACTTATATTACAGACTTGAGCATAAGTTAAGTTCACTATCAAACAATAAAATACACTATAAATACATAAATCACTAATATTAGAACTGTTCATAAATTTACACAACTTTCAGATTTTATTATTATTCTTGAGAAGATAAAAAACAACCCAGATTACATGTTAAAAACTTCCAAATGGTGACCTATAAAGTATTATATCATCTTAATCACAATTGCTTCTCCAATTTTTATTAAAAATGACCAACAAAAACAGAATAATTTGTTTGGTTGAAATTAACAACTTTATAAAATCATGGCATATGGCTCAGGATTTTCATGAAGACACCAGATAAATAACACCAACAAGACAACAACTGTCTATTCTTGGCATTTATGGAACAAGGAGTGCCCCATCAGATGAATTCCAGAAAATCAACTGACTTTTACATCATTTGAATGAATGTTTCATACAATTTTACCAAATGATTCTAATTGGCTGTCAGTTACTTATAGACTGATTTTAACACAATTTTACAAAATGATTTTATTTATCTATTGGTCACCTATTGACTGATTTTAACACAATTTTATCAAATGATTTTAATTGGCCATCGGTTACTTACTGACTGGTTTAAACACAATATTTACCAAATGATTTTAATTTGCTATCGGTTGGTTAATTGACTGATCTTAACATAATTTTACCAATTGATTTTAATTGGTTATCGGTAACTTGTTGACTAATTTTAACACAATTTTACCAAATGGCTTTACTTGGCTATCAGTTACTTATTGACTGATTTTAACACAATTTTACCAAATGGCTTTACTTGGCTATCAGTTACTTATTGACTGATTTTAACACAATTTTACCAAATGGCTTTACTTGGCTATCAGTTACTTATTGACTGATTTTAACACAATTTTACCAAATGACTTTACTTGGCTATCAGTTACTTATTGACTGATTTTAACACAATTTTACCAAATGGCTTTACTTGGCTATCAGTTACTTATTGACTAATTTTAACACAATTTTACCAAATGACTTTACTTGGCTATCAGTTACTTATTGACTGATTTTAACACAACTTTACCAAATGAAAATGATTTAACAAAATTTTAACCAGTAATTTCAACCAGTAATGGATTATTTCTGTAAACCCTGTATTCTTTAAAATTCTTCCACCTGGTGCCAAATTTTACTTATATCTGAAACTCTAAACATTAGGAAGCCAAATGTCTTTAACTTAAAAACACTCACAAACAAAACCATTTAATAGCAGTTGGTCAAAGCAATACAAAGAATGAATTTAAGGCATATTTTTTCTTATCACTACATAAAAACAAAATAGCTAGTGATATCAGTTATCATTCTGTTTCCATATTTGTTTTGTCTCGACATATTTTAAAACTTTCCACAGTCCAGGCCATAATTGTTTTATGTACCTTTTCCTGAACTGTTATATAATACATGTTTATGAAATTGAAGTGTACCAACTGATTATGTCTGAAAGTCAAGATAAATTTATAAAAAATGACCTCTTCATGATGTTTGTTTATTGGGTTTATCGTCCCACCAACAGTATTTCAGTTATCTGGAGACGGTGTCCCCTTGTAGCAGATATAGTGCTGCCTTCACTGTGTATAGCATGCCGTGAACACCTGGCATGATACCACACCCAGTCACATTATCCTGACACCAGGCCAACCAGTCGTGGAACTACCCTTATATTTGCTTGAGCGTTAGCAAGGGAGCTATACCACAACCATTTTCAACGACTTTGGTATGTCGCGGCCCTGGATCGAACCCGGGGCCTCCCGTACCTGGAGCCGACACTCTACCGATTGCGCTACCAGGTCCGGTTCTTCGTGATGTTTCTCTTTGTTTGCTATAGAGTTTTATTTATCTAATGTTGATAAACCTTTTGTCTGATAAGTATTTTCTTAATTGAATCATATATATAAGTTGACATACAGACAGATAGACAGACAGACAGACAGACAGACAGACAGACAGACAGACAGACAGACAGACAGACAGACAGACATTTTGGTTACATTTCTGTGTATGGAAAACCAAGGACACTATTATAAACTGTTTCTAATACTGTAGACAAACTTACATAAATCTGTATCATAATAAGTTTGATTCATTAAAGATAAACTGTCAACAGTATAATTGGTGTATGCCACAGTATCATGTGTGCATAATAATTAGTGTATGCCACAGTATCATGTGTGCATAATAATTAGTGTATGCCACAGTATCATATGTGCATAATAATTAGTGTATGCCACAGTATCATGTGTGCATAATAATTAGTGTATGCCACAGTATCATGTGTGCATAATAATTAGTGTATGCCACAGTATCATATGTGCAGTATAATAAGTGTATGCCACAGTATCATATGTGCAGTATAATAAGTGTATGCCACAGTATCATATGTGCAGTATAATAAGTGTATGCCACAGTATCATATGTGCAGTATAATAAGTGTATGCCACAGTATCATATGTGCAGTATAATAAGTGTATGCCACAGTATCATGTATGCAGTATGATTAGTGTATGCCACAGTATCATGTGTGCAGAATGATTAGTGTATGCCACAGTATCATGTGTGCAGAATAATTAGTGTATGCCACAGTATCATATGTGCAGTATAATAAGTGTATGCCACAGTATCATGTGTGCAGAATGATTAGTGTATGCCACAGTATCATATGTGCAGTATAATAAGTGTATGCCACAGTATCATATGTGCAGTATAATAAGTGTATACCACAGTATCATATGTGCAGTATAATAAGTGTATGCCACAGTATCATATGTGCAGTATAATAAGTGTATGCCACAGTATCATGTATGTAGTATGATTAGTGTATTCTACAGTATCATGTGTGCAGAATGATAAGTGTATGCCACAGTATCATGTATGCAGTATGATTTGTGTATGCTACAGTATCGTGTGTACAATATGATTAGTGTATGCCACAGTATCATGTATGCAGTATGATTAGTGTATGCTACAGTATCGTGTGTACAATATGATTAGTGTATGCTACAGTATCGTGTGTACAATATGATTAGTGTATGCTACAGTATCATGTGTACAATATGATTAGTGTATGCTACAGTATCGTGTGTACAATATGATTAGTGTATGCTACAGTATCGTGTGTACAATATGATTAGTGTATGCTACAGTATCATGTATGCAGTATGATTAGTGTATGCTACAGTATCGTGTGTACAATATGATTAGTGTATGCTACAGTATCGTGTGTACAATATGATTAGTGTATGCTACAGTATCATGTATGCAGTATGATTAGTGTATGCTACAGTATCATGTGTGCAGAATGATTAGTGTATGCTACAGTATCATGTATGCAGTATGATTAGTGAATGCTACAGTATCACAGTCTGTCCTGCACAATATTTGTTCTAATTGAGCTTTTGGTTGTGAAGTTGAAGGGTAACTGTTGGGACAATAAACTTGATATACAAATATGCAAAGAATTTACTTAACATTCACCAAAATTTCTGTTGAAATACCTGAAAGTGTGTTGATTTTAACCAAAAGCATTTTTTTTTCTCCAGAATATCTGAAATCATCATCTACAACATGTGCTAGTCATTTGAAGTAGAAGAGTGGTATTCACAAAATGTTGTTAAGAGATGCCTAAAATACTGAGTGACTTGTGCTTTGCTCTCTTAGACTTATGTCTGCATCCCAACAGTGTAATGGAATATACCATACTTAAAAATGTAATCATGTAACAATTTTGCATATGCTTTGCTTCTTTTTTGTGTGTATTCTAATAACTGAACATGCTGATAAGTTTATAAAGGTATATCTGTCATTGAATATCCAATGTGACAACAA
The DNA here is from genome assembly GCA_007844125.1 of Sinonovacula constricta. Classification (NCBI taxonomy): domain Eukaryota; kingdom Metazoa; phylum Mollusca; class Bivalvia; order Cardiida; family Solecurtidae; genus Sinonovacula; species Sinonovacula constricta. The sequence continues at coordinate 2,356,732 of CM017565.1, forward strand.
ATTAACAACTTTCCCTATCACCTGCTGCTTGAATTGTAATTATTACATTTTGCATTAATTAGCCATTATTGCATTCTTTGTTCATTGTTTGTTATTGCATGGTGCATTAATTGTTGATTATTGCATTATGCTTTTATTGTTTGTTCTTGTATTCTGATGTTATTATTTGTTATTACATTCTGCATTTAATGCGCATTTTTAAAATCTGCATTTATTGGTCCTTTTTGCATTAATTTAATGAATTTTGCATTTAATGTTAGTTACTGCATTTTGCATTCATTGTTTGATCTTGTATTATGCAGTTATCGTTAGTAATTACACACTGCATTTATTGCTCATTATTGCATTCTGCATTTATTGATCTTTAACCCAGTGTGATCCACACTGTTTGCCTTAGTCAAATCAATTTATGCTTATAGGGCTAAGACCTTATAAAGGGGCAGTAACTCTGGCCTCCCTGCATCCACAGAGCCTAGGTTAATCCTCATCCTGAAATAGATATGTTATTTGTAATAACATATCTTAACAATACATGCAAGATGTCATCATACTTCACCATAACAGTGAAATTATAAAGATGGTGCACAGTAAACTTGTTTCATTATTTCATGACTATGATACAGTTAATCTCAAACAAAGAATTGTCCAGTCCTCCAACACTTTTCCTTCCTAAACTACTGGTAGAAATTTATGTTACATTTTGTCAACGACTGATTTTAAAATATTTGTTCAACATCTCCTTGCAAAGACAACACAATATTTTGATAATGTCTCAGTAGCTTGTACTGCAGATCCTGATATGACAGCTAAAACTGACTAAAAGTTTACAATTATGTGTTTGTTAACTTTTCAAAAATATTTTTCACAATTCTGTTACTAACAAAATTACTTCTTGTCGATTCCTTCAAAAGGTTGATGTATATTGTTTGAGCTAAAAAACCCACATAATATTAATAAATGACAATGAAGTATAGTATCAGCCTTTCATCAGTGATGTACAAAAACCGCCACTAAAATCCCACTTACCATTTTTTTTTAAATGTTTTTATTTTTTAGTTAAAATATGGTTTTATCTACCATTTACTTTACAGAAAAGTGATTACCTTAAAGTGAAGCAAAGTTTGTGTAGTTTAACAATCTAAAATGAAGACCCAGTTGAACATGATCTTAATAGCTCATGACATAACTGTTTCATAATTAATTAAACAATCAGATAGCATAATGACCTGTATAAACTATTGATAAATGTCTTTGATGATTGCATCTTGCATCTTGTCATTTGCAGAATTTGACATATAACAATACTAAAAACAATACTAAAAATGTAACCACTGAAAAATTGTCTGTTATAAGCTTGATGATCATAACTATGTCAAGAGCTTATATAATTAGTGTTTTGAGAAACTGATTTTCAAGAAGCACATTTTTTATATAATTGGTTATAAGCGATTTTTAGAAATCAGAACTAATTATTGACAAGGCTGACTATTTCCAATTGATTTTCAGTTATAATCGATCATTGACCCAACACAATCTGGCTCAGCATAGTTTGGCTAAACTTAATACCTTATTATATGGCTGGAACCAATTCATAAAATTGTTAACTTAATAAAACTTAATGAAAAATCTACAGTTGTTGCCTTTTTCCATCTACACTACTAAAAAGGGATTGTTCAAAGAGCTTTTATACCTTTCTCTTTATATTTATCTGACAGACTTGTTTTGTTGCCTAAAGATTCTTTACATTTTCACTTAAAATAAAAAATGCTGTTTGATTCTGTATTCATACATCATAAAGATATACTACATAAAAATAAATAAAATTTCCAAGTTTAAAATGCTAAACTCAAAGATTACAAAACTATAAGAACAATAAGGCTATTTATACTTTGCGGAACGGAACGAAACGGAACGGAACAAACATTGAGGCACCACACGGGGCACAGCATTTTTTTTACTAATATGTAAATATATTAAATAAAAATAATGAAATATTGAAACTGCCTAGCGAACAGTCGATCTAGGGCTTTTTCGAACTGAACCATCTGAATACCTACTTCTAAATGGACATTATTTATATAAAATCTTCGGGACTGCAAACAGTTGTTCCGTTTCGTTCCGCAAAGTATAAATATCCCCTAGGATAATGATATTTAGCAGAACGGAACGGAACAAGATTTAATAATTGTTATTTATGATTAATTTCCTCCTTTATAATGCTTGTATAAACTTCACTTATAAATAATCATTCATGATGCATAAACGAAATAGCAGGCTACCTATCCTGCTAATGAAGACTCGTCACTTTGTTTATGAAATGACAACATATAAATCAAATACAGAAATGTGAAAACTATCTTATTATTATACACAAATTAAATTTAAGAACATGTATATATATATATATATATATATATATATATATATATATATATATATATATATATATATATGTATAATTTTTTTATATATATAATTTGTAATTACATGCACTAATAAAGCTGAAATATCACTATTACAGTCAGAGTTGTGTACAAACCTTGTCTTCAACTCTTATTTATTGTGATTCCGTTTCGTTCCGCAAAGTATAAATATCCCCTAGGATAATGATATTTAGCAGAACGGAACGGAACAAGATTTGTAGCTGCCAACTTCCCTACATGAATCAGAGGTGGAGGACTAATGATGTCAGACTAAATGTCTTATCAAATCGGCACGGAGAACATTGCCCGCCCAAGGATCGAACTTAGACACCGACGCTCAAACCTATTGATCTAAGCGGGTGGGTTGGAAAGCTTTATAATTATCGTAAACAAATTCAATTTAAAAACATGTTTGCCATATAATTTGAATGTGCATGCACTAATAAAGCTGAAATATTACTATTACAGTCAGCATTGTGTACAAACCATGTCTTCAACTCTATTTATTGTGATTCCGTTTCGTTCCGCAAAGTATAAATATCCCCTAGGATAATGATATTTAGCGGAACGGAACGGAACAAGATTTAATAATTGTTATTTATGATTAATTTCCTCCTTTATAATGCTTGTATAAACTTCACTTATAAATAATCATTCATGATGCATAAACGAAATAGCAGGCTACCTATCCTGCTAATGAAGACTCGTCACTTTGTTTATGAAATGACAACATATAAATCAAATACAGAAATGTGGAAACTATCTTATTATTATACACAAATTAAATTTGAGAACATGTATATATATATATATATATATATATATATATATATATATATATATATATATATATATATATATATATATATATATATATATATAATTTTTTTATATATATAATTTGTAATTACATGCACTAATAAAGCTGAAATATCACTATTACAGTCAGAGTTGTGTACAAACCTTGTCTTCAACTCTTATTTATTGTGATTCCGTTTCGTTCCGCAAAGTATAAATATCCCCTAGGATAATGATATTTAGCGGAACGGAACGAAACGGAACGGAACAAACATTGAGGCACCACACAGGGCACAGCAATTTTTTACTAATATGTAAATATATTAAATAAAAATAATGAAATATTGAAACTGCCTAGCGAACAGTCGATCTAGGGCTTTTTCGAACTGAACCATCTGAATACCTACTTCTAAATGGACATTATTTATATAAAATCTTCGGGACTGCAAACAGTTGTTCCGTTTCGTTCCGCAAAGTATAAATATCCCCTAGGATAATGATATTTAGCGGAACGGAACGGAACAAGATTTAATAATTGTTATTTATGATTAATTTCCTCCTTTATAATGCTTGTATAAACTTCACATATAAATAATCATTCATGATGCATAAACAAAATCGCAGGCTACCTATTCTGCTAATGAAGACTCGTCACTTTTAGAAATCACAACATATAAATAAAATACA